>JBBBDQ010000406.1:6815000-7270000 GCA_037127315.1 Ascarosepion bandense
CTCATTCAGTGAAATGAATTAGAACGCTCTAGCTATTGGGCGCGTATAATGATATGCACTAAAAAGCCTGCTTACTTCGACCGAACGCTCGTAGCCCAGGGGTAGAGTTGCCGACTGACGCCATTTCGGCTGAGTCTTAATCCTGGGTAATCGGAGTCTAACCGTACTAATGAGCTGTGATACGACGAAACAGATCTGTCTGCGGATGACTATATATATATATATATATACACACATACACATACTATTTACATTATTTGTACTATTGTCCTCATTTTTGTTGCCATTTGTATGATTTTTTCAGCCATTGTATGCTCTGGCCTTCTTCAGGTGCTAGGAATTTTGAACCAAACCCTTTATTACAATCTCTGGGGTATATCATTCTCATTCCTTGCATGAAGCCTCCTTTAGTAGTCATGAGTAATCTCCCTCTAATTGGATTCTTTAAGTTACTTGTTCACTACTGCTGTAGACTGGTATTGAACTCACAACTCTTTGGGTCAAGTCACTGCAACTAATCTATATCTTAAGGACACATGGCCTAGTGGATATCAACAAAGATGAGGACAATAGTCCGAATAATGTAAATAGTGCAAATACTACCTTATTACAGAAATACACACACACACACACACACACACACAACTTTTGTTAAATTCAATTAACAAGGACTATTTAATTTTTATTGTATTTTACATTTTTCAAAGATTTTGTATATCAGGGTTAAAATTATGGATAAACTGCCCAAAGTATTTTCATCTGTCTCGCTCATTGTCAAAAACTGAGTGTTGCCAGTGTGGTAAACAAACTTTTGTTGACTACACCTTATTATTTTTTAGATTACGAGAATTGAAATCAGTTCTAAGTGATATCATGTCTTGTACTTTTTCACTCATCAAACTATTTAAATGAGAGAGAGAGAAAGAAATAAGCAATACTTCAATATAAATTAATATAAACTAGAATTTTTAAAAAGTATAAAGTTCTCATACAATGCAATTCTTTATTGTTTTCCTTCAAGTATTCTGTTGCAGGATTCTTTATATTTCTGATTATTAACCATCTTGCCACTCCCAAATGATGTTATTCTTTAAAATATCCTGTTCATAATGTCTGCCATTTAAATAACCCTTGTTAAATTTACCACCATAAAAATAACAAATGATGAAAAATAAAGCCATTAACTCTTCCTTGGCAAACAATTGATTTACTTACAACTTAAAATCTTTTTTGGGGCCAATTTAAAAAATAAAAAACATTTTCAGAACAATTACAAAATGCTCAAAAAATAAAAAGGTAAAGAAGGAAAAGAATTTGGAAAATAACCAGGTTTTTTTTGTTTCTGTAGAAATAAAAGCTGAAGGGAAATTCTATGAATTTTCAATTTTAGACAATAAATGATTTTCCACTTATTATTAATGAGATATCCAAGGAGATATAATATCATACAACGGGACAGAAAACCTTGGGAGCTGAGGTTCTATTCTGGTTTTTAGGTTACAAGAATTCTTCACTGAATCCACTGATGGAAAATGGAAATGAATCTATTTGCAGGTCAATACTGCTTTTGACCTGAGTACTTTATGTGCATTGCTAAAGGAATTAGATATCCTGGTAAAAATTCTTCTTTCCATCTTGTAATTTAGTAACGCTCAAACTAATGTGCAGACAAACTGAAATTTTTGAACTGTCAAATTCTAAAACATTTTTTGGCAAGATCGGCAATAGTCAGCTTTGCATAATGTCAAAGAGTATTGTCTTGCACTTAGAAAACTCTTAAAACTTCTTGATTGTGATCTGTATCACTTAAAAAAAATCATCACTACATTTATCTTAAACTTTGAAGGAGTCTATAATTTTATTACTTGCAGCATAAACTTAAAGTCTGACCGCCTCTGAGATTCTCTTCTAACACATATTGGCAGACTATTTCCATAAAAGTTTCAATCTCAATCCTAACCGTCAAGCTCATCCAATGTAGTTCTAGGTTAATCACTAAAAATTACTTTTGAAAAATCAATTTTAATCGTATAGCTTCACCTAATTTACACATTCCTCTTACTGATGTTTATTTAAAGTTGATAGTTTGAGCTTTCAATGGTGATGCATGGTGTGATGAGTCCAGGTCATGCACATTTCATATCATGGAGACACACATATAGAGACACAGATATGCTACTTTTAGAACCATTCAGTGGGGGTAGGATCATGAGCTTTTGAGAGAATGAATTTTGGTGAATTGTTGCAAATAGTGAAGATCATATTTCAGTGTTGACAAAAGTGGTCACAGAAACATTTTTATAAATTTAGATCAAGTTATGGATGGCCATATACAAACATTTGCTAAGATTGATGCATTGCTAGAGTAGCCGCAGATAGCATAGAGTGCACAGTAAAAACCATGTGGCTTCAGAATTATGAAGACAGACCATTGAGAATTGTTTATTTGCAGCAGCAAAGGCATGCAGTACAACTGGCCAGAGAACCACATGCAACAACACCATTGTGCATATGCCTAGTGGTATAATAAGTAAATCATTTGAAGGGTCAAACGATATTTTGTAATGTCCAGTGATAAGAACAGGTTCTGCTTTCAAGCAATGATGGTATATGAAATGAACTGTAGACCATGGGGAGTAACATATCCCCAGAGTGTATTCGGACTTGACGAGGGGTGCCATATTCACCTTTGGTATTTGTGAAGGGAATGCTGAATAGTACCATGTATATTCAGGACATTGTTCAGCCTGTTCTACTGCCATTCTTATAACAGATAAGCAATTTACTGTTCCAGGAGGATAATTTTAATGCTTCTAAAACGAAGTTACTATCAATTAACCATCATAGACAACCGCACCTACCTCCCATTAGCATGGACCAGGCTTGCCTCCCTGAGAGTAAAACACTGCACCTCCTTGGTCTCGCACTTTCAGTGGACCTCACATGGAATGACTATATCGAATCCATTGCTAAATATGCTGCTATGAAAGTCAGTTCTCTGTGCAGGGCTCGGAGGTTTTTTCCATCTGAATCTATCCTGCACATTTATAAATCTTACCATCCGCCCGTGCATTGAATACTGTTGCCATATCTGGTCGTGTGCCCCTGCTATTCTCCTTGGGCTTCTCAACAAGGTACAGAGGAGGGTCTGTAATGTGATCGATACTGACTTGGCACACTGCCTGCAGTCTCTCTCTCACCGGCGCGACATGGCTTCCCTGTGTCTCTTCTATAAATACTTCCATGGCTTCTGCTCTGATGAACTTAGATCACTGGTGCCCCCTAGGTTCGAATTTGCACGAGATACTAGATTAGCGACTAGATTCCACCCTTTTACAGTGAAACAGATAAAATGCAACCGCAACTTCTACTCCAACAGTTTCTTTTCTCGCACTTTCCGACTGTGGAATTCCCTTCCACATGACTGCTTCCTCCATGGCTACAATCTCCAGGAGTTTAAATGTAAGGTCAATAGACACCTCTTAACAAACTAACTTCCATTCTTTCAAACACTCTTCCCACCCACCCATCTATCTATCACCCCCCCCACCTTCTGACATTTCCTATATCTAACCACTCTTTCTATTTACCTTCCCCTATGTAGCCCCAAGCGCAATAGTGGCAGTGGAATGCCTTGCTTGGGGTGAAATGACTAAAAAAATAATGTCTGCCCACATGATGCCCATAATACTCAACATGTTCAACAAGATGTTTGATAACTTCTATGGCAGTTTTGGTCACTAATCTTGTCTTCTATTGAATATGTTTGGAATATGATAAGATGACATCTGACTTTTGCATAAAAAAATGCAAGTTGCATCAAATAATGTATCACAGGGTAGCATTTCACCATCTACGCAATTGTGTGCATGGAAGCATACATTTCTTTTTAAAGCCGTGAACATCTTAATCTGTATGTACAATCATTCACTGTAACCCAAGAAAAGTGCTCAGCTTCAATGTAATATCAGTCACCCAATAGGACAGTGAATGCTAGACAATTTCCTTACAGATGAAGAGGAGACTTGAGGCAACAGAGATGCTCAGAATAATATGGGCAAAGTATGCGAGCAGTGAGGAAGTTTTGAGGAAAATGGTAAAAATCAGGGCTTACAGTTGGAATCAGAAAAAGATATTTGAATCTTCTAAAACACATAATGAAGAAAGAGGGCTTGGTAATCTTTATACTCACAGGACCTCTTGAAAGCAAGAGGGGCATAGGGAAACAGTAACCTACATAACAAGCCTGTGTAGATGGATGCAAAACAGAGTGGGAAGGGATATTAAAAAGACATTTCTAAAGGATAGGAAGTTGTGGAAAGACATGGCTGATCACATTTTGAAAGGACAGAGTGCATAAAAGAAGAAGAAATGTATTTTTAATCTTTAAAATTAACTTAAATTTAACGTATATATTCAGGGTGTTCAATTTTTATTTTCTGTCAGTGTAAGTCAAACTGATCAAACCTGAAGGAAAAAAAACAAAAGAAAGCAACTACAAAATTGAGGAATGAAGCAAATGCAACTCTCCGAATGCAAGAGTTAAAAAATGATGTTCATTTATAAACAGGAATCTTTTGTTACTTTTTGATTAGGTTTTATTTTCTATATGCTTGCTTGATTGCCTTACAGAATTCCTTTTAAGCAACCAATATTTGTGCTTCAGAATGAACCTGCCTCACTTCAATGTGGTTTGCTTTTGTAGGGTAGACATGAGTTTCAAATCTACAAATTATTATAAAAAAACCTTTTTGCAGCTGACTATAGAGAAAGCTTTTTGTTCAACCAAAGGCTACATAATACTTCCTAATTTACCTTAGACTCTTTGTGCAAGATTCTCAATCCTGATTAAAGGTTTCTTTCTAATAAACACTGATTATAGATGCATTAAAAGTGATAAGAAAAAACAAAACAAAAAACAAAAAATGATGTTTTATCTGAACAAATTCAAAAGAAGAGAGAAGCCATCTTAGTCCATTGATTCTCTTCACAATGCTGTCTTAATTTTTGGAATATCATTTGCAGTGCAACTGAATTAGGAGAAATGCAGCAAATATTTGAAAAGAGTATTTGGACTGTCATCATATCTAGAGGGTTAATGTAAAAGCACAAAGCATTTCTCTTTCAGTCTGTGTGTCTTTATTGAGTATCTTCCAGTAAAAAGGGACTTGCAGATTTCTTATACGCATCATGAATTATACAAGCATCAGATAAGGAAGCAGTCTGGCAGTTGTCAGTAAGTCACAACCAGTAGTTTTCTTATAAGGAACAATTGAATTGGCCAAGTGCAATGGAAATAGATGCAGTAATAATATATATATATATATATATATTGATTACAATAACTTGTTTAATGTATCTGACAAGAGAAAAAAACATTTCCTAAGATTCTAATTTATTTAGGCCATATTTGTTAACTCATTCAAATGTTTTTTTTTCTCTTTTTTTTTTTTATTTTTAACTAGAAGTCATTTCTTGTATTTTCTTAACCTTTCTTGGAACCTTTCAGAGAGAAACTAATAACTCCAAGCTGAAACCTTACAATAGAAAACAAATAAATGTATAAAAAAACTTTTAAAGACATTTCCAACTGGTAAGAAGCCAAAAAGAAAAACCTCCTCTTAAAAAAACAAAATATTGAATGAACTGAAAAAATATATATTTGGATTTTGTATATGCCTAAAAAAAAAAAAAGATCATTTTAATTTTTTCTTCAGTCCAACAGAAGCAAAATAGTTGTCAGTTTCTTTTGACTTGCATTAAAATGGCCGGCTTAAATGAAATCCATGAGAAGAAAGAAATTTCATTATTGTTATTTTATATTTTTTAACAGATTTGATAATTTTACTTATAGGAAATACTTTAGCAACAACTGATTCTCTGCTTTTCTTCATTAGGCCTTGTTTTCCATTGAGATGTCTCCCCCACCTCCACCTTTTTGGCAGCTTCCTCCTGGAGGCAAATTTTACAATTTAAATAGATTGATTTAAAGCCGATGGGAGTGACAGCTGAGATGTGACTTACCTGACTATTTCAATTCATCTGCAGCTTGTTGACAGTGTCTATTCAAAAAAATTATTGCCCAAAGATTTAAGAAAAATTCAAATTGAACATAAATAAAAATTTCAAATAAAGTAATAATTACTTCAATATCTTCAACCAGATTTTGCTAAAAAAAATAAAGAACAAAGTCCAATTGTAAATGAGTTATTTTTTTATTTTTATTTTTTAATCATTTCACCCCAAGCAAGGCATTCCACTGCCACTATTGCGCTTGGGGCTACATAGGGGAAGGAAAATAGAAAGAGTGGTTAGATATAGGAAATGTCAGAAGGGGGGGTGATAGATAGATGGGTGGGTGGGAAGAGTGTTTGAAAGAATGGAAGTTAGTTTGTTAAGAGGTGTCTATTGACCTTACATTTAAACTCCTGGAGATTGTAGCCGTGGGGGAAGCAGTCATGTGGAAGGGAATTCCACAGTCGGAAAGTGCGAGAAAAGAAACTGTTGGAGTAGAAGTTGCGGTTGCATTTTATTGGTTTCACTGTAAAAGGGTGGGATCTAGTTGCTAGTCTAGTATCTCGTGCAAATTTGAACCTAGGGAGTACCAGTGATCTAAGTTCATCGGATCAGAAGCTGTGAAAGTATTTATAGAAGAGACACAGGGAAGCCACGTCGTGCCGGTGAGAGAGAGATTGCAGGCGGTCTGCCAAGTCAGTATCGATCACATTACAGACCCTCCGCTGTACCTTGTCGAGAAGCCCAAGGAGAATAGGAAGACAATGCATGTAAAACAATTTGAATAACTGCGATTGACTCACACATCAGTCAGTTAAGCGCCATACATGATGACACTTGGGCGATCATGTCTTGAAAAAGACATGACTGACTGGGCAGAAGACTTTCCAACAGTAGTTTGCCATTATTTTCTGTGGTAGAATGGTTGCCAACCAAGACTACAGAATCCAATCTGTCCTGCTATTTAGCCCATAGCTAGAGAGAGAAGAGCTGGATTGACACCTTTCTCAAGGGTATTTGAATATAAGCAAATGTGACAAACTCAAATGGAATTTGAACTTGGCTCTTCGATTTCTACAATCAACGTGTATATAATGTTCATGCAGTTTAAAAAAATTTCTTACTGACATTTTTTCTGTAACTCTCCAATGTCTCAAATTGTTTTTTATTCTCAATGATACAAAAATTTTTCTAAAAAAGCTAGTGAAGATGTCTCTCTCTCTATAAATATATATTTCTACATACATATATGTGTGTGTGTGTGTGTGTGTCATTTCATCCCGAGCAAGGCAATAAAGACACTAAGATGTAAAGGGTTAGTTAGTGTGAGAGAACATGAGAGAAAATATTTAGGAGAGAGAGCAATAACAGAAGAAGAATAATGAAAACAAAAGATAACAGATGAGATTACATTAAAATTTTGGAAGATCAAATTTGACTGGAAAGTAAGAAACCAGGAGAGAGTTCCACAAGTGAGAGCGAGGATAGAAGAAACTGTTAGCATAGAACTTACAGTTACATCAAGCTATTTTAACAGTAAAATGATGAGAAGTGCTGCCAATCTAATACTGTGCTTAAATTCATAAAGTCTAGGTACCATAGCAGAATGTTCATCAGACCATTTACCATGAAAGTAAAATAAGCACAGGGAAGCTACGTTACGACAGCAGCAAAGTGACTGATGGTCAAAACCAGTAACATTGAAGATTCGTCGATGGATTTTATCAAGAATCTCTAAATATAATAAAAGATCACCAGATCATATGTGGCAACAATATCTAAAGCAAGGATGAATGGTAGACTCATAAATATGTAAGAAAGAAGCTGAAGAGAAAAATTCTCTAGCTTCACGCAAAAAAAATCAATATTTTAGCTGCAGACTTAGCACTTGATTCAATACACTCTTTCCGTTTCATATCAGCTGAAAATGTTAGTCTGAGAAGGTGCAATGAGTTACTCTCCTGGAGGTTAGCATCAGCCATACTAATGGAAAGTAAGAAGGGTTTTCTCAGATGATTAAAAAATGCACTAGATTCAATATACTCTTTCCGTTTCATATCAGCTGAAAATGTTAGTCTGAGAAGGTGCAATGAGTTACTCTCCTGGAGGTTAGCATCAGCCATACTAATGGAAAGTAAGAAGGGTTTTCTCAGATGATTAAAAAATGCACTAGATTCAATATACTCTTTCCGTTTCATATCAGCTGAAAATGTTAGTCTGAGAAGGTGCAATGAGTTATTCTCCTGGAGGTTAGCATCAGCCATATTAATGGAAAGTAAGAAGGGCTTCATATCAGCTGAAAATGTTAGTCTGAGAAGGTGCAATGAGTTACTCTCCTGGAGGTTAGCATCAGCCATACTAATGGAAAATAAGAAGGGTTTTCTCAAATGATTAAAAAATGCACTAGATTCAATATACTCTTTCCGTTTCATATCAGCTGAAAATGTTAGTCTGAGAAGGTGCAATGAGTTATTCTCCTGGAGGTTAGCATCAGCCATATTAATGGAAAGTAAGAAGGGCTTCATATCAGCTGAAAATGTTAGTCTGAGAAGGTGCAATGAGTTACTCTCCTGGAGGTTAGCATCAGCCATACTAATGGAAAGTAAGAAGGGTTTTCTCAGATGATTAAAAAATGCACTAGATTCAATATACTCTTTCCGTTTCATATCAGCTGAAAATGTTAGTCTGAGAAGGTGCAATGAGTTATTCTCCTGGAGGTTAGCATCAGCCATACTAATGGAAAGTAAGAAGGGTATTCTCAGATGATTAAAAAAATGCACTAGATTCAATATACTCTTTCCCGTTTCATACTGAAAATGTTAGTCTGAGAAGGTGCAATGAGTTACTCTCCTTGGGAAGTTAGCATCAGCCATACTAATGGAAAGTAAGAAGGGTTTTCTCAGATGATTAAAAAATGCACTAGATTCAGTCATACTCTTTCCGTTTCATATCAGCTGAAAATGTTAGTCTGAGAAGGTGCAATGAGTTACTCTGGAGAGCAGTATCAAACAAGTACTAATGGAAAGTAAGAAGGGTTTTCTCAGATGATTAAAAAAATGCACTAGATTCAATATACTCTTTCCGTTTCATATCAGCTGAAAATGTTAGTCTGAGAAGGTGCAATGAGTTATTCTCCTGGAGGTTAGCATCAGCCATACTAATGAAAGTAAGAAGGGTATTCTCAGATGATTAAAAAATGCACTAGATTCAATATACTCTTTCCGTTTCATATCAGCTGAAAATGCTAGTCTGAGAAGGTGCAATGAGTTATTCTCCCTGGAGAGGTTAGCATCAGCCATACTAATGGAAAGTAAGAAGGGTATTCTCAGATGATTAAAAAATGCACTAGATTCAATATACTCTTTCCGTTTCATATCAGCTGAAAATGTTAGTCTGAGAAGGTGCAATGAGTTATTCTCCTGGAGGTTAGCATCAGCCATACTAATGGAAAGTAAGAAGGGTTTTCTCAGATGATTAAAAATGCACTAGGATAATATACTCTTTCCGTTTCATATCAGCTGAAAATGTTAGTCTGAGAAGGTGCAAATTGTTACTCTCCTGGAGGTTAGCATCAGCCATACTAATGGAAAGTAAGAAGGGTTTTCTCAGATGATTAAAAATGCACTAGATTCAATATACTCTTTCCGTTTCATATCAGCTGAAAATGTTAGTCTGAGAAGGTGCAATGAGTTACTCTCCTGGGATAGCATCAGCCATACTAATGGAAAGTAAGAAGGGTTTCTCTCAGATGAGATTAAAAATGCACTAGACCAATATACTCCTTTCCGTTTCATATCAGCTGAAAATGCTAGTCTGAGGAGGGTAATGAGTTATTCTCCTGGAGGTTAGCATCAGCCATATTAATGGAAAGTAAGAAGGGCTTCATATCAGCTGAAAATGTTAGTCTGAGAAGGTGCAATGAGTTACTCTCCTGAGGTTAGCATCAGCCATACTAATGGCAAAGAAGGGTTTTCTCAAATGATTAAAAAAATGCACTAGGATTCAATATACTCTTTCCGTTTCATCAGCTGAAAATGAGGTCTGAGAAGGTGCAAATGAGTTATTCTCCTGGAGGTTAGCATCAGCCATATTAATGGAAAGTAAGAAGGGCTTCATATCAGCTGAAAATGTTAGTCTGAGAAGGCAATGAGTTACTCTCCTGGAGGTTAGCATCAGCCATATCAATGGAAAGTAAGAAGGGTTTTCTCAGATGATTAAAAATGCACTAGATTCAATATACTCTTTCCTGCTTCATATCAGCTGAAAATGTTAGTCTGAGAAGGTGCAATGAGTTACTCTCCTGGAGGTTAGCATCAGCCATACTAATGGAAAGTAAGAAGGGTTTTCTCAGATGATTAAAAAATGCACTAGATTCAATATACTCTTTCCGTTTCATATCAGTTGAAAATGTTAGTCTGAGAAGGTGCAATGAGTTATTCCTGGAGGTTAGCATCAGCTATACTAAAGGAAAGTAAGAAGGGTATTCTCAGATGATTAAAAAATGCACTAGATTCAATATACTCTTTCCGTTTCATATCAACTGAAAATGTTAGTCTGAGAAGGTGCAATGAGTTACTCTCTCCTGGAGGGTTAGCATCAGCCATACTAATGGAAAGTAAGAAGGGTTTTCTCAGATGATTAAAAAATGCACTAGATTCAATATACTCTTTCCGTTTCATATCAGCTGAAAATGTTAGTCTGAGAAGGTGCAATGAGTTATTCTCCTGGAGGTTAGCATCAGCCATATTAATGGAAAGTAAGAAGGGCTTCATATCAGCTGAAAATGTTAGTCTGAGAAGGTGCAATGAGTTACTCTCCTGGAGGTTAGCATCAGCCATACTAATGGAAAGTAAGAAGGGTTTTCTCAAATGATTAAAAAATGCACTAGATTCAATATACTCTTTCCGTTTCATATCAGCTGAAAATGTTAGTCTGAGAAGGTGCAATGAGTTATTCTCCTGGAGGTTAGCATCAGCCATATTAATGGAAAGTAAGAAAGACTTCATATCAGCTGAAAATGTTAGTCTGAGAAGGTGCAATGAGTTACTCTCCTGGAGGTTAGCATCAGCCATACTAATGGAAAGTAAGAAGGGTTTTCTCAGATGATTAAAAAAATGCACTAGATTCAATATACTCTTTCCGTTTCATATCAGCTGAAAATGTTAGTCTGAGAAGGTGCAATGAGTTACTCTCCTGGAGGTTAGCATCAACCATACTAATGGAAAGTAAGAAGGGTTTTCTCAAATGATTAAAAATGCACTAGATTCAATATACTCTTTCCGTTTCATATCAGCTGAAAATGTTAGTCTGAGGAAGGTGCAATGAGTTACTCTCCTGGAGGTTAGCATCAGCTATACTAATGGAAAGTAAGAAGGGTTTTCTCAGATGATTAAAAAATGCACTAGATTCAATATACTCTTTCCGTTTCATTTCAGCTGAAAATGTTAGTCTGAGAAGGTGCAATGAGTTACTCTCCTGGAGGTTAGCATCAGCTATACTAATGGAAAGTAAGAAGGGTTTCTCAAATGATTAAAAAAATGCACTAGATTCAATATACTCTTTCCGTTTCATATCAGCTGAAAATGTTAGTCTGAGAAGGTGCAATGAGTTACTCTCCTGGAGGTTAGCATCAGCCATACTAATGGAAAGTAAGAAGGGTTTTTCTCAGATGATTAAAAAATGCACTAGATTCAATATACTCTTTCCGTTTCATATCAGCTGAAAATGTTAGTCTGAGAAGGTGCAATGAGTTACTCTCCTGGAGGTTAGCATCAGCTATACTAATGGAAAGTAAGAAGGGTTTTCTCAGATGATTAAAAAATGCACTAGATTCAATATACTCTTTCCGTTTCATATCAGCTGAAAATGTTAGTCTGAGAAGGTGCAATGAGTTACTCTCCTGGAGGTTAGCATCAGCTATACTAATGGAAATTAAGAAGGGTTTTCTCAGATGATTAAAATGCACTAGATTCAATATACTCTTTCCGTTTCATATCAGCTGAAAATGTTAGTCTGAGAAGGTGCAATGAGTTACTCTCTGGAGGTTAGCATCAGCTATACTAATGGAAAGTAAGAAGGGTTTTCTCAGATGATTAAAAAATGCACTAGATTCAATATACTCTTTCCGTTTCATATCAGCTGAAAATGTTAGTCTGAGAAGGTGCAATGAGTTACTCTCCTGGAGGTTAGCATCAGCTATACTAATGGAAAGTAAAGAGGGTTTTCTCAGATGATTAAAATGCACTAGATTCAATATACTCTTTCCGTTTCATATCAGCTGAAAATGTTAGTCTGAGAAGGTGCAATGAGTTACTCTCCTGGAGGTTAGCATCAGCTATACTAATGGAAAGTAAGAAGGGTTTTCTCAAATGATTAAAAAATGCACTAGATTCAATATACTCTTTCCGTTTCATATCAGCTGAAAATGTTAGTCTGAGAAGGTGCAATGAGTTACTCTCCTGGAGGTTAGCATCAGCCATACTAATGGAAAGTAAGAAGGGTTTCTCAGATGATTAAAAAATGCACTAGATTCAATATACTCTTTCCGTTTCATATCAGCTGAAAATGTTAGCCTGAGAAGGTGCAATGAGTTATTCTCCTGGAGGTTAGCATCAGCCATACTAATGGAAAGTAAGAAGGTTTTCTCAGATGATTAAAAAATGCACTAGATTCAATATACTCTTTCCGTTTCATATCAGCTGAAAATGTTAGTCTGAGAAGGTGCAATGAGTTATTCTCTGGAGGTTAGCATCAGCCATACTAATGGAAAGTAGAAGGGTTTTCTCAGATGATTAAAAAATGCACTAGATTCAATATACTCTTTCCGTTTCATATCAGCTGAAAATGTTAGTCTGAGAAGGTGCAATGAGTTATTCTCCTGAGTTAGCATCAGCCATACTAATGGAAAGTAAGAAGGGTTTTCTCAGATGATTAAAAAATGCACTAGATTCAATATACTCTTTCCGTTTCATATCAGCTGAAAATGTTAGTCTGAGAAGGTACAATGAGTTATTCTCCCTGGAGGTTAGCATCAGCCATACTAATGGAAAGTAAGAAGGGTTTTCTCAGATGATTAAAAAATGCACTAGATTCAATATACTCTTCCGTTTCATATCAGCTGAAAATGTTAGTCTGAGAAGGTGCAATGAGTTATTCTCTCTGGAGGTTAAGATCAGCCATTATTAATTTGGAAAGTAAGAAGGGCTTCATATCAGCTGAAAATGTTAGTCTGAGAAGGTGCAATGAGTTACTCTCCTGGAGGTTAGCATCAGCCATACTAATGGAAAGTAAGAAGGGTTTTCTCAAATGATTAAAAAATGCACTAGATTCAATATACTCTTCCGTTTCATATCAGCTGAAAATGTTAGTCTAGGAAGGTGCAATGAGTTATTCTCCTGGAGGTTAGCATCAGCCATATTAATGGAAAGTAAGAAGGGCTTCAGTATCAGCTGAAAATGTTAGTCTGAGAAGGTGCAATGAGTTACTCTCCTGGAGGTTAGCATCAGCCATACTAATGGAAAGTAAGAAGGGTTTTCTCAGATGATTAAAAAATGCACTAGATTCAATATACTCTTTCCGTTTCATATCAGCTGAAAATGTTAGTCTGAGAAGGTGCAATGAGTTACTCTCCTGGGAGGGTTAGCATCAGCCATACTAATGGAAAGTGGGGTAATGGCTTTCTCAGATGATTAAAAATGCACTAGATTCAATATACTCTTTCCCCGTTTCATATCAGCTGAAAATGTTAGCCTGAGAAGGTGCAATGAGTTATTCTCCTGGAGGTTAGCATCAGCCATATTAATGGAAAGTAAGAAGGGCTTCATATCAGCTGAAAATGTTAGTCTGAGAAGGTGCAATGAGTTACTCTCCTGGAGGTTAGCATCAGCCATACTAATGGAAAGTAAGAAGGGTTTTCTCAGATGATTAAAAATGCACTAGATTCAATATACTCTTCCTTATTACATCAGCTGAAAATGTTAGCCTGAGAAGGTGCAATGAGTTACTCTCCTGAGGTTAGCACTTAAAATACACTAATGGAAAGTAAGAAGGGTTTTCTCAGATGATTAAAAAAATGCACTAGATTCAATATAGCTCTTTCCGTTTCATATCAGCTGAAAATGTTAGTCTGGAGAAGGTGCAATGAGTTATTCTCCTTGGAGGTTAGCATCAGCCATATTAATGGAAAGTAAGGAAGGGCTTCATATCAGCTGAAAATGTTAGTCTGAGAAGGTGCAATGAGTTACTCTCCTGGAGGTTAGCACTAGCCATACTAATGGAAAGTAAGAAGGGTTTTCTCAAATGATTAAAAAAATGCACTAGATTCAATATACTCTTCCGTTTCATAGTCAGCTGAAAATGTTAGCCTGAGAAGGCAATGAGTTACTCTCCTGGAGGTTAGCATCAGCCATACTAATGGAAAGTAAGAAGGGTTTTCTCAGATGATTAAAAAATGCACTAGATTCAATATACTCTTTCCGTTTCATATCAGCTGAAAATGTTGGGGCCTGAGAAGGTGCAATGAGTTATTCTCCTGGGAGGCTGGTGACCAGCCATATTAATGGAAAGTAAGAAGGGCTTCATATCAGCTGAAAATGTTAGTCTGAGAAGGTACAATGAGTTACTCTCCTGGAGGTTAGCATCAGCCATACTAATGGAAAGTAAGAAGGGTTTTCTCAAATGATTAAAAAATGCACTAGATTCAATATACTCTTTCCGTTTCATATCAGCTGAAAATGTTAGCCTGAGAAGGTGCAATGAGTTACTCTCCTGGAGGTTAGCATCAGCCATACTAATGGAAAGTAAGAAGGGTTTTCTCAGATGATTAAAAAATGCACTAGATTCAATATACTCTTTCCGTTTCATATCAGCTGAAAATGTTAGCCTGAGAAGGTGCAATGAGTTATTCTCCTGGAGGTTAGCATCAGCCATATTAATGGAAAGTAAGAAGGGCTTCATATCAGCTGAAAATGTTAGTCTGAGAAGGTACAATGAGTTACTCTCCTGGAGGTTAGCATCAGCCATACTAATGGAAAGTAAGAAGGGTTTTCTCAAATGATTAAAAAATGCACTAGATTCAATATACTCTTTCCGTTTCATATCAGCTGAAAATGTTAGCCTGAGAAGGTGCAATGAGTTATTCTCCTGGAGGTTAGCATCTGCCATACTAATGGAAAGTAAGAAGGGTTTTCTCAGATGATTAAAAAATGCACTAGATTCAATATACTCTTTCCGTTTCATATCAGCTGAAAATGTTAGCCTGAGAAGGTGCAATGAGTTATTCTCCTGGAGGTTAGCATCAGCCATACTAATGGAAAGTAAGAAGGGTTTTCTCAGATGATTAAAAAATGCACTAGATTCAATATACTCTTTCCGTTTCATATCAGCTGAAAATGTTAGCCTGAGAAGGTGCAATGAGTTATTCTCCTGGAGGTTAGCATCAGCCATATTAATGGAAAGTAAGAAGGGTTTTCTCAGATGATTAAAAAATGCACTAGATTCAATATACTCTTTCCGTTTCATATCAGCTGAAAATGTTAGCCTGAGAAGGTGCAATGAGTTATTCTCCTGGAGGTTAGCATCAGCCATATTAATGGAAAGTAAGAAGGGTTTTCTCAGATGATTAAAAAATGCACTAGATTCAATATACTCTTTCCGTTTCATATCAGCTGAAAATGTTAGCCTGAGAAGGTGCAATGAGTTATTCTCCTGGAGGTTAGCATCAGCCATATTAATGGAAAGTAAGAAGGGCTTCATATCAGCTGAAAATGTTAGTCTGAGAAGGTGCAATGAGTTACTCTCCTGGAGGTTAGCATCAGCCATACTAATGGAAAGTACGAAGGGTTTTCTCAAATGATTAAAAAATGCACTAGATTCAATATACTCTTTCCGTTTCATATCAGCTGAAAATGTTAGCCTGAGAAGGTGCAATGAGTTATTCTCCTGGAGGTTAGCATCAGCCATATTAATGGAAAGTAAGAAGGGCTTCATATCAGCTGAAAATGTTAGTCTGAGAAGGTGCAATGAGTTACTCTCCTGGAGGTTAGCATCAGCCATACTAATGGAAAGTAAGAAGGGTTTTCTCAGATGATTAAAAAATGCACTAGATTCAATATACTCTTTCCGTTTCATATCAGCTGAAAATGTTAGCCTGAGAAGGTGCAATGAGTTATTCTCCTGGAGGTTAGCATCTGCCATACTAATGGAAAGTAAGAAGGGTTTTCTCAGATGATTAAAAAATGCACTAGATTCAATATACTCTTTCCGTTTCATATCAGCTGAAAATGTTAGCCTGAGAAGGTGCAATGAGTTATTCTCCTGGAGGTTAGCATCAGCCATACTAATGGAAAGTAAGAAGGGTTTTCTCAGATGATTAAAAAATGCACTAGATTCAATATACTCTTTCCGTTTCATATCAGCTGAAAATGTTAGCCTGAGAAGGTGCAATGAGTTATTCTCCTGGAGGTTAGCATCAGCCATACTAATGGAAAGTAAGAAGGGTTTTCTCAGATGATTAAAAAATGCACTAGATTCAATATACTCTTTCCGTTTCATATCAGCTGAAAATGTTAGCCTGAGAAGGTGCAATGAGTTATTCTCCTGGAGGTTAGCATCAGCCATACTAATGGAAAGTAAGAAGGGTTTTCTCAGATGATTAAAAAATGCACTAGATTCAATATACTCTTTCCGTTTCATATCAGCTGAAAATGTTAGCCTGAGAAGGTGCAATGAGTTATTCTCCTGGAGGTTAGCATCAGCCATATTAATGGAAAGTAAGAAGGGCTTCATATCAGCTGAAAATGTTAGTCTGAGAAGGTGCAATGAGTTACACTCCTGGAGGTTAGCATCAGCCATACTAATGGAAAGTAAGAAGGGTTTTCTCAAATGATTAAAAAATGCACTAGATTCAATATACTCTTTCCGTTTCATATCAGCTGAAAATGTTAGCCTGAGAAGGTGCAATGAGTTATTCTCCTGGAGGTTAGCATCTGCCATACTAATGGAAAGTAAGAAGGGTTTTCTCAGATGATTAAAAAATGCACTAGATTCAATATACTCTTTCCGTTTCATATCAGCTGAAAATGTTAGCCTGAGAAGGTGCAATGAGTTATTCTCCTGGAGGTTAGCATCAGCCATACTAATGGAAAGTAAGAAGGGTTTTCTCAGATGATTAAAAAATGCACTAGATTCAATATACTCTTTCCGTTTCATATCAGCTGAAAATGTTAGCCTGAGAAGGTGAATGAGTTATTCTCCTGGAGGTTAGCATCAGCCATACTAATGGAAAGTAAGAAGGGTTTTCTCAGATGATTAAAAAATGCACTAGATTCAATATACTCTTTCCGTTTCATATCAGCTGAAAATGTTAGCCTGAGAAGGTGCAATGAGTTATTCTCCTGGAGGTTAGCATCAGCCATATTAATGGAAAGTAAGAAGGGCTTCATATCAGCTGAAAATGTTAGTCTGAGAAGGTGCAATGAGTTACTCTCCTGGAGGTTAGCATCAGCCATACTAATGGAAAGTAAGAAGGGTTTTCTCAAATGATTAAAAAATGCACTAGATTCAATATACTCTTTCCGTTTCATATCAGCTGAAAATGTTAGCCTGAGAAGGTGCAATGAGTTATTCTCCTGGAGGTTAGCATCTGCCATATTAATGGAAAGTAAGAAGAGCTTCATATCAGCTGAAAATGTTAGTCTGAGAAGGTGCAATGAGTTACATTCCTGAAGCTTAGCCTCAGCCGATACTGATCGAAGGCAAAAAGGTTTCTCTCAGATGATTAATGAAGAACAGTTTCATTTGAGGGATTCAATTTAACAAACTAATCTGTGCCCCATTTCATAACATACTGTAGGTTAGTTTGGTGATCAGCTGCTAATTTGACCTTGTCAAACTGACCTGACGTACTATTGAGAGAGTCGTAAATAGTTACATTATCAGCATAGATACCAAGTTGAGAACTGATACCATCAGTAAGGTCATTTAAGAAAAATAAAAACAACATATGTCCAAGAATAGAGCTTTGGGGAAGACCTTCTCTGATGCAAAATGATTAAGAAGAGTGGCCATTCAAGATAATTTTAATTTCATGATTTGATAAGAAAGACCAATCAGTTCAAAAATTCATCCAGAAATGCCATAAACTTTCAACTTGGGAAGAAGACCACCAGTCAAATGTATTTAAAATATCCATAGCAACACCTCAAGCTTCACCATTCTGATTTAAAGCTTGATAGACTCTTTCAGTAATGATCATGAATACATCAGCAGTTCAACTAGAGAAGTGAAAGCCACATTGCTTATCTGAAAGAAATCCCTGCGATATGAGATGCTTAACCAATCCAGAGTTAATTAGAGCCTTTAGTACTTGCCAAAAAGAGATAGACGTCTCAGAGGTCAATAGTTAGAAGAATCAGATGGTTTGCCTGAGTTCTTAAGGCCTGAAACTATAGAAGAGGATTTCTAACAAGCAGAAAAGCAAGAAGTCATAAGGCCTTTATTGTAGAGTTCAGGAGCCAGCTTCTTAAGGACTATTGCAGGGATAACATGTTTTGCAAAGATCCAATTATTGCAGAAGCCATGGATGGAGTTATATGCATCAGTCAGTTAAGTGCTATACGTGATACACGCTTGGGCGATCATGTCTCGAAAGAGACTGACTGAGCAGAAGATTATCCTGCAGTAGGTTGCCATTGCTTTCTGCGGTAGACTGGTTACTGACCAAGGCTATAGAACCCAATCTGTCCTGTTATTTAACCCATAATTGGAAGAAAGAGATGGATTAATACCTTTCCTAAGGGTATTTGCACGTAAGTGAATGCAATGAATTCGGCTGGAATTCAAACTCAGCTCCCCGATTTCTTGTTCTGAGCCGATGTCCAATGCACCACAATGCACATCCTCCTTTTTTGAGTGATATATGCATATATCACTCAAAAAAGGCTCAGTTCTAAGTGGAAAGTCTGGCAAAAGTACTACTGATGAATCAAGAAGAGAATTTATGAGCAAAACATTTTGCTTTATCAACAGATGATGATAACATCTTAAACTAAGTAAAAAGAGGAGGGATAGATGACTTGCCCTTAGTTAACTCACAATTACAAAGCCACCAGTAGTCACATGAACTGAACTTGTTAGTGGCTATAAGGTGCCTCACTCAATCAGAAAAAAAATTATTTAGCTTCTTTGAAAAACCATTTACAATTAATTCAAGAAATCACAAGTAGGCATCAAAATTATCGATCCCCTGAAAAAAGTGATTCCTATGGCCTATAGTAGATGAAAGACTGGTGTGAGCTAAGTAGAACATTGTGGTTTCACCTGATATTTGTGAGAAGATACAAAGGTATCATTGCCGGCTTTAAGCCAAGAAGAAACTTCTGTGGAACAATTATCAGTAGGAAGGTTAAGAATATCAATATCAATTAAAGGAATGTCTCGATAAAGTCGCAAACTTAATCCAAATCAGTATATTAATAACAGAAAGAGGTTTTGTGAATAGAATGATTCAAATTGCCAAGAGAACAGAGTTGTGGTGCTCGACAAGAGCTACGAAACAAATCATTGGCAACTCAGATACAGTCACTTTCTCACCAGCGCAATGTGGCTTCTCGTGTCTCTCCTACAAGTACTTTCATGGCTTCTGCTCTGATGAACTTAGCTCCCTAATGCCCCCTATATATAAATTTACTCCAGCCACAAGATTAGCAACTAGGTCCCACCCTTTTACTGCGAAACCAATAAATTGTAAATGCAAATTCTACTCCAGAAGCTTCTTTTCTCATACTTCCCACCTGTGGAATTCCCTTCCATTTACTTGCTTCCCCAATGCCTACAATCTCCAAGAATTTAAATGTAAAGTCAATAGTCATCTCCAATCTCACTAACTTTCATCCTCTCTCTCTCATGCTCCTTTCTCCATCCACTCCACTCTCATCAGTATTCTCATCCTTCTCTTACCCACTTCCTGATACCCCTATAACCTGTCACTCTTTCTCATAACTTTCCTCCTATGTAACCCCCTACAAAACAGTGGCAGTAAAATGCCTTGCTTGGGACGATATGATTATAAAAAAATAAAAAAAGTAAAGAACAATGCTGAACAGGTTTATTTGGGAAATGAGTAAAGAATTATCTTATTTGATAGACAGAGCAATGGAAAAACTGAAAGTCTGAAGACCAGCAAAATCAGTAACATTAGAATGCTTGAACCACTTGCAATAATGAGAATTAAAATCATCAAACACAAAAATGTTTGCAGATGAGAGAGGGAGAGAGAGAGAGATTTCTATATTATCAGAAATTTTATTGAATATATTGCAGTCCTGAGAAGGAGGAGAATGATAACACAAAAAGAAACACTTAATCGAGCGCAATAACAAAAGTTGAAATAATTATTTAAGGACTCAAGAGACAATTCCGTTGCATTTGGGAGATTTTCTGAAATATGAACTCCAAAGCCATGCATATATATGCTAGAATCTTTTCTGCAAGGTAAAAGATGGCCTGAAACAGAGAATTCATTGGAAACAATAGAAGAATTTAGATTAGTTTCACAAAGTGTAAACACATCTGGAGACTATTTCAAAGAAATGATTCAACACTACAGAAATTGGATTGAATTGCACAAATATTGAAGAAAGAAAGGTTGAGTGGGTAGGGGACATAGGTAATTTTTGGTTTACATCTATTTCTTTTTATTGTGTCTGTCACAGGAAGAAAAAGGCCTCAAGAAATATCACTATCGTATACGGTAATTCAAACTGACCAGAAGATGGCCAAGACTAAAGCATAATGTTGCCTCAGGGTTGCCCACCAGAAATACATTTCAGGTACACCTCACCAGGCACAGTACTATGGGGGGGGGGGGACTGTTTATCAGAGCAGCCTTTCCATTTTTTAAAAATTTAGTTTTTCTAGTGTTTGTAGAAAATGTCTACAGTTCAGGTTCCTTACTACCAGTTGGGATGCAGCAACTAGAAGCCTGTCCACCCAGTATCCTCCTAATGAAAATCCGCAGCCAATCATCAGTCAAATCACTGAAAAGTAAAAGCATTTAGGTCATTAAGACCATGGAAGAAAGAAACTGGTAAACTGAATCCTAAGTAGGAAGCAAGGGATAAACCTCTACTCCTGTTCAATAAACATGGAAAAAGTGCAGAATGATAAACAAACTTATCTACTACTACTGTTTACAATTGTGGTGAGAAAGCAAAAAAAACAGGCAAGAGTCGTCTTTTTCATTTATTTTTCTTTAAACAGCACAAACACAAAAAACAAAAAGTGCTGTGCTGTTCTAAAAAAAAATGGCTTGCTTTATACAGTCGAGGGCCGACCATAATTTGTATGCGAATGACGAGACAACGAGATTTTGTGTTAACTGTCTGAGACCGCCTGCCATTTTGGTTCTTTTTACCACAGAGCAGCTGGATTTTACATGACACACTGACTCATTGGCATTTCCGAGGTAAGCCGTTTTCACAATTTTCCCCACAACAATGAAGGAGGATGGATACTTTTATTGAGACATCATTTCTAGGAAGGTTGCCAAGCAAGACTCTAGATGCCTTCCCTGTCAAGAGGAATTATCACATTTTAAAACAAATCTCAAGGTTATCCCAAGAGTTGAAATCCAAGTAATATTATCATAAAATTAGATCACTTAATCTCTTTAAAATTAATAAATGAATAGAGTTTATATATATATATATATATATATATATATATATATATATTCATACACAGTCCTGCAGAGAAGTGAAACTTTAAGATAATATTAAAAAAAAATTATCTTTTTTTACCCAGATAATTAACAAATCTTAATTAAACCATATACTCATTAAGAAAAAACTTTATTAAGCAAATTACAACCACTTTTAAAATCAAATCAAGATGGAATAAAAATATCAATTAAAAATTAAGATGAGTAAAAGTACGTGAACCCTGACCTTTACAATCTGCATTTTTGCTTGTCATGGTTGCTAGTGCAAATAATTTTTTGTGTGTATGTGTAAAAAATCAAAATGACACATGTTCATTTTGTTTTGTAAACTGTGTATATGTTTATACTGTAGCCAACCAATATAACTCATTGTGTATGAAAAATAGTGCAGTAAGAGATTAAATTTAAAGAAAAGAAATTCCAAGATCAAAAGAACTTCCTGAAGCTTTAAAAAAAAAGTGGAAGCCTGTTATGATGGGGAAGGCTACAAAAAATGTTATCGAAATGATTTGGTGTGTACGTCTTTACCATGCAGAGAAATTGTTAATAAATACAAAGTCTTTTGTATAACAACATCATAATCAAGATAAGTCCATCCACTAAAAATAACTGCAAGACAAAGTAGTCATCTAGTTTGGCAAGCTCAGATAAATCCTGCTATGGCTTCTGTTGTTCTCCAAGGCTCCCCGGCCAATGTTGGGATCAGTGTACATATGTCTACAGTGCAACAAAATCTGAACACTGTTGGTTTTCATGACAGAATATCTATAAAAAAAACCATTACTTACAAAAATGCAAAAACAAGCTTAGTTCAACTAAGCTGAAGCTCATGTTAAACGTTTCAACAAAAGATTTCATGGTTGGGGGACATAAAACAAAAGCTTTTTAGAGAGAATGATGGGAAGTCTGGAGTGCTTCTAATATTACTTTTGAAGAGAAGAATTTGGTGCCGACAGTTAAACATGGTGGTGACAGCATTATGATTTGGGGTTTGCTTTGAACAGACAAAATAGTATGCACTGACTACACAAAAGACTCTGCAGTGTTATCAAACAATTTTGAATGAAAGTGTCTCGCACACTGTTCAAAACTTTGGTATAGGTTAAGGCTGGATCATTCAACAGGACAATAATCCCAAGTATTAAAGCAAATCCACAAAAAAATTTCAAATCTTGGGCTGGCCAAGTGAAAGTCCTGATCCAAACCCAAATGTAAATCTGTGGCTCAAGTTTAAGAAGACTGTCTTCTTAAACTTGAGCCACAGATTTACATGTAAGAAACCCAGGTAATACTGAACAATGTAGGAGTTTTGCCAAGAAGAATGGTCAAAAATTGATGGTCATTACTGTTAATATTTTTTTTCCAGTTTGATAAAAATTTGGGAAAGTAATTGTAATTTGTTTATTAAAAGTTTTTTTTTAATAAGATTTGTTGATTTTGTTGAAAAAAAGAGACAAATTATTTTAATATTATCTTCCCTTTTGCACACCACTGTATAATTTTAACTGGACATAGAGATAAAAACTTCTTCATGAGTTTTGCAGTTAATTTGTAAATGAAGAAACTATCTTTTAACTGTCTTTTAAAATGTTGCAGATCAGATATAACTGTCTTCAGTTTGACACAAGGTCAAAGCTGTAAGAGCACTTTAAAAGATAATGTCTGAAAGTTAGACACATTTTTCTTCTTATATTGAATATCTGTGAAATGTTTTTTATGCTCAATTTGGATGTTAAAACTTTTCCACCTTTCATTATTTAAATTTCAATGTTTCTTTTAAACAACTTGTTGAAGACACCTGGTCTGTATTTTTTGGAGAAAAGAAATACTTATGTTGCCAAATCAGATAAAATCAAAATTAAACGAACAGACATTTGTCTTGAAAGCTACAAATATATTTATTAAATTGGAGAAAGATTTAAAAATTAATTAAACAAAAATCTTTTGATTAACTTCCGTGTCTTTTCTAAAATTGGCCTCTTAAAAAGAAAAATTACCTATTAATAAATATAGCCTGGCTAAATACTAAAAGAACTTCATTAAATGAAATACTTGCTGATATGATGATAGAAAAAGTAATGAATTTGGTTTGTAGGCAAGAAAATAATACTTCCTTTTCAAATATACTTGAGGAAAGTTTTGTAATTTGTTTGAAGCATTGTATATATTAGGATTATGGTTAGGTTTTGTAGGCTGTCACAATGCGTTTAGTAAAACAAAGAAAGGTAAAGAAGCTGTTGGGTATTACCTATTTATTATACATTAATAAACACACACACACACACACACACACACTACAATTAATGACAGCAGCAGCAGCCAGGAATGACCATTTGTTGAAAGGCACGGACTCAAACACAAGCTCTTCTAACATTCTGAAGATGAGATTTTAATCTTGAAATATTAATGTATAATAAATAGGTAATACCCAACAACTTGTTTACCTTCCTTTATTTTACTAAACACATTGTGAGAGCCTTCAAAATCTAACCATAAGAAATACTTTATTAAATATATCTTAATAAGTCACACTCTTTTTGTAGGAATGAAATAAGTGATTTTTTACATTATTCGAACGACTGTTGTACTCGTCTTTGTTGCCATATTCATGATGTTATGAAAATAAAGAATTCAGTTCAAAATTCCAATCACCTGATAAAGGGCTGAAACTTACATTCACTGAAATACTGTAGTTATGGCAACAAGATGAAGACAACAGTTCGAACAATGTAAATAGTGTAAACAGTTACAATAAATCATCTCAGAAATATAGAAAAACATTGACATAAATGATATTTTAATAAATTCTATAATTTTTATTTACATTTGAACTCTTTTTAATCCTTTCACCCAAAGCAAGACTGGAATGCCACTAGTAAGCCGAGAGTATTACAGTGAGTGAGAGAAAAGACTGAATATAGCGAGGATTGAGAGAAGGATAAAAGGTGAACAAGATTCAAGATGATAAAAGATGGTAATTGACACTGCATTTACATTTTTGAAGATTGTAGTTATCGGGACCCCCCAAATGTCAACTACAGATCAAAGAAACTAAAATTAAACAATTAAAAAAAATTAAATACCTGGGAAGGGTTCTGACAGAGGATGGAAAGTGCAATATTAAGACCCAAAGACGCATTGGCATGGTCAAAGAAGCATTTCAAAAGCTAACCAGAGTACTGAGAGACAGAAAAATCCCATTAAAAACAAAGAAAAGAGAGCTAGATTGCTATGTGATATCTACCCTTCTGTATGGAAGTGAATGTTGGGTGTTCTAATCAAGAGGATGAGAAGCTTGAGGCAGCAGAAATGTAGCTTTACAGAAGGATGCTGAGGATACCATGGACTGAGCATGTGAGCAATAATGAGGTGTTGGAGAGGATGGAAATCAGAAGAAAACTCATACTTAACATGGGGAAGAGACCGATGAGGTTCCTGGGACACATAATGAGGAAAGAGAGCCTGGAGAATTTAATACTCACAGGATGGATCAAATGAAAGAGAGACAGAGGAAAGCAGTGTGAGACATACTTGACAGGCCTGAGCAAATGGATGGCAGAGTGGGGTTTGGGAGAGATACCAAGAGGAAAAATATTGAGAGTGACAAGAGAGCCAAGTGAAAGTCTATGATCACCTATGTCCTGAAAAGACACAGCACATAAAAAAGAAGTTATCAGGGAAGCAAGTAAATGGAAAGGAGTTCCATAGGTGGGGAGTGCAAGAAAAGAAACTGTTGGAGTAGAAGTGGCAGTTGCATTTAGCTGTTTCAATAGTAAATAGGTGGGACCTAGATGCCAATCTAGTGGCATGTTTGAATCATGTATTCAGGGCACCAGGGAAAAAGCTTGTCAGAGTAGTTACCATGAAAATATTTGTAGAAAAGACAGAGGGAAGCCACATCACATTGGTGAGAAAGTGACTGAAGTCAAGATGCCGAACAGGAATGATTACATTTTTGACCATGTCTTTGTTTTTGTTATCACAATGTTTTGGCCATTGTGTTCTTTGTTCTTCATTAAGTACATATTAATCTAGGTAATCTACATAGAATTTAATCTCTAGACCAGTCAGTGTGTATTTGAATGCACTGGAAACAGGGTGAGCAATAACTGAGCTATACTAAAAATAAGAACTAGTCAAAATGTCCCTAGACACAGGAAGTGGAATGAGAACAGTCTACCCTAGTAGATTAAATAAAGGGTTCAATTCAGAATTCTCTGTAGATTATCCAGATCGACATATATCTGATTAAAGCTAGAGAGCACAATGGTCGAAACTTTATAATAACAACAACAAAGATAAAGACAATAGTCTAAATGTAAATAATGATAAGTCTGTACTTGAGGAATTTAGAGAGAAACTATGTAATTGTTACTAATCGTGTAAATATTACATTTCAAGATTTTATTAAAAGCATTTCAATCATACCCATAGCTAAATGAACACAGAGACAGAACTGACCATTGGCTATTTAAAATTAGTCAGTTCTATTGTTTGTGCCTATTTATACAGGTGGGTGGCAACTGCCTCCATCCTACACAAGAGGAGAGGAGTGAAGCATTCATCAACCATGAAAGATGCAGACTTAATATTCAGTGAATAAAATAAACTTCCCATATTTTATATTTCTTTTTATATCTGGGATTAACTGGCTCAGAAAATTGTTGTTTGTACGCCTACACTTGCGAAGTGGCTCAGCAAATGGCTGTTCATACGCCTACACTTGCGAAGTGGCTCAGCAAATGGCTGTTCATACGCCTACACTTGCGAAGTGGCTCAGCAAATGGCTGTTCATACGCCTACACTTGCGAAGTGGCTCAGCAAATGGCTGTTCATACGCCTACACTTGCGAAGTGGCTCAGCAAATGGCTGTTCATACGCCTACACTTGCGAAGTGGCTCAGCAAATGGCTGTTCATACGCCTACACTTGCGAAGTGGCTCAGCAAATGGCTGTTCATACGCCTACACTTGCGAAGTGGCTCAGCAAATGGCTGTTCATACGCCTACACTTGCGAAGTGGCTCAGCAAATGGCTGTTCATACGCCTACACTTGCTAAGTGGCTCAGCAAATGGCTGTTCATACGCTTACACTTGCGAAGTGGCTCAGCAAATGGCTGTTCATACGCCTACACTTGCGAAGTGGCTCAGCAAATGGCTGTTCATACACCTACACTTGCAAAGTGGCTCTCATCTCTAATAACTTGAAACTTTTCTTGCAAGATTTTGATGCTACTTTTTGAACTTTTACCATTTTTATAATCTTTTACCTGATGACAGGGAATGTGCCAGATTTTGACCGAGATAAAAATAAATAAAATGTATATAAAGGAATTTTATTTTCTTCAATAAATATTGAAGAATGTGTTTGTTAGTTTTTTGTTTTTTTTGTTTTTGTTGTGGTAGCTGATTTGATCCTCACTTCTGATGATGGACTGGCATAGTTGTTGCTTTTCTGTAAAAATAAGTGCAAAAAATGGAACTGACTAATTCTAAGCACCTATCAATTCTAGCATCATGAAACTTTCAGTCATGCGTATACTTGGCACATTTTCTAATCAGATCCAAAAATGCAATATTTATGATTTATGTGACTGAGTCTGAAAAAAATCAAGAATTTTATTTCAATCGAATGATTAATTATATATTTTTATTAATATGATTTAGTTTATAAAAAATATTTATTTCCTTGCCATATGTAACTCATAACATCATAGACTTTCATTGTATACCTACCTATATACAGAAATGAAATGTCCCTATTCTCTTCAATACATGGGCACTATCAAAGAGTAAGAGTAGAGTGATTATACTGTCTAGCAGTTCACTAGCAGTGTATCTACTTCACACAGCGTGTGAGTCTTGTACTTGTTGATATACTATTATTCCCAACCTCAGTTTTAGTGATTACTCATCCCGTAACCTTACAGCAGCTTTGAAGAAATTTTCTACATAGTTGATAGACATGACAAGTTCAGCACAGATCAAACTCTGTCAATCCTTCTCTCTGCTTGTCCGTGTGGCTCACCTTTTATTCAGCTTTTTGACCATGAATGCAAAGTAGCAATAGTTTAAAAAGCACTAGGACCATACAGGTGCGTTATTTAAATTACAAATGACAACTCCAATCAGGAAGGTGGGACATCATGACCTCTTAGCCATGGTCCTATTTAACCAAAATTTTAATAATTCCATATAGAATGGTAACTGATTCTGGAAGTAAGTTGTATTTTAAACCCAGTGTAAATAGGCAATGTTTTAACTTTATTTTAAATTCCTTCCCACTGACTTTACTGCTACTCCTCCACTTAGCTTTTAATTACTGCACTAATCAAATATTTTTGGTCTCAGAGAAAAATTTGAATATATTGAAGTCCAACATGAAATTACTAATAAGTTTACTATTTTTATTTTTTTATAATCATTTCACCACACGCAAAGCAGAAATGCCACTGATGTGCAGGGGGTAGGGTCTACAGTGAGAAAATAAAAAAGGTAGAGGGGATGTTGAAGAAAAGAGATGAATGAGAATCAAGGAGATAAAATATGGCAATTGAAATTGCATTTAAACTTTTAGTGATTATAGCTATCAGGGAAGCATGCAAATGGAAGTGAATTTCACAAAGGGGAAATGTGAGGAAAAAAAAACTATTAGAGTAGAAGGGACAGTAACATTTAACTAGTTCAACAGTAAAAGGGTGGGGACCTTAATACCAATCTAGTAGCATGAGTAAATAGATGTGGCTGAGGTACCAAGGGAAATAAGCTCATCAGAGCAGTTGCCATGAAAATACTTGTAGAAAAGACAGAGGGAAGCCATATCATGTTGGTGAGAAAGTGACTGAAGGTGGGCTGCCAAGTCAGGATCAGTTATATTGCAGATCCTCCTTTGGATTCTGTCAAGACCCTTAAGATGAATATTGCTGTCAATTTTTTCATACCATTTTTAATCTTGAAATGTAACCTGAGATGACATGACGCAGAGTTAGTGAAAAAAATGTTATCCACATTAAAGCTTGCATATGAAGTTGTAAAGAATATATAAGAATCAAGCAAATAATATTGATAATTAAACATGTTGAGAACTTCATAATTTAATACTTGTCCATGTTCATTGGAAAACATATGCAAAACATTAACTTCAGAAGTGTTCTTAGGGAACAAAAAGTATATTTTCCCTTTCTCTCAGCAAAATATTTATAACAGCCAACTTTTGATAAGAGTTCAATCCTAATACAAGATGATGAAGGTCAATAATATGATGAAGAATCAATGACAATCACCGTAGCAACATTAATGTCTAAAAATAGAATTTGTAAATTTAAGCACTTTAAATTTTGAAATCTTTTATCTAATATTCACTCTGACTAAGTTTCAGCAGCCATCAATCTTTAGGTCATGCATTGCAAATCAGGAAGGCAGGGATTATCAAGGTTCAAGAATGATCACAAACATTACTGACAGCCAGAAAAGAGCTCATAAACTTCAGTCTATGGCGGGTGATTTTTCCTTTATTACACAATAACCTATTGTTTGCTGTTATAAATAATATTTTTCAATTTATTTCAATAATTCTTAAAAGTATAATATCTCTTCATGTTCGAGACGGCCATAGCTCTTCACAGTTTTTTATTTCTATAATATTTGGAAAGCAGAATGGCTTCACAATTCCTTGTGCAAAGTGTTAAATTCAGAGTCGTTCTTCTCTTAGATTGGCTAAAGAACCCAGTCTATTCCTACTATTTAATCCATAGCTGGATTGAAGGAAAGCTGGATTCATACCTTTTCCAAGGACATTTGTTCAAAAATGAATGCAACAGACTAGACCAGAATTTGAACCCACTTTTCTGTGCTCGTAAGAGAGACACTATCCACTTTACAAATCAATTAGTTCTATAGAATCATGTCTTCTTAATTCCTGTTTTTTTTTATTGCTCTCTCTCCTAAATAATGTTTTCTTTTTCTCATATCTCACACTCATTAACCCCTTGTATCTTTGTGGCTTTATTGCCTTGCTTGGGGATGAAATGATTAAAAAAAGGACTGTAAACAAAATTTCTTTAACTGATAAAAAATTGTAAAATTTAGTAACTTTGAAGTCTTGTTCATTTATTCTGTTTGTTTAGCTTGGTATGGTATAAGTCCACGTGAGTTGAGTACTCAGTGAAGATTTTGTTTGCTTGCCACTTTTGTTGATTGTACTAGTTTAAGCCTTATTATATACCTAATAACCTACTTTTGTTCATTGCAAAACTTAGCTAAAGTCAGTTTCTTTGTTAAGGAATCTGTTTAAATGAGTCTATTTTTGTTTAATCTAAACAACAAGAAATAAATTCAGTGGAATTACACAAATCAAATTAGAGAAGCACATAATTGTAAAGTCAAACATAAAATGATTTGAGTTTCCTTTTGTTAACTTGGGAGTTCCTTGTAATTTTGCTGATATAAGATTAAAAAAAAAAAAAAGAGAGTTGTCAGGTGATTTGAAAAGTTGAATCAGATATTTGTCTGATTCAATACCACAAATTATTTACATTCAGGGTTGTGTTTATTACAACTGATGAAGATTCAACTAGTAAGGTGACCAAGCATTGCCTTGACCTAAAACGATTGTTAACAGGATTTTCTGACTAATCATCTGGTTTCTTTTAATTTACATTTAACTTAAATCCTTCTCATCAACTCAGTATATCCTTCTTTCTTTTTTTTTTATAATTAAAAAGATTAGACAGTAAGGTTTTCTTTTTACTAAACTATTTTATTTCCTACTGAAGAACGTAAGATAAAATTACAAATTCTATTCTCCTACTACTAAATCCAATCAAGTCAGATACCAATTAAAATAGTTTTAGCAATAGATATTTAATTTGATTTAGTAAAAGATTGAGTGTTATATGTGATACATGCTTGGGCAACCATATCTCTTTCGATTCCTGACTAAGCAGAAGATTTCCAACTATAGGCTGCTATTTCTTTTTGCAGTAGAATGGTTGCCAACTAAGGCTATTTTCATGTAATTACTCACAAAAGCAGTTAAGAACAAAACAAAAAAGCAGAAACATCTCCGGGTTTATAACATTAGATATTTTGAAAACGTTTGCCAAATAGATAGTTACTGCATACTCTCTAGCTATGGAATCACTGGAAGAATTTCTGAATTATTAAGTCCGCTCTAACCCTGAAGGTATTTGCCAATGGCTAGTCCTCCAAGACCCAAATGATCAATGCAGGCACCACACAAGCTTGCTTTCCGTCCAACTCTTTTTCTACTTTACATTAATGATCTGCCTAAGAATATACTCCAACTTTTTGTGGATATTTATTGTATATGTATGCATCTCCTAAACTCTAGGTGACCAAAGGCTTACAGCCGATCTCTTTTCTAGCCGCTGTAACAGCTAAATGTGGGAAAATCTGGCCTGTTACATTCAATATCTCAAAAACCAAACAACTTACATTTCATCATCACTGAGAAGAGCCTGAATATTTATCTACTGTAAGAAACACAGGTGTCATCTCTCAGGAAGCCTACGCGTCTTGAATGCTTATTGGGACTTATGCTCAGTAGTTCTCAAGTCGACCACATACATACCATCCATTGATAAAGACATTAGAGAAATAATCAGTTTTCTGAACCACTCCAGTAAGTACCAGACTCCTTCTGCTATGCTCTACTTTTACAAGAGCCAGAACAAGCTGAAAATGGAGTTCTAAGTTAGTAGAACTGAGTTAATCTAAAAATGTTAAATTCAAAAGTGAGATTTATGTTGTCTTGGGTAGTATTGCTGATTGAGTAAAATGTTTACAGTTTCTCTAAAACTAGAAAGGGAAGAGATGAATTTTCGCTTTTCCAAACAGTATTAGTGCAAAGTAAACAGCCTAAGCTGGAGTTTGAATCTGACCTGATGATACCATTTTTTTTTGTCAATAGCTTTTATGCAGAATGTATTTTATAAATGTGGATTGATTTTTACTGTTTTTTCAGTAACTATGAAAAGCTTCTCAATTTAAATTATGAAAGTTTTATTTTTGTCTGTTTAACCTGCACTGAAGGCATGAGGAATATAAATTTGACAATTGGGAACAAGGCTGCTATATAAAAGTAGATTTAAGTTGAGTGATCTAGGATTGAGGTTATCTAAGACCTGGAATGATGTTTTTAAAAAGTGATCTAAAAACCTCAGTCAGAGAATTTATAATATACAAGAGAATGAAATCATTGAATAGCAACTGGTTTTAATGCTTCATCAAGAAATTCCATCTGAATTCAATAAAGAACAAAATCTTTGATATATCTCTAAAGTGAGCCAAAATCTGCTGTTCACGTGTGCAAGAGATGTCTTTTGTTAATTTTATTACCTCAAAAATGAAGCTGCTCTCTTTTAATCATGTGAGAGCACACTTTTTTTTGCCTTTCATCAGCATGGCTGGTGCTAACCTCCAGGTGAGTGACCCATTGTGCCTTCTCAGGTTAACCATTCTCTGCTGACATGAAGTTGAATGATTATATTGAATCAATTGCTAAGGTATGCTGCCACGAAATTTGGCTCCCTGTGTTGTGTTAGACAATTTTCTCTCCAGAATCAATCTTATATAAGTCTACACTTCACCCATGCTTTGAATATTGCTACCATATCTGGTCTGGTGCTCCTGCTATATATTTAGAAATTCTTGATAAAACCCAAAGAAGAATCTGCAATATTATTGGTCCTGACCTGGAATCCCACCTTCAGTCACATTACCACAATTGTAATGCAGCTTCTCAGTGCCTTTTCTAGAAATACTTTCATGGTAATTGTTCTGATGAACTTCCCTCTGTAGAACTTAGACTTTATGAATTTATGTCCAGTATCAAATTGGCAGCAAAAGATATCATTTAACAGTTAACATGGTGAGAAGTAACTCGATGTTCTTTCATAGAAGTTTATTTTCTCACACGTTTTGCCTGTGAAACTCTGTTCCAGTTTCTTGCTTTCCACTCAACTTTAATCTTCAAAACTTTAAATGCAATGCCAGTCGTTGTCTTCTGTCTTATTGACTTCTCTTTTTTTAATGTTTTCACCCCCTTATTAATGGTTTTCGTGTTCTTTCAGGCTCAGTAACCTCTTGTGTCTGGGTGGCTTTAATATTTTGCTTGGGGTGAAATGATTGAAAAAATATGTAAGTTGCTATTAATTTTGTTTAAACGTCAAATTTAGGAGCAAAATCTCAGATATCATATGTTTATGGACCAAGCATAGAAATTTCTTTCAAAAAATTCTTTAATGAACAACAGAATACAGAAATAGATATTTGTTATTTAAGGATTTTGTTCAAGGCCCATTATATCAAAATGTGTGATAAGACAGAATACATAAAAATAACGTGTTTGTAGATCCTGTAACTGGTAAGACAATATACAAACCAGCTAAAATTCAAGTAATGCATAATTGGTGTATAAAGAGGTGAAAAAAAACATACAATTGGTAAACATATGTGACACTATCTCATTCGGTGATACTTTCCTTTGGTTGGTTTAAAACAATGGAGAGAGAAATTGATATTGGTGACATTATTAGTGTTTTATTGCGTCACGCGATGCGAGCTTAGGGAAAAAATAATAATTTTAGTACCATCAAGTGCTTCTAAAAGCACGGAAATATAAAATAAAGTTATTTTTGAATAAATATAAATTTCTCGTCTTTCATGATTTTCACCTCTTTTATGTTCAATATGGATTTCTCTTAGATCTGGAGTGTATTCCACTAATCTGAAGAAGCGTTGACAAAACAAGTGTCAGAGTGATTTGAAAAGGTCACCCAAGGTCAGGGCTGCTGGTGAGTACATTTGGGTCCGTGCGAATCTAAAATAGAATCAAGCTCCGATGTGAGTTGGCAAAATCTCATTCGTTGAGCTAAAGACATCCGCAAATTGAGTGGGCGAAGACCGATTTTCATTGGCCGAAGACTGTTGTCCAGCCGGATCCCCAGAGAGGATCGAAATTGGTTATAAAAATAGATGCTCGACACGAAAAATTGAGTTGGAGAGCTAATTGTTCAGATTTTGGACAGAGTGCCACTGCCGTCAGTACCCCTACACACTCTGCCAGCGGCTGCTCCGATTCGTCAGATTCCGTCAAGAACCCAAAAGAACTTTGCTGTTTTAGAAGTAAATTTCAACACAAACAAAATTTAGAGTAAACATTTCAATTAATGATTAGAAGCTTTGATGCTTTTGGTTAACTTTCTCTCTCCGTTACAACCAGCATTTTAAACAACTGTATTCTTGGGAAAAAACAGACATTGTTTTTATTTTTTTCTTTATATAAAGACATTTTACGTAGCTCTCCAGGCGTGTTCGACTTCATTCATCTATTTTATTAATTTTTTTTGGTGCCGTGTTTAGTTTTTTCAACTCTTAAGTGTGGTGGTGTCACAACTGGGATCATCACGACCGTCAACAAGAACGAGCGTCACATAAGGGCTACCGTGCCCTGTGCGGTATCACAACTGGTTGCTGCCGGGCGAATTGAGGGCCAGCTGCACAGCAGTGTCACACATATACACACCCACAAGTAGAACATCCTTCAGTTTCACTTGAATAAATTGTTAACTCAGAAGATTATTTAAAAACACTTAAAGCAAAGTCACAGTAAATATAATAGAGATTTTATGTGTAAAAAATGTTTTATTTTAAAACATTTCTCATCTCTCTAAGTAATTGAATATTATAATTACATAACATATGTTCCTTCAAATAAATATTAATTTATAGATTTTGACTCACAAGAAAATTTGATCAGAAATGAGCCCATTTTTTTTCATTAACCCACTTTAGAAAATAGGAAATTTATGTTGAGTATTGATCTGCAAACTGAAATGGTGATTAGAAAAAGGTATTATCGTCATCATTTTATGTTAATTTAAAGGAAATATGACTTCTAATTTTGTTTATATGACCGAAATGAATTTTCTCATAAAATTTACATAAAGTTTGAACAAGAAAACAAACTCAAGTCAGAAGTTTCTCCGAATGAAGAACTAGCCATTGTTTGAGAATGAAACAAATATGAATGAAAAAAATTAAATTTTTCTCTTTTCCTTGAATAATCTGAAAGTGGATCAAGGAAATTATGCAAACGTTATCAATAAAAATTTTACCTAAATATTAATGTGAACAAAATTTTTGTCATGAAATCTGATGTTCACTTTGGCTATGAATTTGAGATTGTCATTAATGGACAGAATTGGGAATTGTGTAGCTATTCTTACTTGTTTCTGGAATTTGAAGACAAAGTTGAATTCAATGCTGATCAAATATGGTAAGAAAAAAACTACAGACTGTATTTCTTACTTTGTAAGGTACACTCGTCCCTGCTTCTAAAAGATCCCTTCCAAAAAACATCCAATCTAGACTTATTTAAAAATGGAACTTTGTCTGTGTGTGTTATAGAAGAAGTGGTCAGATTTTAATCAAATTTGATAGACTCATAGACAAAGACATAAGAAACGATATTCAGAAGTTTCAAGGTTGCAGTTCTTACAATAGTGCAGAAAATTGATATTATATATATATATATAAAAGGCAATATGTTTGTGTGTGTGTTTATCTGCCTGTATGTCTGTATTTTTTTCAGCCCTTTTATTTTAGTTTTTGCTTCGGGTTTGGCTTTAAGTAGGTATAATTGTAGTTCTTAGTCTCAGCCATGATACCATTTACTAGAGGACTTATTTAGCCTTCAAAATTCAGTTTACGACAAAAAAAACTTATTTGATATCGATACCAGGAAATCAAAATTTGACTTACATCTATTCATTTTTCTTTCAGTCTACGGTTTTGCTTTAACTGGAAACAACTATTGCTTTTTAGTCTTTCGTGCCAACGTTCAAAGAGTCTGAGCTCCAGGACCATGGATTAGTTTTAAAACTTTCCTTACACCCGAGCAACACCGGGCTATACTGCTAGTCATTTATATTTCAGTAGTTGTGTTAGGGCATGAGAAGTTATGTAATGATTGTCAAGAATAATAAGCAAACAAGACTAAATCTCTCAGATTTAAAATTATATTTTATTCATTTCTAGATTTTGTCAGTTAACATTGGCATGAGAGTATGTGGCTTTAGGGGGTTTTTCTGAATGTGGATATTCTTCTTGTGAGGACATGAGAGACTGTTTTTCTCACTTGAAAGTGTGATTATATATCTTTATTTCATCCAGTTGCCCCATGTGTGCACATGATATATACAGCTGGAGCAATCCCATGTTTACATGTAAGGTGAAAATCAGTATGTGGCCACCTGATGCATCAGTCTTCTCTGATTTGACGCTGAGTCCAAAATGTATTTTGGCATCACTTGGGGTAAACCCAGGACTTTCTAAAGCCACAACAGATCAACTTCTTTTTGAACAAAGGTTTGTCATCAACATTAAATTCAGTTCAAACCATTTGGTATTTTCTAGCGTGAATCACATATTACATTAACACAGAAACATTCCTGTTTAATATGTTTATCCTTGGATAACTCCAGGATGAAACATACAATTATAAATGGCTAAAACAATGAAGTGCAAACGTTATAATTAGTTTTTACCTTGCCATATTTTGTGCGTATGTTGTATGGCAAAAAACATATATTTTATTTTTATCCGTATATGCATGCAGAAAAAGAAAAGATATGCACAGTTATGAAACCGTGCCAATTGTGTTAATATATAAGGGGCGCTAAAACGTTTTCTGTACAATCAAGAAGTGATTTAAAAAAGTTTAATGCTTGATAATTTGGTGTGATTTTAGGAAATAATTTGGGCTATGAACTTTTATACACCCCTTCTATAACAATGCTAATATTAATACATACATACATTCATATAATTACATGTAGTAAAGTGATTAGTTAAATAATCAATTTAAATGAGTTAGTCAGTGATATTTAAAACTGATTTGAATTTGTATATCCAGCAAAACCACTTATAAGATGATTTAGTCAGTACTATTTCAAAATCATTTAAATTTTTATGTCAAGCAAAACCACTTGTGAAACAATTTAGTCTATACTATTTGGAAATGGTTTGAATCCACCCAAACCAGTAGTGAGATGATTTAGTTAGTACTATTTTGAACTGCTTTAAAATTATATGTCAAGCAAAACTACTTGTTAGATGATTTATTCAATACTATTTCAAACTCATTTGAATTTGTATATCCAGCAAAACCATCTGTCAGAAGAATAACATTAAAACATGTGTAACAATGAATTTCTGACACAGTGAATTTCAGTGCCAAAATAAATTGAAATCAGAAAGAATAAAAAATATAATTTTGTCTTGCAGAAATTTCTTGAACTTTTTCAAAAATGTATTACTTTGAGAAATGGGGATAGCAAACATCATATTTGAAAAAATAAATTGAATTTTGTATTTTATGAATTTGTTCACGTCTTGCCATTGGGACTGGGGTTTGAGAGAGAACGACTCACCCAATTTTTGTTGATCTATTTAAAAAAATAGAGATAATGTATCTAGAGATTGAGGTTGACATTAGTCCAATTATATGAATGTATAAAGTTTTATAAATATATCAATGATTGAATTTCTGTTTGTGTGTTTTTTATTGAAACAGTAAAAATGTCACATCATAGTCAGATTTTCATTAGCACTATGCCATTATTAAAGCAATTTCCATTCCAGTACGAAACTTTAATACTAATAGTCTTGAGTCTGCTTTTACTCTGTTTGATTTTGATCTGTTAGTTGTCATATTACGACTGTCTCGACCTACGACAATTCATAGTTACAATGCAATCTCCATTAACCTTATTTCATCTTGTGCTGTTTGCCTCACATATAAGGTGGCATGGATCAGTTCCTGGTCGTATGCTATATTGGATTGTTGTACATTTTCTCTCTTTCGTTTGTGTTGGTGAAAAATTATTGCTTTTCATTATGGCTCCCAAGCTTAGTGTAACCTCTTCTGATGGTAGGGAAAAGAAAAATAAAGTTATCACCATGGAAGTGAAATTAGACATTGTTAAATGCTCTGAAAAGGGAGGAACAGCTATGAACATTGGCTGGTTGCTTGGCTTAAGTAATTTGACTGTCGATTAAAACATGTACGTATGTGTATAGATATTGAGTTTTCATGTAACAGATGAGGACATTTATTAGTTAAACTATTAATTGCTGAATTCCTGATAAAAAAGTAAAAAATGATTTTGTTTTTCTTTCTTCGCCAGGTTTACTGTTGCTTCCCATGTATGGCAAATGAGACAAGATCTTACACTTTATCAAGTGAGAGCTAATGTCATCACTGACAATAAATATACAAGCAACTTAAAACAATTTAATTTTTTTATATGCATTATTTTCATTTCATCATATTTATGTCCTTCATGTGTTATTTTAGTCGGAATTATGTTAACACTAGCAGTATAGCCTGGTGTTGCTCGGGTGTAATGAAAGCTTTAAAACTAATCCATGGTCCTGGAGCTCAGACTCTTTGGACATTGGCACGAAAGACTAAAAAGCAATAGTTGTTTCCAGTTAAAGCAAAACCGTAGACTGAAAGAAAAATGAATGGATGTAAGTCAAATTTTGATTTCCTGGTATCGATATCAAATAAGTCTTTTTCATTGTAAACTGAATTTTGAAGGCTAGATAAGTCCTCTGAGTAAATGGTATCATGGCTGAAACTAAGAACTACAATTATACCTACTTAGAGCCAAACCCAAGCAAAAACTAAAATAAAAGGGCTGAAAAAAATACAGACATACAGGCAGATAAATACACACACACACACACACACAAACATCTTGCCTTTTATATATATATATATATATATATATATATATTATCAATTTTCTGCACTATTTTAAGAACTGCAACCTTGAAACTTCTGAATATCGTATCATATGTCTTTGTCTATGAGTCTATCAAATTTGATTCAAATTAGACTACTCCTTCTATAATACGATTTTTTCGATTATCGATATTTATCGGGGGCACCTCAACACAAAACCTAGCTAAGAACAGTTGCAGACGCTTATGTGTAAATTTTTGAGAAAATTGGTTCAGCGGTTTCGGAGTCTATAGGTAACAGACACACACATACACACAGAGACAAAGTTCCCTTTATAAATAAGTTTAGATATCTCATAGAAATGTGTTGTTATCTCATAGATTATGACTTTACTATTACATTAGCTTAGGTGAGAGATGTAGGTGCTTATTTGTAGAAAATTAAATTAAAAGGCATTGTAGGAACACAATTCTGTTGAAAGTGGAGAACGCCCTGTATTTGTTTTCTATAAAAGCTGATCATAAAATCAGATTAACATTGAAAACGAAAAATATATAAAAAGATTGCTGCATAAATTTATGATTATTTACTTTGTAAAAAATGTATAATTGTTTTATATATTTTTATATCATATCATAATTCTGCATAAGGTTAATATATAGTTTACATCCTACCATTACCGTAGATAAATAATGGACCATTCAATTTTGATTGTAAGAAAAGATCAATGAAAATTATATATGAAAAGTGCTGCTCGGTTTTTGCAATAAAAAAGAAGTATGCATATTCAGAAAGAAAGAGAAGGTGATAATGTTCTCATGCATTTAACGTCTGCTTCAATGAAATAAATAACCTTGTCAATTTTGAATCTTTTCATTTGTATCCTTTTACTGCTTTAAATAATGACCTACATTTATATTTATGATTGCTATCGTAATATTTTGTTGAATTGGAGTAGATAGATCTATCTATCGCCCGGTTCACACTCCATCCACATCTATTGAACAGGTTAAGAGGCTCATCCCTTGTTCTCTTTTCCAATCTTTTCACTATTACGTATGCCTCCTGCACATCAGTGGAGTTACCGCCTTGCTCGGGATGATACGATTAAAAAAAAAAAAAGTAGTTAAGTTCAGACATTTAATGATGGAATAGGGGAAATTCCATGGGTATTTTATAGTTCTGAAATTTGCAAGTAGTTTATTCAACATTATCTTAAGAATTATGATTTGTCAAAAATTTCAAAAAGAAAAACCAGAAAATTTCTACTGAAAGTATGTATCAAAATTTTAGACAAAATAACCATTTTAGACAAAATGACCATCAATTTTAGACAAAATGACCATCTCACAAAACACATTCATTTTTTATTTCTCTTTACCCTTCATCACTGACAGTTCTGCCTTATATTTCAAAAACTCTTTTCCTCTAATTTGTAATTTTAAGTATATTCAAAAATCATTTAATACTGCACTCAAGCTGATCAGGTATTAAGTAAAGCTATCTTTAAATCTAGTTGGAGTTTGGTTAATTACAGAGTAGTTTCCCTAATTTATTTATTTACTAATAAACTATTGCGAAATATAAAACGCAATTTGATTTTATATATTTATCAGTCACACAATTTTATCTTATTTGAGATAATGAGATATTCCATTGTTATAGTACCAAAAAGTGTTACTCTATGCCAATAAGTAAACATGCCAAATGTTAACAACATAAAAGAAAATTGCATTAATAAATAGAGGAAGACAGGCTGCAGATGCTCTTCTTTTTCTTTCTCTTGTTTCATATTTTGTTTTTCCATTTTTATTACTTTTAATGATTTAAATAGCAGACATCTTTCTTATAAGTGATGAGAGTATATAGAGAAAACTTAGATTATTCATACACAAATATAACCAATACAGTTGCAAAATTACTTACCATATTTGACAGCATATAAGATGCACGGGTGTATATGCTGCACCTTAATTTTAGTAGGAGTAATTAGTAAAATTGTTAGTAAAATGGTTCAGCCTATATTTATGAGATATGATTTTGGTTAAACAAGCCATGATTACAATTAAATGAAAAATACTGTTACATGAAGATTGTATACAACAGTATATCTTAACCACTTTTTTCTTTGTGCCATATCTGAAGGGGTGAAATTTAGCCAACAATTTATATGATCTATACAACCTGCAGCTTATAAACAGTGTCTTAGTCGAATAATTGGGCTGTAAAAATTCTGACTGTATTTTTACCAAGGAAACTAGAAGTTATCACAAAAATATTAATGAAACAAATACATTTTAAAAATATATAATTTGAATTTATTGCATATAATTTTAGTGAAACAAAGTATTAATATTAAACATGAAATTAATATATTAATATTATTGAGGATAACACTTTTAATCTGCATAATAATCTTTTAAATAATGACAATAGATATATGCATGTTACTCTAAAGTCTAAGCTAATAGGAGTTGCCAGGTAGCTAATTTGAACTGTAAATTTTAAACCTACATATAGCATATAAGATGCAGGTGAATTTTAAAAGATATTTTAAAAAAATGTGCGTCTTATATGCCGTCAAATATGGTAAATATTTTTTGACATTATGAATAAGGTAATTAGAATATAAATTTCATATGAAGGTAGTAAACACTCATTAAATGCAAGAATTAATTTATTTCAAATTATTAAACTTATTAAGCAAAGAAAATGTTTGTAAAAAAAAAAATGCCTTTATCCTAATACTTATTTTAATTATATTTTGGACAAGAGAAGATTCACAATAGAGAACATAGAGAGAATAAATTGGAGAAGAAAAGTAGATGTTGTTTTGTTTTTCTAGTTTTCAGTCTTTTACTGGTTTTCTTGCATAAATTTTGTTTCCTCAGGGAGCAACATAAAAGAGAGGAGAAGCGGAAGAAAAAAAAATCCAAACAAAATCAAGTGTCTCTTGTATGATTGAAACATTTCTACTAAACATAGATCTCTGCTTCTAAGCCTGATTTTCTTTTTCAATTCTCACTACTATCAAGGCCAAGAGCATCATTTATAAGCCTTAGAAATATCAAATTCCTATACATCAATAAAAAGAGAAATGGGCAGAGGGTAAAAGAAAAAAAAATTCCTCTATAAATTTATCTTTTGCTCCACTCAAGTAACTTTGTCAATTATATCTGACTAAATGTAAAACGAGGTTTGTCAAGGGAAGGGCAAAGCAATGAGAGAGAGAGAGGGAGGAAGGGGAAGAGAGGAAAAAAAACTCAGGTTGAAACTGAGCCAAACTTATTCCATTGAGATGTGTCCGAATTTTATTTGTTAAGTGCAGGTGAATTTATATTTGCGACCAACTGAAAAGAAGCAAAACTATTAGAACCAAGTAGATTGTTATGTTTTTTTACAGGCCAACATTTCTGGGGATGCCATTTTTGTCTGCAGTCACAGATTTAATTCCTTACAAATTTCTACAGTGGCGGAAGGTGACAAGTGAAAAAAAAAAAATATATATATATATATATATGGAGTAGAGAAATCAGAAATTGAGGGAAACGATAGGTGAGAAAGAAGTCAGAAAGGGAGGGAAAAGACAACTGAAGAAGTTTGAAAAAGGCTTCAAAGAGTGTCAAAATGAGAGAAAAAGGGGAAGTGAGAAAAAAGAAAAAAATTTGGATGCAAAAAGAATTATAAGCGATGAAAAGGATAATGAAGAGGTAAATTATTAACGTCAAAGGGAATCAGAAAGAAGAGGGAAAGTATGAGGATCCAGAAAGAGATGGAAAGGGATAAGTGAGGAAGAGGAAACGTATGAGGATCCAGAAAGAGATGGAAAGGGATAAGTGAGGAAGAGGAAAGTATGAGGATCCAGAAAGAGATGGAAAGGGATAAGTGAAGAAGAGGAAACGAATGCGGATCCAGAAAGAGATGGAAAGGGATAAGTGAGGAAGAGGGAAAGTATGAGGATCCAGAAAGAGATGGAAAGAGATGTGAAGAAGAGGAAATGTATAAGGATCCAGAAAGAGATGGAAAGAGATAAGTGAAGAAGAGGGAAAGTATGAGGATCCAGAAAGAGATGGAAAGGGATAAGTGAGGAAGAGGGAAAGTATTAGGATCCAGAAAGGGATAAGTGAAGAAGAGGAAACGTATGCGGATCCAGAAAGAGATGGAAAGGGATAAGTGAGGAAGACGAAATGTATGCGGATCCAGAAAGAGATGGAAAGGGATAAGTGAGGAAGACGAAACGCATGAGGATCCAGAAAGAGATGGAAAGGGATAAGTGAAGAAGAGGAAACGTATGCGGATCCAGAAAGAGATGGAAAGGGATAAGTGAGGAAGAGGGAAAGTATGAGGATCCAGAAAGAGATGGAAAGGGATAAGTGAAGAAGAGGAAACGTATGAGGATCCAGAAAGAGATGGAAAGGGATAAGTGAAGAAGAGTGAAAGTATGAGGATCCAGAAAAAGATGGAAAGGGATAAGTAAGGAAGAGGGAAAGTATGAGGATCCAGAAAGAGATGGAAAGGGATAAGTGAAGAAGAGGAAACGTATGCGGATCCAGAAAGAGATGGAAAGGGATAAGTGAGGAAGAGGGAAAGTATGAGGATCCAGAAAGAGATGGGAAGGGATAAGTGAAGAAGAGGAAACGTATGAGGATCCAGAAAGAGATGGAAAGGGATAAGTGAAGAAGAGTGAAAGTATGAGGATCCAGAAAAAGATGGAAAGGGATAAGTGAGGAAGAGGGAAAGTATGAGGATCCAGAAAGAGATGGAAAGGGATAAGTGAAGAAGAGAAAACGTATGCGGATCCAGAAAGAGATGGAAAGGGATAAGTGAGGAAGAGGGAAAGTATGAGGATCCAGAAAGAGATGGAAAGGGATAAGTGAAGAAGAGGAAACGTATGAGGATCCAGAAAGAGATGGAAAGGGATAAGTGAAGAAGAGTGAAAGTATGAGGATCCAGAAAAAGATGGAAAGGCATAAGTGAGGAAGAGGGAAAGTATGAGGATCCAGAAAGAGATGGAAAGGGATAAGTGAAGAAGAGGAAACGTATGCGGATCCAGAAAGAGATGGAAAGGGATAAGTGAGGAAGAGGGAAAGTATGAGGATCCAGAAAGAGATGGGAAGGGATAAGTGAAGAAGAGGAAACGTATGAGGATCCAGAAAGAGATGGAAAGGGATAAGTGAGGAAGAGGGAAAGTATTAGGATCCAGAAAGGGATAAGTGAAGAAGAGGAAACGTATGCGGATCCAGAAAGAGATGGAAAGGGATAAGTGAGGAAGACGAAATGTATGCGGATCCAGAAAGAGATGGAAAGGGATAAGTGAGGAAGACGAAACGCATGAGGATCCAGAAAGAGATGGAAAGGGATAAGTGAAGAAGAGGAAACGTATGCGGATCCAGAAAGAGATGGAAAGGGATAAGTGAGGAAGAGGGAAAGTATGAGGATCCAGAAAGAGATGGAAAGGGATAAGTGAAGAAGAGGAAACGTATGAGGATCCAGAAAGAGATGGAAAGGGATAAGTGAAGAAGAGTGAAAGTATGAGGATCCAGAAAAGATGGAAAGGGATAAGTGAGGAAGAGGGAAAGTATGAGGATCCAGAAAGAGATGGAAAGGGATAAGTGAAGAAGAGGAAACGTATGCGGATCCAGAAAGAGATGGAAAGGGATAAGTGAGGAAGAGGGAAAGTATGAGGATCCAGAAAGAGATGGGAAGGGATAAGTGAAGAAGAGGAAACGTATGAGGATCCAGAAAGAGATGGAAAGGGATAAGTGAAGAAGAGTGAAAGTATGAGGATCCAGAAAAGATGGAAAGGGATAAGTGAGGAAGAGGGAAAGTATGAGGATCCAGAAAGAGATGGAAAGGGATAAGTGAAGAAGAGAAAACGTATGCGGATCCAGAAAGAGATGGAAAGGGATAAGTGAGGAAGAGGGAAAGTATGAGGATCCAGAAAGAGATGGAAAGGGATAAGTGAAGAAGAGGAAACGTATGAGGATCAGAAAGAGATGGAAAGGGATAAGTGAAGAAGAGTGAAAGTATGAGGATCCAGAAAGAGATGGAAAGGGATAAGCCAAGAAGAGAAAACGTATGCGGATCCAGAAAGAGATGGAAAGGGAATGAAGGAGGAAGACGAAACGTATGAGGATCCAGAAAGAGATGGAAAGAGATGTGAAGAAGAGGAAATGTATCAGGATACAGAAAGAGATGGAAAGGGATAAGTGAGTAAGAGGAAACGTATGCGGATCCAGAAAGAGATGGAAAGGGATAAGTGAGGAAGAGGGAAAGTATGAGGATTCAGAAAGAGATGGAAAGGGATAAGTGAAGAAGAGGAAACGTATGCGGATCCAGAAAGAGATGGAAAGAGATAAGTGAAGAAGAGTGAAAGTATGAGGATCCAGAAAGGGATGGAAAAGGATAGGTGAGGAAGAGGAAACGTATGAGGATCTAGAAAGAGATGGAAAGGGATAAGTGAGGAAGAGGAAACGTATGAGGATCCAGAAAGAGATGGAAAGGGATAAGTGAGGAAGAGGGAAAGTATGAGGATCCAGAAAGAGATGGAAAGGGATAAGTGAAGAAGAGGAAACGTATGCAGATCCAGAAAGAGATGTGAAGAAGAGGAAATGTATGAGGATCCAGAAAAAGATGGAAAGGGATAAGTGAAGAAGAGAAAATGTATGAGGATCCAGAAAGAGATGGAAAGGGATAAGTGAAGTAGAGGAAACACATGCGGATTCAGAAAGAGATGGAAAGGGATAAGTGAGGAAGAGGGAAAGTATGAGGATCTGGAAAGGGATAAGTGAGGAAGAGGGAAAGTATGAGGATCTGGAAAGGGATAAGTGAGGAAGAGGGAAAGTATGAGGATCTGGAAAGGGATAAGTGAGGAAGAGGGAAAGTATGAGGATCTGGAAAGGGATAAGTGAGGAAGAGGGAAAGTATGAGGAGACAGAAAGAGATGGAAAGGGATAAGTGAGGAAGAGGGAAAGTATGAGGAGACAGAAATAAGTGGAAGTTGATAAATGAGGAAGATGGAAAGGATAAGGTATTAAGTGCAGTCACAAAGGTGGAGAATAGATAAAGAAGGAAGGAAGGGGGAAACATTAATTATTGTGGGGAGTCAGTGATGGAGTTAAACGACAAGAGTTGAAGAGGTAAAGTGTAAGAAGTGAAGAGGCTTAGAAAGATGGGGAAGGATAAATGAAGGAAAAGAAAAGCAAAAAGCATAGTTTTGTGTCAGAAATGAAATGAAAGGATAAGTGAGAAAGTGTAGTCCAATTTGAGAAAACCGACGAAAAAGTAGAAACTTTTATATTAAGAACTTGAGAATTAATCAATAGAGAAGGGGGTTAGAGAAGGAGAGAGAAAGAGAGAAAATGAAATGTTAATTGAGAAATAGAAAGACAGGAGAGAGAAAAAAAGAGGAGGAATCAAAGAAAGGTATGAATTAAAGCTTCAAAATTTGTTCAATCAAAAACATTTATTGCTTGTCAATACCAAGGACATTCCAAGAGTGTTCTATGCCTAGAGAAAGCAGGTCTCATTAAAATTCCATTTTTTTAGACATCAAAAAACCCAACTTAGCCTCTGTATTTCCTCAAAGTTTTATAGAATTCAAATGATGGGATTTACAGATTCAATTATATCCTGATCCTTTTTCAATTGATGACAATTCCAAAGATCTGCCTGTATGCAATTGACATGCACTCAGTTGAAGATGAGCAGGTATCTATGGTGGACTCTTAAGACAAGTGTGCACCATCTTTATGGGGGCACGTGTATCTTTGTGTACACTTGACAGATGTGTAAGAAAACTGATCCTAAGAAACATAAATAGAAAAGCTAAATGGCATCTCACTACGAGAGAGGCCATCTTGTCTCTTGTAGGCAAACAGATTACTCAAATTGAGGTTGCTAGATCCTGATATACGTATTTGTGTTTGAGATAAGGAGACAATGTGATAAAATTTGGAATGATGCAAAGCAGCAGAGAAACAAAAGATTCGGCAAACAATTACAGCTTAAATCATTGATTTTTGCCCTTGCATTAGGTCAGATAAATAAATTAAATCATTCAGTCATCTCCCAGCCATTTTCTGTAACTCGGCAGGTAAATTATATTTATATATATATACAGGGTGCAATGGATATAAATTATATATATATATATATATATATATATATATACACACAGGGTGCAATGGATAAATTGTGCAAAAATGAAAATGTCTCCTTTTAACAGATATATTTACCAAAATTACACAAAAATATCTTTAAATTTTTAAAAAGTTATTTATTCAATAAAATCATCATTGGTTTCAATTACAGCCTCATCTCCGCAACTCTTCTGGATGGTCTCCTTGTTTAAGTTGGTGAATGATTCCCTATCTTTGTCTTCAGTTCATATTTGATATCATAAAAAGATTTTGGTCTCTCTCTCTCTCAACTGTGCTCTACACATAATAATGGAGGGGGTTGAAGTCTAGGGGTTGAAGTTAGGTGGCCAGATGTGAGGGGTGATGTGGTTTCAGATATTTGAGTTTTCCTGCTCGTGTAGCATGGTGCAGAGTCCTGTTGTCAGAATAAGTGTTTTGAACCAGAGCAGCAGTAACGCATCTAGGCAATTGATATAGGCCTTTGCGTTGAGTCTGAGGCTCTGTGGGAAGATGAATGAAGACAAAATGTTGCCATCACCAGTGACCACTCCAAACAGCTTTGTAATCATTCAACTCTTTCTGAATCTTCTGCACTGTCCACAGATTGACACCCAAACAATCTGAAATGTTTGCATTGAAGCTTCCAGCATGAATGCCAAGCAGTAGAGCATGCCGTCTCTCAAATTTCTGGTAGAGTGAATTGTGTAATGACGCTCTTTTTCTCAGAGACAGTAATCCACTGACCCAATATAAACAAAACCAAAAACAAACAATGCAGAAGCACAAAATTAAAAATATAAAATTTACCCATCGCACCCTATATATAACTTGGGGAGATCAGCTGATGATGCTACTGCAGTTTTAACCTTTTCTATACATATTGCATGACAAAACCATGGTAGCATAATCAGTTGATCTCCCCAACTCAAATATCTAAAAGGTCTACATATTTTCATTTTCCTTCAAACATGTATTGATCACTTTCTAACACAAATGTTTACTGGCCTAATTTAAATCTGACCTATAACTGTTTAGTGTATATATATATGTGAAGATGGCTCATGTGAGCCGAAAGCTTAGAACCAACTTAATAAAAAATTATCCAAATGTTGGAGAATTTTTGTCTTTCTTTTCAACTGAAATTAAAGCTAAAACACAACATTTAGAACAGCTTATGATTAAACATAATAGACATTCATTGTCTCTAATATTTAACAGTATATATATATATACACACACACACACACACACACACACACACACACTATAAGTTAGAAGGTTTTGGCTGCCATATAGATTTTAAAGAGTCAAGTAAAACTTAAAGGTTTCATGCATTTATCAAAACTAACTGACTAGCTCATTTTGGACAAGTGAGATTTTCTCTCCTTGGTGGATTTTTATTAATTATTCAATAATAATAATAATGATGATGAAATTAAACCATATCTGCATAAATATTTTTTAAACTTTTATCTCTTTTTGGCTAGTCTACCTTGAAGGTTGTTATGGTGAAACACACCTATTCCTCAGATAATGGACTCTCCTTCCTATATTAATAAGAGTTAACAGGAAGCTAACGGAAGAAGTACTTGGGAAGTTCATAGGAGTTCTTTAGACTTCTATTGGAGTTCAGTAGAACTACTAGGCAGTTGCTATTAGTCAACAGTAAGCTGAATACTAAAGAGTCAGCTTTTAGTGGAAGATTACCAAGTTCCTAACATTTTGGGTACGTTAAGTCAATTAGCAACCGACAGCACGATTATAACCTTCAGTGCGAAAACTACTCCACAATAAAGATAAATGGTCATCTTTGGGGGTAAGGATTTAAAATTTAATCACCCCTTCACATTCTCTAAAAAAATTGGATGCCATGCACTAATGAGTTATATAGTTTCAGCATTTAGCTTAATCGAAGTTAATTAAAAGAAAGCCGATATGAAACATACTAATTACTAAATCCAGAGGAGTTAGCTTTAAAATTTTTTGGCCTACACTGTTTGTGTGCATCTGTGTACATGTATGTGTATATATAGCATTCTGAATTCAAGGACAGACAGACTTTTTGAATGTCCTTAAAACTTTAACTCAAAAAATATAAATATTTCTTAAAAGTAAGAAAATAATTTAATATGATTTTCAATTATGATTTCTTTTTTTTTTTTTTAATCATATCACCCCGAGCAAGGCCACTGATGTGCAGGGGGCTACGCAAGAGTAAGATTGGAAAAGAGAAAACCGGAAACCACATCCTAAACAGGGAACAAGGGATGAGCCTCTTCACCTGTTCAATAGACATGGGTGGAGTGTGAACCGGGCGATAGTTTAGTCTATCTACTCCAATTTTATGGCATTTATTATGTATGATTATTATATTTATATGAAGTTATATATGTATTGTATATTTTCATTATTTCTTTCAAATTTCTCCACTGTTAGCAGATTTTTATGTATTAATATTTGTTTGTTTTTGTCCAATTATCCTGAAGATCGTTCATCTTATTTTGAATTACTGTTTGGCTTACCTAAACTTATATTTATGAACTTTGCATTTTTTTCTCTCATTTATTTTTTATCAATTTATAGTTTAGCTGTTAGTACTGTCAAAAAAGCAGTATAAATTATTTTATTGAATGTTATAAATAATGACTTTTTCTCCCCCCGCCCCGTTGCTTTCTTTTTCCCCCTTCTTTCCACTTTCCCTTTCCCCCACTCACTTTCCTGTAACATGCTTAATTTTTGATTTCTTAACACAGATGTAATCTAAAAGTCCTTATCAATGATCGAGTCTTGCATCCTTTTTGCTGTCTCTATTTTCTTTACTTTTTTCTTTCTTCCCTGCCCTCCAATGTCTAGACGACAACCTTCTAACATAATCTACTCTCTTCTTTAACACCCCTCATATTATACTTTCTTACTTTCTCATATTTTTTTCTTCTTTCATGTAAACTTTTGATGTGTGAATTTCTTTTTGAATAAACTTCAGGTATATAAATTTTGGCCCGTATTTGCATAATAAAGAATTTTGTTGCTGTAGAAATAAAGTTTTCCATAGCTGAAATGGGCATACAACATATGTAATTTTCATAATTATATATATTGTCATCTGCAGACAGATCTGTTTCGCTGTATCAGAGCTCATCAGTATGGTTAGACTCTGATTGCCTTTTAACCCAGGATTGAAACCCGACCGAATTGGCATCAGTCGGCGATTCTACCTCTGGGCTATGGGCGTTCAGTGGAAGAAGGCAGACCTTTTAGCATGTATATTATCATTATACGTGCCCAATAGCCAGAGTGCTCTAATTCATTTTACTGAATGAGTGATGCGTACATGCCAGAGTAGCTACTGTTTTTCAAAGTCTACCATTCTTCCAGAGTGCTCAATCAGGGTGTGAGAGCGTAAATATTGTCATCCACAGAGAGTAGTGAATTATATTGTGGTACTTTGCACTTGTTGAGAGATTGCAATTGGCCCAAAAATCTCTTGGTAAAATATTTTCTATCAGAGAAGGAAAAAAAAAATGAAATTTCATTGAGCAAGAGTGAGAGAGTGACATTTATAATGCATGTTATGTTTCATTGAACTAGACAGTCAGTCTATCAATCTCCCAATTAATAATCTAAATTAACTCGTTTTATGACTTGCATTGATACTGGAAACCATGAAGTAACGACTTATCAGTATTTAAGCCACACCACAACAAATTTCTTTCTCTTAATCTGTCATATTGCTTCCGGTCCAAAATGAAGTCCATCCAATCCCAAAGTGTTTGTCTCCCCAGGAAATAACGCCTCACACTTAGGAGAGAACTAAAATCAATCCCTGGCATCTGATGTGTTCCTGAAAAGGAAAGTGCCAAGGAGATTTGCTTTCTGGTTCCATGTATGTGGAGGACCCTCAGTTTAAAAATGACCTTGCACTCCATTCCAGTGGTCATTTGGATAAACACCCTTAATCTCTGTTATGCCCTAAGTGAAATCTCAGTGCCTCAGCTACAAGGTTAGAAGTCAATTTTATTCAAATTCTTTGTGTTCCATATACATTGACATTTTATTCTATAGAAGATGATCTCTGCTTTGCATGTTTAAAAGAACTTTTTACCTGGACTCATATTGGCTTTCTATTTAAAATATTTTTTTTATTATACACATGCACACATAAACTTCAGAAATTACAGACATGTAAATAAAATGTATGTTAACTTCTTTGAAATGCTCGCTATTTCGATATTCTTATTTTTCAACTCATTGGTATGACTAAAAACAGAAACACATTTTTCCTAATGCTTTTTTTAAAAATTGTTTAAACCCAAAGAAAGATAATAAAGTCACTAAAATGCAAATAGTGTTGGAGAATAAAAAATACTATGAAGCAAAGTCAACAATAAAGAACAAGAATTAGGAAGACACGAGAGAATGATAGCATTGCATTTAAACTTTTGTAGATCAATATTGATTGGGAAGCAAGAAGCTGGAAGAAAAGTCCAAAAGTGAGAAATGCAATAGAAGACACTGTTAGCAAAGAAGTTACGGTTACATCTAACCATTATGACTAAAATGATGAGACCTTGCTACCATCTAGTATTGCACTTAAATTTTAGGTACCATAGAGGGAGGTTTATCAGAATACTTATTAGGAAAGCTACGTTATGCTGGTGGAAATGTGACTCAAGGTTAGATGCCTGATCAGGACCAATAATATTGCAGATTCTTTGGATTTTATAAATATATAGCAGGAGCACCATATCAGATGTGGCAGCAATATTCCAAGCATGGATAAATGTTAAACTTTTAAATATGTAAGATAGATGAAGAAAAGTTGTCTCACATGACATAGTTAACCGACTTGTCTAGTCGCAGACCTAATTCAATATAATCTTTCCATTTCACGTCAGTGGAAAATATTCATTCAAGAAGAGGTAGAATGAGTCACTCTCCTGTAGGTTATCATTAGCCATGCTGATGGAAAGTATTTTTTACTAATTCCCCTTTTATGTTATGTCCTTACGTATTCATTAGGTAGGGTTAGTCCTATAATCATTAAGATGATAAGGGCATCCCCTGTACTGCTGCTATAGAAGTAGTGATGGTTCTAGGGCCTGGCAGACTCCATCCTTATTTAAGTTGGTTTTGAATTTAAAATTTTCCTTCTCCTAGGCTTGTTACTACCTTCAGGCAATAGAGCCCACTGTGCTCTGTTGTTTAACCCAGAACTGGGGAAGTAAATGGATTTATACCTTTCTGAAAATGATGGCAATTAAGTTTTAATAATTATTATCACTGAATTAAACAGTTTCTCGTATTGTCTCTGTTAAATACTTAATCCTTTAGATGAGATAAGAACTTGATAATTTTAATTCATGAAGTTTTGCATGACTTTTCTTCGCATTGGTTCTCAAGTTTGATGAGTTGAAATTTTATTTCTTTATTTTGTCTATAACCTTCACTTACTCAGAACCTCAGCACCAATTCCCATATTACTCCTTTACATTTATTACAAAATGTAGGAACCACAACCATGGTTAGTTAATGCTAGTAAACTTTCAGATTATGTATATTCACCAATTAGTGTGTGCATTGTGGTGCAGTGGATATCGGCTTGGAACGAGAACTCTGGGAACCGAGTTCAAATTCCAGTTGGATTCCCTACACTTACATGCGAACACCCTTTGGAAAGGTATTAATCCATCCCTTCCCTCCAGTTATGGGTTAAATAACAGGACAGATTGGGTTTGATAGCTTGGCTAGCAACCAATCTATTGCATAAAGTAATGGTAACCTACTGTGGGATAATCTTCTGTCCAGTCAATCATGTCTCTTTCGAGACATGATCACCCAAGTGTGTATCATGTATGGCACATAACTGACTGAATGAAGATAATAGTTGGGAACATAATTAAAACTTCTACTGGGCATAAAGTGGGGGATCTGTTCTCTATTGTTATGAAGTAATAAACTGATGCCCCACCAATTATACATAATATAATAATGTAATATAATCTATCTCTTCTCCCTCCAGCTATGAGTTAAATAGCAGAACAGATTGGGTTCTATAGCCTTGGTCGGCAACCAGTCTACCGTAGAAAGTAATGGCAACCTACTGCATGATAATCTTCTGCCCAGTCAGTCATATCTCTTTTGAGACATGATCACCCAAGCATGTATTACGTATGGCTCTTAAATGATGCTGCACCTTTGTCAATTGCAAAAATGTAGGAGGGGAAGGGAGAGTATTGAAAATTATCAAAAGTCTAGATGTCCTGCAACTACCACCACCAAGGAAACATTGATTGTGTTCACCACATGGTGAGGATGAATGACAGAGGATTGACTATAAATACAATAGCCAATGCTATTAGCATTTTGCACAGAGAGAAAATAAGGTTAGTGAAGGGTATATATCATATTGTTCTGGATAATATCCACTGAGCTCCCTATTCTTATGTATTTAATATTTTATATTAATTAGATAAAATGTTTTTGATTATTCACTCCATTTTTACGGCTTTGTCATTATTATATATATATATATATATATATATATATATATATATAGTTATGAATTAATTATATATTGCGACATGGAAATTTCTATGTTTCGAGATAGATTCTCATCATCAGGCAATGTTTGATGTTATTTGTGCAGATGATTTACATTTAAATAACAAAAACCTTTGGTTTGCTGTGTATGTATGTGGGAAGATATAAAATTTACATGTGTGTTTCTTTTGGCCAATCAGAGCAAAGATTCATTTTGGGATTTGGCCCCAAAGAATACATACTAACCAACTTTTTCTCTTTTTTCCTCCCTCCCTCCCTTTTCCTTCCTTTCTTTTTTTCTTCTTAACGGTCAAGATGTTAACCTGCCTTTAACCTGATCTTATCATTTTCACTTTTTTCCTCTCTTCTCCCTTTAGTTCTATTGCCTTTGATGTGATATTCTCATTTAGTACCAATGCATTATTTTTCACTTATCAGTTTTGGTCTATCTATTTATTTCTTGTAAAGCTTTTTTTTATAAAAAGAAAGTTTTTTTTTTAAAATAATTTTATGTTTCAATTTATTTTGATAGTTCGTCAGTAATTATTTTCCTTCAGCCTTTGTTGGTTATATGCATGTTATTTCATTTAGATTTTATCCATTTTCTAATGTGAATAATTTACAATGTCTACATATGACATTATATTAAGCTCTAGAATATTTATTATATTGAGCACTGTTCATAAGAAAATAAATGCTGGGGCACTTAAAATAATAAAACCTTGAATTCACCTGAAATTATATATATATCTCCAATGATTTAATGACTAGAAAATGTTTACTTTAAGCAGTCCTACTTTGTGCTTATGCAAGACATCTATTTTCTCTTCCTCTTCTTGTATCTATTATTTAAAAAATAAATATAGTAATTGATGTGGCTATATTATATAGAATATCTCTGTCCTTTAACTTTGGATTCTAATCTGTGGCTGATGTAAGTCAGTATAAAGAGGAAAAGAAAAGACAACAAAAACATTGTTTTGTTTTGTTCCAACTTTTCTATTTTATGGCATTGCGATATGATTGAGGAAAAGACGCAATAATAATAAGAGTAGTGTAAAAACAAATTTTAATTTTTCTGCTCTTTTTCAGACAAATTATTGATATCAATAGATTCAATTATAGACTAAATGAACTTTTATCTAACATGATGTTTTGGGGACACAGATTGACCTCATTAAGTGCCAAAATGTCTGTGTATGTATGTGTGTGTCTGAGGTATGTGAATTAATACACACACACACACACACACACACATATATATATAGGTTTGTGAATTAATACACACACACACACACACACACACACATATATATATATATATATATACATATAGGTTTGTGAATTAATACACACACACACACACACACACATATATATATATATATACAGGTATGTGAATTAATACACACACGTGTATATATATATATATATATATATATATATATACACACTCAGTTATGATCTGAGATTAAGGGCAGGATGGTTAAATAAAACGAAGACAAGAGAAAAACTGTATTTAAATTGCCTACGCATTTTGTCCTGTGATGGACTTTATCAAGACAAAAAGATAAAGTCCATCACAGGACAAAATGCGTAGGTGACTTAAATAGTTTTCCTCTTGTGTTCTTTTTATTAACCAAATATATATATATATATATATAAACGGTACTGTGCAAAAGTATTAGGACAAGAACTATTGTATCTTTTATGAGGCATATTGACAGAAAATAAACAATTTAATTAAAGTAATTTTATTTTATTTACTCAACAAATACTTTAACAAGAAAAATACTTGTTACAAAATAAATTTAATATTTAGTATAATAGCCTTTCGCTTTGATCACAGCCATCATTTTGTCAGGCATTGACATCACAAGCTTCTTCAATGTATCTAATGGTATCGCCTGCCAAGCAGCTTGTATTTGTTCCCAAAGTGTGTCTTGCGAAGTAACATTAGATTTATCATTTTTTTATCCAAAATATCGTATAGATGTTTAATAGAGTAGTTTCAAAATAACTTGTTTAATAGAAAATAGGAAAAATTAAATATAACTTCTTTTTGATACTTTTCTTGTACACCTAGTTTTAAATAATCGATATTTATTAGCAATTTACTTGGCTTTTCACTCTATATTTGAGTTTCAGTGAGGTATTTAGGAAAATCACCCCTGTCCTAATACTTTTGCACACTACTGGCAGTGTGCAAAAGTGTTAGGACAGGGGTGATTTTGAACTTTATTTTGATGCCTCATAAAAGATAAAATAGTTCTTGTCCTAATACTTTTGTACAGTATTGTATATATGAATAGAATAAGTAAAGAACAAGTAGAAAAAAATATCTTTAATCTAACATGTTTCACTTTAATAAGCTTCTTCAGAGATTTATTAAAGATGAATGATTTAAAAATCTAAGAGGCAGTATGTTGATTGAGGTGTAGTTTCATTCGTCAGTTATGTGTCACGTGTAATAAAGCAATGGGTGAATATTAAATGTAGAAGAAAAAACTTGTGTGTGTGTGTGTGTCATTGCATAATAAAATCATTAGATGTTTATTATGAATGTAAGTGTATATAAGTGAAAATAATGTGTGTTAAGCGTATTAAAACTATAGACAAATTAAGTGTATGTATATGTTGTTAACGTTAGTATGTGTGAATGACAGTGACAAAACACATTTCTGTTCAAAATACGTAACAAGTATTGTACACACTTGTTAAGTGATCGAACAAATTTAAAAAAAAATAAAATGACAGAATCCGTTATGAATGTATTTGTTGAGAGAAATCATGTGAATGTGTGCATTTATGAATCAGTAAAGTTAATATGTGAAATAAGGTATACACATGTCAAGTGATGGAACGCTTTTCTTTTTTAAATAACGTGAGAGACTCATGTATGAGTGTATGTGTATATGAGTATGAATCATAAACAAAATATATTTCCGTTTAAAATTCTAGTGAAAATAATGTATAAAATTATTAAGTGAACTCTTTTTTTATAAATAAAAAGTAATCGTTTGAAAACTATGTCTTAAAATTATTACAATAACATAATTAAGTGATAATATATAAATAAGAAACATCCAAATAAATTACCATACGAAATCATTACAATATTAAAATTAATCAGTATAAATGATATACCATAATAAATAATAGTAAATAATAAAACAAAATAAAAATATAATAATAATAATAAAACTAATGGTGATAATAATAAGATGAAGAATGATAATAATAAACAATTATAAAATATATAATTATAGAAATCAAAACTGTGTCTGACGTTATTTTGATCAAATACAAGCGAGTTGGAATGTATATCCAAATGTAAGTCTCTTTTTCGTTCATACTTACATTTGGACATAGGTTCCAACTTTCTTGTTTTACATCAAAATAACGTAGGACACAATTTTGATTTCTTAAAATACCAGTTTAATTAAAAGAGAACATAACTCTTTAAGGAGGAAGTACTTTGAAAACATATTAATAACATTACTACCAACCATAAACGTGATTAAAACATTACATTACTTCCCAATTTTTTCACAAATACATAATTCATGAATCCAAAATGCTAATAGAAATTTTTAGATAAGTTAAAGATAGTTTCCTGCATTCTTAAAAATGTAATATTGTTTTCTCCTTATTTTTCTTATTTCCCCTATTATTACCTATATTTTTTCTTACTTGCTATATATATATATATATATATATATATATATAAAAGGCAATCTGTGAATCTGTGTGTGACTGTTCCCTACACATGCCTACATTTTTTAAGCTATGCCATTCAAACTTTCTAGGGACACATATCTACAGGGAAGACAGGTTGACGCATACTTTTTGAGTTTAAGTTCAGCAATTTTCCCTTTCGCACTTTTTGGCCAGTTGAGCCGATTGTTTACATTTGCTCCGTAAAACATCTAAGATGGTTGCTAAATTACTTCACAGAAATCAAATCACACATGTCAAACGCGACTGAAATATTTTTTTTATTTAAAAAAAAAAAAAAAAGAAAGAAAAAAAGAGCCTTTATATTTCATTTTTATTCCAATGTTTTAAAAATTCATTTGGTTAACAAAAAATGTGAATATTTTCCCCGTAATGTTTAAACAAAAGAAATATTTAAAAAAAAAAGTGTTTTTTCAAACAAAAACAAATTATGTAAAAAAAAAAAAAGTGGCATCTTCTACTACTAAAATGTTCTGAGTTGCATGGGCAACGCCGGGCTATGATGCTAGTTATTATATATTTTATAGTTGAAAGATTCTAACCATTAACATATTATTTAAATTACGATCCATATATTCAACTCATATATGTGTGTGTGTGTGGTGTGTGTGTGTATTAGAATACACACATGTATAAAAATATTATTCAGGTGTTAAAACAATGCTCAATGTAGTATAAACAGAGCTATTAATTATATATTAATATTAGTAAATGTAGATATTATCCTACGTCGGTGGCATAACTTTGAGTTTCATCCTGTATGCAATCATCAGATGCATATTTCAAACTCAGTCTAAAATATGTACCAGATTATTGCATAATGCATGAAAGCCAGAGTGCCACCAATGTAGGTATGTATATTTACTAATATATACACTACCGGCCATAATTATTAGGCCACCCCAGTGTATTTAAAAGAGATGATTTATTTCATACTATTTTTAGTATTTATTGCTAAGTGGATAATTCTGAATGAAAATAGAATGGTTCTTTGTTAATTCTTCACAATAACATGTGCATCAAATGAACTGTTCTGGTGTCCAGTTTTTGTGCTCTCTTCCCCATGCTAGTCTCTTCTTCTTATTAGCTGGCCTCACCCCAAGCAAGGCAGTTTACAGCAACTGTTTTGCAGGGGGTTACATAGGAGGTAAGTTATGAGAAATTGTGGTAGGTTATAGGAGTGTCAGGAAGTGGGTAAGAGAAGGATGAGAATACTGATGAGAGTGGAGTGGACGAAGAAAGGAGCATGAGAGAGAGGATGCAGATTAGCGAGATAGAAGATGACCCAAGGAAGACATTTTACTGCCATTATTTTGCAGAGGGTTACATAGAAGGTAAGTTATGAGAAATGGGTGACAGCTTATAGGGGGTGTCATGAAGAGGGTAAGAGAAAGATAAGAATACTGATGAGAGTGGAATGGATGGAGAAAGGATCATGAGAGAGAGAGGATGCAGGTTAGTGAGATAGGAGATGACTACTGAGTTTACATTTAAATTCTTGGAGATTGTAGCTGTCGAGGAAGCAAGTAAACAGAAAGGAATTCCACAGGCGGGAAGTGTGAGAAAAGAAGCTGTTGGAGTAGAATTTGCATTTACATTTTATTGGTTTCACAGTGAAAGGGTGCGACCTAGTTGCTAATCTTGTGGCTCGAATAAATTCATATATAGAGGGCACCTCTCTAATCAAAAAATCTCAAAATCTCTCTCTCTCTTTCTCTCTCTCTCTATATATATATAGAGAGAGAGACCTACCCACAATGCACCATTGACCAGCAGATATAAATAATTGAACCAAAATACATAACATGCATGGTCTGAAAATTGTGTTTAAGCTTGGATGTTGACCTCAATGTCCACTTTAAAATTAAATTAAATATGCTCTTTCCATGGTATGGAGGACTTTAAATCATTATGTTTATAATGTCAGAATTCATTTCTATGAGGTGGCAGCAAAAACATTCGGTATTCTACTGTCTTTGGTTTGGTAAGATAGGCAGGATTTAGCTTGCAGAATGTGAAAGAGTATTTTCTTTTATGAAGTATACACGTTAGCTTAACGCCTCACAAGTGAAATATGTATCACCCTAAAAATATCTTGTGCAAGAATTTACAATAATTCTTTGTACTTATCATAATGAATATGAGCCCAAAACATCACAAAAAATGACTTTTAAAAAATCAGTTTTCATGTACTTCTTCACTCAACCCACGCATTCCTTTTTGTGATCTTTATTTAAAGGTGGTAGTATTTTGGTATTGATATGCTTTTAGCCAATGTTCTTGATATACTACTTACTTTCTTTCTATTAATAGTGTACATAAACACACAACAGTGATATGTGTGAGAAAAGAGAGAGAGTGTGTGAGTATACGTAAACATAAGAATCAACACTGCATGGTGAGTGTCCATATTCTGACACAAGGCAATCTTCTGGTCTCAGGATCAGTGTACGACAAAATAAACATAACATTATTAACTTTTATACTATTGCAACCAAATGCATAATAATTACAAACATGATGAAATGACAATCAAAAACATAATATGTAGAAATGTCAAACCAATTAATAATAATAATCAAATTCAGCTCATTATATATTATAAAAAATTTAAAACAATTGATTTTATAGTCTCTAATAGCACTACACAACTAAACCCTCTACAGAAAACAAATGTAGTGTATCAATTTACCTGGCCATTAAGAGATTGTACCTCTGATACTAATAATAAACCCACTACATATATTGGTTTTACTACAATCACGCTCTTCCATAGACTTACCTGCCACCTTTCTGATCATAGTTCAATTAAACAACATTCCTTAGAAAAACATAACCATGTAGGTAATATTAGAGACAGATTTTAGTTGATAACACAATAATACTCACACATACACACAGTAAAAAGGCCCTTCAGATATTGGAGGCCGTCTACATTAAATTAAAGCAACCCACACTTAATAAAATCACATTTTGATCTTGTCACAACACATTACATTGCATCGCATTTAGACATATGATTCCATTAACATTTTGGTCTCTCGTGCGGTGTGATGTCATAGAACCGCATTACAAATTTATGACCTGCATCTGCTATTTGGTGATTGTTATCGTCGCATAGCAATGTTTTATGTCAGTAAAAGATAATATTATCTTTCATGGTGGATGTCTTTATGTTAACGTCCCTGTAGCCTCTCTGAAAATGGCTCATGTGAGCTAAAAGCTTAGAACCAGCATAATAAAAGTATCCAAATGTCGGACAATTTTTGTCTTTACTTTCACCTGAAATTAAAGCCAAAATATGATTTTTAGAATGGTTAATGATAAAGCATAATAGACATTGATTGTCTGTTATATTTAACTATATATATATATATATAGAGAGAGAGAGAGAGAGTGATAAAAATGTTTTTAGGATATACTGTCTTTATGGATTAGAGTGTTAGAGATAGAGCATATGTCAATGTAAAATGAACATTGAGCAGCAGTTTCATGCTTAAACACAATCATCAGCCCATGTGTGTTAAGTTTCAGCTTGACTATATATGCTGGTCACTAATGCATTATGGGTAGGTCTATTGAGTTATTCTCATGGTTATTGAGTCACTACTAATGGTTATGTTGCAATTTATTCTAGGGACTGCTGAGCAGAAATAATTATGGATCCAAATGCAGATTTGTGGCTATTTTACAGTGTTGTTTGTTAGCATTTTTAGTCATTATTTATTAAAGTTTATAATTCAAAATATCCATTTATTTTGTTCTAACCTGATACAAATCCATACTCAGTATTGACAAACTGATATCCAAAAGTTTGGGAAACATTGATACTATGGTTAAATTGGGTATAAATAAAAATTTTAGTGGTATGCCTTTTTTCTAGTGATTCACAAGAAAGAACAAGAACCTGCTATTAAGCCTAAATTCTCCATGTTTTTTAGCAGTATCTCAAAAGACCAATGCATGCATTATACAATGTGCAACAGGTACTTTTAGTCTGTATTCCATTTATGACCCACCAAATAATGTGGCCTGTAAGAAAATTTTAATTCTCGTTCATCTTGCGGATGTCTGGAGATGGCCAATCCTACCTTTCTGAACTTGGCAGAGTTCGAAATTGTTGATGCCATCTTGTGAGAGATTAATTATTTTCCACTCTCCCGCCCTTTTGCCAGGGATGTGACATCACAAGTCTGTTAATACTTCCGTAGTGAATGTTCAACTTCAGACAAGCTCTGTTCTTTAGTGCTACCAACTCAGACTTCTACAGCTAAAATCTGCCTTGCCACGCCTACAGTGCAACATCACCCCTCTCCCCCTACATGTTCATTTAGTATTTGGCTGTCTGACTTCAAAAGCTTCTACATAAGAACTGATATTTGTCTATATTTCTGAGATGAGGAAGTATTTACAATATTTACATTATTCAGACTATTGTCCTCATCTTTGTTGCCATTTGTACGATGTTTTGGCCGTTGTATGCTCTGGCCTTCTTCAGGTGCTAGGAATTTTGAACCGAACCCTTTATTACATTCTCTCGGGTATATGAACTCCATTCCTTGTGTAAAGCCTCAATTGGAAGTCATGAGTTATTTCCCTCTAACCCTGCAAGTTACTTGTTCACCACTGCTGTAGCTCAGTATTGAACTCACAACTCTAAAAGTCAAGTCAGGAACTAACAAATGTCTATATCCACTGGGCCATGTGTTCTTAAGAAAATTGAAGGGAGATAACTCATGACTTCCAATGACTTTATGCAAAGAATGGAGTTCATATAGCCCAGTGATTGTAATAAAGAGTTCAGTTAAAAATTCCTAGCACCTGAAGAGGGCCAGAGTGTACAACAGCCGAAACATCGTACAAATGGCAACAAAGATGAGGACAATCGTCCGAATAATGTAAATATTATAAGAACTGATACTTGGTGAAACAGACTCCCACATGGATGCTTCTCTGAACACTAGAATCTCAATTTATTCAAGTCTTGGGTCAATTTTTATCTATTCACCATTTCTTTTTATGTTTTTATCACACACCTTATTTAGGAGTCCTCTACCTTGAGTGGCTCTTGTGCCTTTTGTTGAGAGTGTTAGCATAACGGCTTCCAATGCAACATGGGAAAAGACATGTCATGTTCATGGCATTAGCTGCAAAGTAATGAGATATTCTTGAAAGTGGGCTCAGTGAACACAGGACACGCGACATTAGGTGGATTTGTATATATTCTCCACCAATGCACACTAAGTTCACGTCCTCTCTGATTGTGTCCTAGGGGAGATGAAGAAAGAGAGCCACAACTTTATATTGAAATGCTGGACATGGTGGTCAAACCAGATTGAGTGGGAGCCATAAATGTTCTACCCCTCATATACCCCATATGACTTAGAATTAACTGTCTGAGACATTTTACAACCATGTCATTCTGAACATGTAATCTCCTGGATTTCCTAATTGGAATCCACTGAACTACTACAATATTGGGATATTGTTGAGAGAAAGAGAGAGAGAAACCAGCAGCCCCACAATATCAAGCACTTGTTGAAGGCTGACATCATGAACCTGATGGCTAACATGAACAAGAAACATCTAAGCTAGGCATGCAGTTGCTTCCAACACTGCATTGAAGCTGTCCTTGAAGCTGAGAGCAATTTTATCGAATAACCTTTTACTGTTTTTTTGTAAGTGCATGCATTTAAAAAAAATTTTCAATCTTTCTTTTGAATATCTTTGTTTTTCTTTTTAATTTATTGTCATTTACAAGACACACACACAAACTTATATATATATATAAAATGCAAGATATATTATATATGGTAAATTTGCATTTAGAATCATATAACATCTCTTTTTCTAACAAAATACTGCAATTACAATGTTAGATATTTACAAAGTCCAGAGATAAAAATAAAAGTGAAATAGAAAAGCTGAATGAGGCCAATCAACATTTAGGAACACTGACTGCTGAAACTTTAAGAAAAGGTGTTAATCAAATTTAAATTAGGCTAAACTGTATCTTCAGCCTTCTTTATTTAAAATTTAATTAGTGTTTGCTGTATTTATTACTCCAACTCCATACATATAAAACTGACTACATTGATAAAATCATTATTAGTCTGGTTGATTGTTTAGCCAGCACATCAAAACCCATGTGGATCATTTAATGCTAAAACTGATTTTTTTTATTCAGGAATGTTTCAGAACATTTCAAGTGGTTGTAAGGATTTTTTAAAATTGTTTTCAAAATATCACAAGTTGCATAGTACAGGAGTATTTTAAGATGTAAGTTCTATGGTTCAAAGTCCAAATTCTATTTTCAGTAGAAGTTGGAAGTATTTTCTTTTCTTTATTTGGGCAGTAGGTACATTTTTGAAGAACATTAAGATTTTGGGGTTTGGCAATAGTTGCTACAGATTTTTTGTCCTCTGTACATTCTATCAAGATATGCTTGATAGTCTCTACTCACTGCAATCAATTATTCCCTGAGGTGTTCTTTCTGCCTTGAGCTTGTGTCATGTGATTGTGTCCAATTCTTATTCTCTTGAGCGCTATGTTTTGTCTATGGTCAGCCAATGGCTCTATATTCTTCTTTCTTATTGTTGGCTGATGTTCATACAGTTTATTGTTTGGGAACATATACCAAACTGCATGCCATTTTCTTTTGATGTGTTGCTTAATTTTCTTTTTGCAATCTAAATATGGAAGTTTGATGCTGTTTTTTTTTTCATTTTTGTTGCCTCCTTTGCCAGTGCATCAGCTTCATAATTTCCCTTGATGCCTATATGACTAGGAATCCAAGTCTATATTATTGTTTTTTGCTTTATTAACTGATGATGAGTTTCTAGGATTTCTTGAATGTAAGGATGATTTGTGTTCTTTTCTTTAATTGCTATTAAACTAGATAGGAAGTTTATAATATTTTCAGACTCTCTTTTGAATTTTCTATTATTTGAAGTATCATTTTAATGGCTTGTAGTTCAGCTGTATAGATGGATGTATTATTTGGGAGCCTGATTTATTTATGCATTTGTCTGTTTGTGGCTGCTGCATCTATTTTATCTAAGATTTTTTTATCCACCTCTTTAGAAAGGTTTATAGTCATAATATTTTTCTCTTAATTCTCTGTAAATACTTTTGTTGATTGTTTCTTTTTTTGTGTCAGTGTGAGGTTTGGAGATTGTCCATATAGCTACCTTATTTATTGTGACTGGTGATATGTTATCAGGATCTTTGTGTATTTGATCTAGTGCTTTGTTAATTCAAAGTCCAAGTGAAGGGATGGCTGTTGGTATATTTCTATAGAAATGAATATATTGTGATTTATATATTTTTTAGTATGCTAAATTATTTGGGTTGGATTTAGTACATATTTCTCCAATCTCAGAGATATAGGTGGTTCATTGGCTTCTGTATAGAGACTTGGCCTCAGTCCTTGATTTTGTACAGTTTATAGTTCTTCAAGATATGATTTATGTGTGGCACTGTAAATAATGCATCCATAGTCATCTAATTTTGATCTGATGTGTGACCCTTTTTCAGGATATAACACTTTTAGAAGCTTCAAAGCCTTTTGACATTTTTGTTTAAGGTAATCAATGTGTGCCTTGAGGTTAAGTTTGCTGTCTAGTATGATTCCTAGATACTTTATTTGTTGGGCTATGGGAATTAAGTGCCCATTTAGTTTTAATTCTGGATCAAGGTGGTTGGCTTGTTTTTTGCAGAAATGTATAAAGACAGTTTTTGTTTTAGAGAAATGGAATTCATATATAACTGTACACATCTTTTAAGGTAAAGTATGTTTGGTGATGAATATGATATTGAGAAATCATCTACATACAGAGATTTTTTAATTCCTGTATTAATGGTTTTAATAATATTATTTGTTTTGAGATGAATAATGTAACAGATAAAATGCTACCTTGAGGTACTCTTGTCTACTGCTTGTGTGTTTTATTTTGTACTTTGAATGTTTAGTTTGGTATGAAGTTGCAGATGAATATAGCTGTTGTTCTTTTTATTTCCATCTTGTGCATGTCTTAGGATAACCATACTCCCACGTGGTGCCATAGGCCTTTACAAGGTCAAAGAATATTGATATTACCAGAATCCACTTTGGTAGCTGTATGCAAGATTGTTTCTCATCAGGAACCATATTAATCATACATTAACCATTCTCTCCATTGTGTTTCAAATACAATGTGTTAGTGTCATGGATTGGTAGTTTGTTGGATTGGAATGGTCTTTGTCGGGTTTAGAAATTGGAACAATGGCAGATTCAAGCCACAATTTTCGATGCTTGAGTTCCATTTGTCCATTTGAATATTAATTTTTTTTAGTGAGTGGATCTTTAGGCTGACTATATTTGTAGTTTTGTATATCTATTTCCATTTATTCCATACTGTTTCCCTTACTTGTGAACTTGTTCTTAAATGGTTATTGGCACAGACTTGATTACAGGAGTTCTTTTCATTTCTTTTTTTATCTTTATGTGGGTTGTTGCCATGTTTATTTGCTTTTAATTTTGGTTTTTTTTTCTGTTTTTCAGACTTCAATCTTGTTTCGTATTGAGGTTTGATTGGTTTTTTGTTTTATCAGTTTTTTGTTTGTGGAATTTTTAATTTGAGAAGTATTAAAGGATTGAGTATTTGTAAATACACGAATATACGATAAGGTTCAACACCAAGTGACAACAGTCTTTTTCTCAGGCTTGAATACAATCTTCATGGCTTCAAGATTGTGTTTAAACATAAAACAATCCGTTGCCACTTGGTGTGCACCTCATCTCCTTATTGTCTATACATATATATATATATATATGTTAAAAAATATTGTTATAAGGTATGCTATATTTCTGGGTAATGCTGATCAGTATCAAGGAAAGGCTATTTGTAAATACAAGAATGTACGATGAGGCTAATACTAAGTGGCAATAGTCTTGTCAGGCTTGAATACAATCTTCATAGCTTCACGATTGTGTGCCACTTGGTGTGCACCTCATCTCTCTTTATTGTCTACGCCTGCATATATATTAAAAAATATAGTTATAAGGTATGCTATATTTATGGGTAATGCTGATCAGTATCACGGAAAGAGTATTTGTAAATACAAGAATGTACGATGAGGCTAACACTAAGTGGCAATAGTCTTTTTACAGGCTTGAATACAATCTTCATGACTTTAAGATTGTGTTTAGATATGAAACAAACTTACCTTTTGGTGTTCACCCCATTGTTCAATCTTATAAAGATATAGACATATATTTCAATAATGTAGGTATGCTGTTGGTAATAGTGATCAATAGACTTTATTAAGACAAATATGTGTGTGTGTGTGTGTGTGTCGGCCCAAGATGTATGAACTGAAGGTTTGTGAAAATTAAATACATTGATCAATCCATTCCTCTGTCTGATTGCTCAGAGTTTTTCCGTGTCTCACCAAACTTTATATATATTTCTCAAAATCACTTCTGCAAGAATCTCATTTTCTTTGCCTTAATCCCTCTGAACACATGCATATGCCTTATGTAGAACTCCTGTTCTAAATATAGCAGCAATACTATATGAAGTGCTGCTGAAAAGCTTTTGACCTGACCGAGAAAGGAATTCATTCCTAGAAATACTGGAAAAATTAAGGAAAATAACTCAGAAGGTTTTCTCATCACCCAACTTTCCTTCATCTCCCAGGTGTGTGTGTATATATATATATATATATATAGTCATCTGCAGACAGATCTGTTTCGCTGTATCACAGCTCATCAGCACGGTTAGACTCCGATTGCTTTTAACCCAGGATTGAAACCCGACTGAATTGGCGTCAGTCGGTAATTTTATCTTTGGGCTATGGGCGCTTGGTAGAAGAAGGCAGACTTTTTTGCATGTATATTATCATTATACATGCCCAATAGCCAGAGTGCTATATATATATATATATATATATATATATCGAGAAAGAGAGAGAGAGAGCCTGCTAAGGAGTAGTGATGTGTGGCCTGAAGATCACATGAGACAATAAATAGACAGTCACCATGCAGTGATGCTTTCTATGTCGACATTGTCTATATCTATAAATCTATAAATGCTATCTTCTTCCATAAAAAATAGCAACCTTAAACTATAGAGATGTAAAGGTAAGAGCACAGGCATTCATCGAACAAAAGGAAAAAACATTTAAAGATTAAAAAAAAATATTATCCCTTCTTAGTTTTTTCACATTAGAATAATTATAAACAACTATTGATTACTTTATGATTTACATAATCAATTATTTACAGATTTTGACTTCATTTTTGTATAAGACTGCAAACATAAATTCCCCAGGTAAAATCAAACTTACTTATCACGCATAATGATTCGAGTGACTAGCTTGTTAACCATTACAGTTTTCCTGCATGCATTTACTAAGTCTTCTTTAAGCTAGATTTATACATTCACTAGCAGTATAGCCTGGCGTTGCTCGGGTGTAATGAAAGCTTTAAAACTAATCCATGGTCCTGGAGCTCAGACTCAGCCTAAAGAATATTTGTGTGAAGTTTGGTGAGAATCGGATAAAAATTGTGGATTTGTATAAAGGACATACAGGCAGATAAACAGACACACATAAACATCTTGCCTTTGATTTATATATATATATATATATATAAATATATATATAATCAATTTTCTGCACTATTGTAAGAACTGCAACCTTGAAACTTCTGAATATCGTTTCTTATATCTTTGTCTATGAGTGTATCATATTTGATTAAAATCGGACCACTCCTTCTATAACCCAATTTTTTCAATTATCGATTTTCAATATTTATCGGAGGTACCTCAACACAAAACGTAGCTAAGAACACTAGTAGACGCTTATAGTACAACTGTGTAAATTTTCAAGAAAATCAGTTCAGCCGTTTCGGAGTCTATAGGTAACAGAAACAGACACACACACATAGACAAAGTTCCATTTACAAATAAGTTTAGATGTTCTAGTTACCAGTCATTGTTAAGTACCCTTTTCTTTTATTATTTATAGCTTGTGAATATTTGATCTTTAATATAATAGACAGTTTTGTGTATCTGGAACTGATTTCATGTGCACTCACTAGAACATGGAGCATTTATCTTTCTTCCTTCTAATAAGGCTTCTGCCTCTAAAAGTAAATATCATAAAAAATAAGTTAAATTAATGAAATATATTATACAGATGAAATATGTATAAAGAAATATATTTATCACAGAAAATTAAACTAAATAAAATTTAAAATAACGCTTAAAAAGTTCAAAGAAACAAATACAAAGAATCTATTTTTGTATTTGCAATTTCCTTTGCTTCTAAAGTAGGGAGGTAATGGATAAAAGGGTTGGGGAAGAGAGTCTGAATTCCAGTCAAATTCTTTACGTTCACTTACACGCAAATACTCTTTTGGAAAGATATGAATCCATCTCTTCTCCCTCCAGCTATGAGTAACTAACTAGACAATCTGGGTCCTATAGCCTTGGCTAGCAACTGGTCTGGGAGAAGAATAAGTGAATACAAAACCATACATACCCCTCGTGAAGCACATACTTGGCTGCTAATGAAAACATAAGAACATCTCTATGACACTGACTGCAACTGACCTTGAGTAAATGAGAATTCACTTTGCTCTGATTGGTTCATCATTTTGTACATTCCACAAAGTTGAAGCCCTGCATCCTAGCAAGCATTTTCATGACAACAAACATATGAAATGTATAGAAAGCTCTTTAGTAAGTGACTGATTGCTTTTTTACTTTACTCAGCTCATTTAAGCATGTCATCTGTCTTTGCGTTTATAGAAGAGAATTGCATCCTTAGGCGCATCTTTCACTTTTGAATCTTGTAATCCACTTGTTGACTTGCAGTAATCGATATGATCAAATCAGGTTTTGTGCAAAGGGTCCAGGAAAATTTCAATAAGGATTTGACACTGTAAAAAGCAATAAAAAAAGAACTTACTCCCCTCCTTGGATGTGCAGTTTCTACAACAGGCGCTTAGAAAGCCAAGTTCAAATTCCGGCCAAATTAATTGTAATCACTTTTGCACAGACAACTTTGGGAAAAGGATAGACTGTGCTTTCTAACCATGGTTGCTTTAAAAATTAACTGTGATGTGCAGTTGTAAAACTTATGATCTTAATTGAAATTTTAAAAAAAAAGATTTTCTTCACAGCTAGAAATTACTACTTCAGCACTGCCACTAATTACTGTAAACTTTATCTCAGTTTATATTTGCTGCAAGTGTCAACGGTTATCTAGCCTTCTTATCATCATAATCCATTTCTTTCTACTTCCTCTTATGCTTATATCACTCACCTCAATCAATAATCCTCTACTCTGAGTGACTTTCAAACATTGGCTGAACTTTAGTATTAAACAAATTTGTAGTGATATGTTTAGTAAGCAATTAGTAAAAGAGATTGACTAATCCAAGCTTCCATGGATTTAGATTTGGCAATTAACCATAGTTATGTTAGTGGTGCTCATTAACTGTAGAGATGAATAAATCCATATTTTCTTTTGATAATTTATTTGTGAAAGCAATTACAGAAGAGACTGACATCCAATGACCTTCTGCCAAAGTTAGGAACATTGAAAAAGAGAGAATAATGTTATTGTTACAAAATATTTTGGTTCTTGCTCGATCACTGAAGTTAAGCAATGCTGACCCTGGTCAGTACTTAGATGGGTGACCACTTCGGAATACCGGGTGCTGTAACTGTTTAGTGACAAATGTGCGTTGTGGTGCAGTGCATATCAGCTCGGAAAGAAAAATTGGTGAGCCAAGTTCGAATTCCAGTTGAATACCCTGCATTCATTTAAGCACTGGTACCCTTGGGAAAGGTATTAATCCATTCCTTCCCTCCAGTTATAGATTAAATAACAAGGTAGGACTTGGGGACTCTGCCCTTAAAAAACAAATCCCAATGAATCTTGATACTCAAAAAGAAAAGAGTATTACTAGACACAAAACTTCTATAAAAAAAACAACAATAAATTGTTGAAAGAAAAAGGTATTACCAGCAATAAATAAATAAAATTTAGTTGGCAATAAATGACCCACGGTTGATATGCCATAAAAACAAAACAACCAGCCAACCAACAAAATATTTTACTGCTTCATTGTTAACTGTTGATCAGAGATTGGGGCGGGGAATAACCTGTTCTCCCACACAGCAAATGGGAAATTTCATAAATGATTTCAATTGTCATTTATGATATGTCTGTGATTTCTGTATTTTTAGAAGACAATAGAATTTTATATTATTTGATTTCTTCTTTTTCTATGTGCCCTGTCCCTTCAGGACGTAGGTGATCATGGCTGTCCACGTTTCCCTATCCCTGGTGGCTCTGAGCACGCCTTCTCCTGTTACACCGTGCAATCCTCGTTCCGTCATCCACCTGATTAGGTCCTTCAAATATGTTATCCGTTGCTTTTCCCTGTCTCTTTTTCCCTCTATCTGGCCTGTTAGTGCCAGATTCTCCAAGCCCTCCTTCCTCATTGCGTGTCCCAGGAACTTCAGCTGTCTTTTCCTGATGTTCAGTATTAATTTCCTTTTCGTTTCCATCATTTCCAAGACCTCCTCATTGCTCACATGCTCGATCCATGATATTCGCAGCATATTTCAGTTAACCTATTTCTAGCTATTGTTGATTTTACAAGGCTGATCTCTACAATCTGATGGCTTGCTGCTCTGGTTTCAAAATTTTTTCCCTGACTTTAGAAAGCAACTTGCCTACTTGTCTTATGCACAACCACCGAGAAAAAGTGCAAATATTGAAAATATATAAGCAGAAAGAACTCAAATTGCAATCAACTTCTAATCTATTAAGATTTCGACTATAATTGTTTTGACCAAACAACATTCTGATTATCAAGTTTTCTAGATCATACCAAGTCAGTGAATCTTAACAAACAACAAGGAACACATATATACAAGGGTCATTCAATAAATCAAGTGAACTTTTTGGTATAAAGACTTCTAATACAGATAGAAGCTTACTTTTTTTTCAACGCAGTCTCCCAGCAGTGTTACACACTTTTCCCATCTGTGCACAAGCTTCCATATTCCTTCAGTGTAAAAATCTTTGAACTGATGTCTCAGCCAATCGCTCACAGCACTTTTGACTTCATTGTCACTTTCAAACTTCGTGCCTCTTCTGAACACTTCGAAGGGACCAAACAGGTGAAAATCTAAAGGGGCAAGATCTGAGCTGTAAGGGGGACACTGCCGAGACAACTCGACCCTCTTCTGTTTGTGCTCTGCAGTAAGCATCTTTGACACCCAGCGGCAGCTGACCTTCAAGTAGGCAAGGACATCATGGACAATTTTGTGTGCTGTCCCAACAGATAGGTTCAAAGTCCTTGCAATGTCATCCACTGTCACTCTTCTGTCAGACTGAATGAGGTCATTGACTGACTCGATCACTTCAGGAGACCTCACTTCATTTTTTTGGCTGAAACATGTGGCACCATACACAGCTGACATTCTCCTATGAATTTCAATTGGTTTGCACCCTTCAGCAACCAAAAACTTGATAACTGACCTCTGTTCAATCCTGCAGCATGCTTCTTGGTCGGCCATCTTTGTTAATCTCCAAAACTCTCAAAGTTTTTTTCAATCTGCAAAAAAATTTAAATTACTTTGAAAAAGAAGTAAAGAAAAAAAAGTAAGCTTCGATGTGTATTAGAAGTCCTTATACCGAAAAATTCACCTTATTTATTGAATGACCCTCGTATATATAAAAATATTGTCTTATTCTTCAACAATGACAATGTGTGGAGCAGGGAAGTAGCCGAAGAGAGTTCACACAAAGGAGCTGTTGGGAGTCATTAACCAATCTCTGTCTGTTCAGATAAAAATTCTTAACTTTTATGTCGTTTTAAAACTCATACGTGATGCTTGTTTTTTCCGTTGCACTTTGTTGATATCATTTACGGCCAAATGTATCTGTCAACTACCCTAGTTCTTTGTTGACTTTTATCTATGGCTAACCACATCCTTGCTGGGTTATTGCCTTTCAAGCCAATTGAATATCAAACAGTACAGCACCCTGTTTACAAATTTTTGGAAGAATGAATTGTGTCATGGTGCTTTTTTTTGTTTTTACAAATGGTGCCCAACTAACCCTACTACACTGTGCTGTCACAAAATCTAAAACAAACAATCTGCAGACACAAAATTAAAAATATGAAACAGCGACAATGTACCCAACACACCATATTGCTAAGTTTGGTTGCGTCTCTTGAAAGTTTAATGCCTCAGTAATTTACATACTTCCCTCCTCCCCTCTCTACTCTTGGTAATAAAGAAGACCACACCTCCTTTTCTCCAAAGTACTTTGTTCTTCTTTTTAAGATCTTTAAGAATGTGGAATCAATACTTTCTTCAAACATTTGATGTAATATTTTCAACTTCATATTCACAAAGTAGTGACAGGCAAAATCATCTCCTTAGACTTCTAGACACTCACACACACACACACACACACACACACAGAGTATAATAGGGTCAGTTGGGCACTGTTTGTGAGAAAAAGAGCTACATAATTCACTTTACTAGAAATTTGGTAATGGCATGCTGTACTGCTTCGCATTTGTGCAAGAATATTTAATACGAACATTTCAGTGTGTTTGGATGTCAATCTGAGGACAGTGCAGAAGATTCGGAAAGAATTGGATGAGTCTAATGATGGTTACAAAGGTATGGCTACTCGGAAAACTCATTATGATTGTTCTGATAAAAAAAGGAGCAGCCAAATTTATTTGTGAGAGACTCAGATGCAACACAAAAGCCTAGACCAAGTAGCTTTAGAAAGTTGTACTGTGCTGGACGAAGAGTGTGGTTGCTGGAAGATCTTATGTCTGGCAATAGGACTCTGCACCATGCCACACAAGCAGGAGAACTCAGTCATGGCTGTCAGAAGATTTCTGAGATTACATCACCTCTTACATCTGGCCATCTAAGTCCAACGACTGCAAACTTTGATTATGTGTGGGGTACAGTTGAGCAAAACACCAACAAAACTTGTTGCAACACCAACAATGAACTGAAAGCAAACTATTTTATCTTTTATGAGGCATCAAAATAAAGTTTAAAATCACTCCTGTCCTAACACTTTTGCACACTACCGGTAGTGTGCAAAAGTATTAGGACAGGGGTGATTTTCCTAAAAACCTCATTGAAATTCAAATACAGGGTGAAAAGCCAAATAAATTGCTAATAAATATTGATTATTTTAAACTAGGTGTAGAAGGAATGTATTAAAAAGAAGTTATATTTAATTTTTCCTATATTCTATTTAACAAGTTATTTTGAAACTACTCATTATTCTATTATCCTTGGATATGACTGACTTTTTTCTTATTCCCCCCTCTCAAATTGATAAATCTAATGTTAATTTGCAAGACACAATTTGGGAACAAATACAAGCTGCTTGGCAGGAGATACCATTAGATACAGTAAAGAAGCTTGTGATGTCAATGCCTGACAGAATGAAGGCTGTGATCAAAGCAAAAATTTATATTAAATATTAATTTATTTTGTAACAAGTATTTTTTTCTTGTTAAAGCATTTGTTGAGTAAATCAAATAAAATTACTTTAATTAAATTGTTTATTTTCTGTCAATATGCCTCATAAAAGATAAAATAGTTCTTGTCCTAATACTTTTGCACAGTACTGTATGAATGCTGCATAATTTTACAATGATGACTGAATTGACAAAATCTTTAGAATTTTCCAAGTTTTTCTCCTTTTAATATTCGCAAAGCTACATCACCATTTTCTTTTACTTAGTATTTACCAAAGTTCTCAAAAGAAGAAAAAAAGATTATTTTATAAATAATCTGCCAGCTTTCAATCAAAAAGTTCTGAACATAAAATTATTTCCTTTCCTGAATTTTGTCTGTCTCTATAGTCTGGCATCATTTGCATTATATCCCCCCCCCCCATACTTACACTTGAAGGCTCCATTCATTTCTTAGTTTTGAGATTTTGCTTTTTTTTGTTAGGAGGATTTAACCATTCACATAAACGGCAATTGGTGTATTTTGCACCAACCTTGCTACATTATTTATCATTGGATTAATGTTCTCATCTTTGTTGTTGTTACCACAATCAGCCTTTTTCAGTGATACGGCTTAAAATTCTAGCCTCAGGATTGTCCCATAGGACAATTTCCAATTGATTAAAACATTGGTTTATAAATTTGGTGGCATAGAAATTGTGAGTTCCATCTTTGAGCTGGGGAGTATAGATAGAAAATCAATAGGATCAGAGAGTACTTTAAAAAAAAGGACACACTATCTGTAGATGTGAGTAACATAACAGAACAGAGCATTCTAGTCTTGCAGATGAAGTGACAGATTCAAAATTACTTGAAAGTTATGCAGATCAACAGACACAGGGCACAATGAATGGAACATTTGATAAGAAAATTGAGTTTTAAAAGAATTATATTTGTATATGTTAAGTATATATCCTATATAAATTTGCTTAAAAGCCATGCAATCTGAGATTTTTTAAAATAATCATTTCACCCCATGCAAGGCAGAAATGTCACTGGTGTGCAGAGGGTTACAGTGAGAGAAAAAAAAGGTACAGGGATTTTGAAGAAAAGATAAGAGATGGATGCGAATCAAGTCGCTAAAAGATGGCACTTCACATTGCATTTAAACTTTTGAAGATTGTAGCTATCAGGGAAGCAAGTGAATGGAAGGAAGTTCCACAAGTGGGAAACGTGAAAAAAGAAACTGTTAGAGTTGAAAAGGCAGTTACATTTAACTATTTCTACAATAAAAAGGTAGGACTTTGATGCCAATTGAGTAGTGTGAGTAAATACACGTAGTTGGGATACCAGAAAAAAAAGTTTGTCAAAGCAATTTCCATAAAAATACTTGTAGAAAATCAGAGGGAAGCCACATCACACCATTCCATTTGAGATCATTTGAGAGAGTGAGGCCAAGGAGGCACCCTGCATTGCTCTCTAGGAGACTAGCATCATCCATTCTGATGGTAGGCAGGAAAGTTTCTCTATGGTGGTTAAAAGAGAGCAGCTTTGCTTTGGAGGCATTAGAATTTACGAACCATTTCCCTACCTGCATTCAGTCACAGATTCTAGGCCCTTTTGAACTGAAGCAGCCAGGTTTACTTTGTCAGCCTTGGCAGATTTCTTACAGAGACAGTCATAAATGCTGGTGTCATCTGTATAGATGTCAACTTGGGAATTGATTACATCATGAAAATCAGAAAAAGCATAGGACCTACGATAGAGCCTTGAGGGACGCCCGTGTTTGAGGTACCAATAAAGAAATATAGGCAAATACAAATAAAGATGTTCAATATGAGTATCCAATATCATTAATTTCACTTAATCAGTAAATTCAAATCCTCTGAAATTAAGTCCTTTGTACAAGAAAAATATAATTACAAATAGATGGAGAGAAAAGTCCAAACATGCATAAAATATTTTTAGAAATACAGAATATAAAATTAATTATATGATAGGATAATGAACAAATAGGAAAGTTTAACATATTTTATCTGATTTAAGCATTATCACATTTTGAGAGGAGATTAATGATGAATGAGAAAGTTACTTTTAGTTTTGTCTTGATTGTTTTTGAAATTAATATCCCGACCAATGAAAAAACAAACACAGACCTAAAAGTATCAGAAATTTCTCTTCGTTTCAATTTTGAACTCGTTAGACGCAACCGTCAGTTCTTTTCTAACAGTTTCTTTTCTTGCACTTCCTACCTGTGGAACTTCTTTCTGATTTCTTGTGACTTACAATCTTCAAGAATTTAAATGCAATGTCGATCGCCATCTTCTGTCTTCTTAAATCCTGTTCCTTTAGTTCTTTTATCCACTCTAAAATTAGATACAACCATCAGTTCTATTCTAATAGTTTCATTTTTCACAATTCTTGCCTGTGGAAATCCTTTTTGATTTCTTGCTTCCATGCCACCGAAAATCTTCATAAATTTAAATTCAATGTTAATTGCCATCTTCTGTCTTCTTGAATCCTGTTCCTTTATTTCTTCTCTTATCTACTGTTATTCTCTTTCACTCCCTAACACCCCCTGCATCCTAGTGGCATTATTGCCTTGCTTGGGGTGAAATGATTAAAAAAAAAATCCTTTCCAAAAACATTTCTGATGAAGCTTAAATAAAAAGCAAAATATGTATTATTTATAAACATTTTTTATTTGTTCCTTATCTTTTCACTATGTCAGATTCTAATCCCATATTTGATTCCAATTCATGAAATTATATGTAATAATGAACAGAGACTTTTTAGGTTTTTTTTTTTCATTTATTTGTTCATAATTTCTGACTCAAGAAAATCATAAAAAGATTTGATCAAATAATAATTTCAGTTTTGTCACCATTTATAATAAGAAATAGCAAAGTCTGGGGAGTTATGTAGCCAGATGTAAGGGGTAAAGTGGTTTCAGAAATTGTCTCACAGCCATGACTGGGTTTGCCTGCTTATGTGGCATGGTGTAGAGTCATGTAGCCTGATATACAGTCTTCCAGTAGACACTCTCTTGACCCAGGAACATATTACCTCCTCAAGGCATTTGATGTAGGCCTCCATGTTCAGTCTGAGGCCCTCACCAACAAATTTGGGAGTTCTTTTAATGTCAGAATGATCAGAGTGAGATTTATGAGTTGTACCGTCTTTGATTTATCCCACTCTTTTTGAATCCTCTGCATTGTCCTCAGATTGACACCAAAACACACTGAAATGTTCGTATTAAAGTTTCTGATGTGAATATCAAGCAGGACAGCATGCCATTTCTAATATTTCTGGTGAAATGATTTGTATCATATTACACTTTTTCTCAGACGGTGCCCAACTGACTCGACTACACTGTGCAGTTGACAAAATCAGAAACAAACAACATGCATGCATGAATTAAAGATATAAAATGGTGAAAAATTTATCCATTGCACCCTCTGTCAGTAATAAATTAATTTGCAAATACCAAATCAAGCAGAATGCACAGATACTCCGCTGATCAAAGGAAGAAGTACAAAATCTCATTTTCAAAAGGTTTTATGCAGGTCAGTCAGTTAAGTGCCATACGTGAAACATGCTTGGGCGATCATGTCTCGAAAGAGACATGACTGACTGGGCAGAAGATTATCCCGCAGTAGGTTGCCATTGCTTTCTGCGGTAGACTGGTTGCCAGCCAAGGCTATAGAACCCAATATGTCCTGTTATTTAACCCATAACTGGAAGGAAGAAATGGATTACTACCTTTCCCAAGGGTATTTGAACGTAAGGTAGTTTACATAAAAGATAAAAGGAATTTTATAAAACATGCTTGAATCTTGAATATAATATTCAATAAAAATTGAAGATTTCTATGCTTATATATGTATGTATAAGGGTAGTAAAGAAAGAAAAAAGAAAGAACTAAACATTATTTGCAAGAAGCCAGATTATACGGTTGTTAGTAAAAGGAAGTGTCCAACATACAAATTACAATTGGTAACACTAAAAAATCAAGAAAGCACAAAAAAATTAAATATCTAGGAAGTTATTTTTGACAGAAAATGCAACATCAAAATCCAGTGTTGTGTTGGGATAGGAAAGAGACCATCCAAAAGCTAAGCAAAGTATTAAGAAACAAGAAAATTTATTAAAAGTAAAGAAAAGACTACTGAATTATTGGTCCTCCTATATGACAATGAATACTGGACCATCTCCTCACAGATGAAGAAGAGACCTGAAGCAACAGAAGGATGTGAACAACAACAAAAACAAAAAGAACACTTATAATTAGCATCAGGATGAGACTGTTGAAATTTCAATGGCACATAAAGAGGAAAGAAAGCCTAAAGAATTTGACACTCACAGGATATATGGAAGGCAAGAGAGACTAACGAAAGGAATGAATAACCAACCTAACAAGTTTGTATAAATGATTGGCAGAACAGAGGTTAAGAGAAAAAGCAAAGAGTCAAAATTTAAGAGCTGCAATGACAGAAAATTATGGAGAGCCATGACTGCCTGTGTCCTGAAATGGCATTAAACAAGTAAGATATAATAATTGAAAGGAGTAGCAAAACTATCCATAATTCCTGTTACATGAGCGTTTTAAACAAGCTTGGTAAAAATTATTCATATGTTAACACATTTTTCAAATCTTATTTGATACATTTTTATTATTATTGTCTTCATTTTTGTTGTTGTTATCAATTTGTTTCATTTGGCCTTGGAAAACAGGATATGCAATTAATGGAGCAGTACTAAATAAAGAACTAGATGAGATATTGCTGGACGTGGACATCGGAAACAGAAAAATTTACTGGATTAACTAAAAGGCTCAGTTCAAAATTTCCTGAAACTTATCCTGATCAACAATCATCTGATGAAGTCCTAGTAACACAACGGCTCAAACGTTACGACAACCACAACAAATATGAGGACAATAGTCTGCATGTAAATAATTTAATACCTCTTCATCCCAGAAATTCTGACAGCAATATTTATTTTGTTCTAAATATAAATAAAAGTTCAAGTTAGTTTATTTAATAAAGTGATAGTGGGATCTAATGTATTTACCTTGAATTACCATTGATTCTCCCAAAATGAATTCAACTGGGTTCTTATTTTGCTTGATAGAGCTGTCAAATATATCTCCATTCTCAAAGTAACCCTGTAAAAATAAAAGGGAAAATTTTCCAATCAATAAAACAGATTTTCCAACAAAAAATTCAAACTCTTGCTTAAAATTATGATGTAAAAATGAACAAAAAAAATGACTGCATTGTCTTAAAAAGATGAAAAAAAAAATTAATTTAGTAAAATAGATTTTGTAGCAAGCCATAAATCTTGAAACTGGAAAAAAATCAAGAAAAACTAAAAAAGAAAAAAAAATTAGTTTGACTTTCATAATTCAGAAAGAAAACAATTTTTTCTTCGTGGTTCAAGCAATTGCTTTTTTTTTTCTTTTTCCCTTTTAGACTACTACCGTCATCTTCAGTCCAAAGAATGATTAATGTAAAAAATAATTGTCTTACTTAGTTGTGTTGATTATAAAATAGCAACTGTTATCTAAACTCATTTTTTTTTTCCTTTTCATTTGCACATTGCAATTCTAGACAGAAATATTACCCTACAGAAAAATCTGTTAGCATTATCGGACAGAAAGGTAGAAAGAAGAAATATTGAACGAGGGAAAGAGAAAGCAAAAGATTTAGCCTCGTAAATGCTAAGTGTCGAAATGAAGGCAGATGGAGCATAAAGCCTGGCAGTTTAAGGCTTTTTCTTCAGTGATGCAAACCTGCTTGATTACACATCACAATTAATCCTTTCTATACGAAAACTTCTTACTCTGCGCATTGCTATCAGATCAAATTAGGAAAATGGAGTCTGCACATCAGACTGGAAGTCAGTCAGAGAAATTGAAGAAAAGCCAAACGAGTACACAGGTAGGAGAGGAAATATTTTGCAAAATTATTTCTCTGACTTATCACCTGTGGGTGAAGTTGGTCACAGAAAAGGACTGCAGCATATCGGAAGAAGCAGGGGATTAGAGTTAATGTCTGCAAAAGACAAGAAGCCAAATTTAGACACAAGTTAGGGGATTACATTGTATGGTAAATAAATTCCATGTCAGAGTGAATTTTGGAATGCTTCAGTTAACCAATTAAGACCAAAGCAATATCCAGCACAATTTTGTTTGCAACCAATCTAAATGCAAAAGTAAGCCAGAGGCAAAATAAATAAAATTGTATAAAATTATTGAATTACATTCCAGATCTTTCTAGAATATGAATTCTACACATTTGCAATAACTTAATTAATTTGCACAAGTATTTTATGTGGTGCTGCTTAATTAAAAGTCAAAATATCAACTCAAGAAAATCATTAAAGGATTTGATGAAATAATTATTTCATTTTGTCACCATTTATAATAAAAAATAGCAAAGTTTTCTTTAACACTTGAAGAATTAATGAAGTAAAATAGAAATTCTGACAGATTATTTTGCTTTAGTAATTTTGAGTTATTAAAAAAGTAAAAAAGAATTCTTCAGGACTGCTGCTGATTGAGTAAGTGATATAAATTTAATTCCTTTTGTAGACATGAATCGAAACTTAGCATTATTTTGCAAACAATTTATAAATGAAATCGTCTTATTCAGAATAAGATTACAAGACAGGATGACAACAAAATGTTTTCATTAAAATTTATGTCGGAAACAAAATTAGAAATTCTTTTTCGAATAATTACTTTTTAAAATTTGAAGATAGGCAAGATGATTGGCAATAAATTTTTTTCCCTTTATTAATAAAATGGAAGCAGGCACTTCCAGAGGTGATGGATACTGAGTGTCGGAGGTTTGGCGATGTGTGTGTGTGTGGGGGGGGGAATTCATTTTAAACAGAAACTTAGCAATTTCTGAAAACATTTCAATTAAAAATTTTCAAATCATCATTTCCCAACCTTGTTTTCGTGCAGCACTGCAGTTATTCAATGCAAGGTTGCAAAGAAAATAAATATGATGAAAGTCGGAAGGGGAAACGGAAGATTTGAATGGTTGGCAGTTACTTTGGGAACAATTGAACAGCAAACTAAAATATCTTCATTTTCAGAAAGAAAATGAAAATGTATTTTTAGATGCGTAATTAAATTTTTGTCTGCTTAAAAAAAAAAAGTGAATTTTAAAAAAAGGAGTAAAAGAAACGTTATAGAAAATTGTTAAAAGGATTTTTCAAAAATTTTATAGTCAAATGCATTCATTATAAAAATTTCCATAAATAAATGAGTTTGAAACAATAGTCACATTTATTCTTTGTTTCTATTTTGTATTTTGATCTTTTAACGATTCTTGACTTGATCTTTTTGTCTTAGATTATTTGAATGCTATATAAAGTGTTATACAGGCTGTTCCGAAACATGAATACATACAATGTTAATAAAAGCTCAGCATAGACATTCTGGGAACACACTGTGTGTGCATATATATGTGTGTGTGTGTGTATTTATATATGTGTGTGTATTTATATGTGTGTGTGTGTGTATTTATATATGTGTGTGTATTTATATGTGTGTGTGTGTGTGTATATATGTACACACACACACACACACACACACTAAGCAATTATAGGTCAGGTTTAAATTAGACCAGTAAATAGTTGTATTAGAAAGTATTTAGTATATGTTTGAAAGAAAATGAAGCTTTAATATATATATATATATATATATATATAGAGAGAGAGAGAGATAGATAGATAGAAAGAGAGAGAGAGCTTTTAGATATTTAAGTTGGGAAATCAGCTGATTCTGCTCCTATGGTTTCAACCTTTGCAGTTTTGTCAGGCGATTTGCATACAAATCTCGTGTATCAATCAAGTTCCTTTTTTTGAGAGATTAAATTACAATAGACAAACTTCTTTTCCTCCATCTTGTTATCCATCTTCTACTAAAATAAGTTTAAAAAGGAAAAGAGTATGATAACAAATATCATTAGTAATGCTATATTGTGCAAATGTGTACAGCCATAAATAATTGAATGATCAGATGAACAGCTTATAAACAAACAATTTAAAAGATGCCTATTTCTTATGTTTGTATTTTATAATATAATAAAATATGTAAATATTACAAGCATTATTATTGGATGCAATTAATTAAAATGTCAGTTTTATCAAAATCATATTTCTGTTAAATACAGCTATGTTTTTTGACGACATTAAATGAATACATAGTTTGGTCAACAGCATAGCCAGGGGCCAGCAGTACATATGCTAATTTTATATCTCATGTATAATGTGACTCCCTCAAAATTAGCCTATAAATTAGGTGTTCAAACATTGCATATGTGAGTATATATGGTATATCTCCAATTTTCTTGGGTATGGTGGTAAAGATCCCAGTATGAGGCATTTGAAAATTTATAATGTTAATTATATATATATATATATATATATATATATATATACATACACACACATGGAAATTTCCATGTTTCGAGATTTTATTTCGTCATCAGGCAATATTGACTTATTGTTGTGAGAAGGATTTACATTTAAATCATAATCACAAAAAATGTCAACATTGCCTGATGATGAGGTAAAATCTCAAAGCATAGAAATTTCCTTGTTGCAATGTAACTTAAATATAAAATAAAATACAAATTTAATTATAAGTTGTGCGGATGGAGTAATTGACAGTGGCTTGGAATGAGAAATCAGAGAGCCATGGAGAATACATCTCTTTCCCTCCCTGTTATGTGTTAAATAGTAAAGCAGACTGTGGTTTCTAGCTTTGATTGGCAACCAGTCTAAGAGAAGAAATCAAAAGCTGGGGAGGGGCATTTGAAGATCTTGTGGCACATTACAGTACTGTGCAAAAATCTCGGGTCATTTTAAACTATTGTAAATTTCAAATAATTGCCATCTTGTACATCAATACTTATATATTGTGCAGTCTGTCTACATATGAAACTTTAGCCATATTGGAATCAGTTTCACTGCTAATTCTTATATTCTTTCAGCAAGAGTTCTGAATAAGGAAAGAAGATGCAAAACCTCACCCAAAAATAGCCGAGCAAAAAAACTTTGGCTGACTGATGATTTTTGCTTTTTCTTGTCTGTTCCACTGCAAAAATGAAATAGTTTTTGTGGACAAGATTGATTTTTTACCTACATAGAGAATAAAATTTGCCACTGAATTCCTGTGTTGACCATTACTAGAAATCATGGTGAAAATTGCCAAATAAACCTGGATGAAGATCATGAAGATGACCAAGAATACAAACCAGCAATCAATTTGCCAAGGAACTTGGAATGTCACAAAATCCTCTCAAAATTGCAAAGCAGTGAAAGAGACTTGAATTGACCAAATTAGAATCACCTTCAAAAGGTGCAACATAGGATAATATAGAAACTGATCACAGCAAAAAGCTGTGAAAAAGTCTGATAGCAAAAGTGATGGATAAGTGTGACTTGTTCCATTTGGTGTCAGTAGATAACAACACGAAGGGCATCCTCGAAGAATGTAGACTGAAGAGATTCATTTCGATGAAAATATCAGCTTGAAACAAAAAGCATTTGAAGCCAACATTAAGTTGATTATGGAGATATGGCCTGTGGGATGCAGACGCGATAAGATTGCATTCAGCGATGAAAGGAAGATAGATTTGGATTTTAATGAACGCGTGAATTGAATTTGTCGGAAGACCAACAAGAGAGTGAAATGAACTCACATCTCACAATGAAAACAGTGAAGATTTGGGATAAGAGTTTGATGAATGATGTCTGCATAAAAAGAGAAGATTCAAGAAAATTGGTTGAAATTGACAATAGCTTTGTATAGTGCTAAATCCGTCTTGTTGCTGAAAGAACATTTGATAGCTGAGTCGGATGAATGTTTTAGCATTATAGAGCTCTATATCACAAATTAGATACAACCAAACAGAGACTGATTGATGAATGTGTCACTGTATTGAAGGATTGACCAGATTAGAACACTGACGTAAATCACGGTCAAATGTTGACAGAACTCAAGAGTAGAATGCATGAGAAGAATTCAGTCCTGAGTTGTAGGAAAGAAAGCACATGGTACCTAATACTTGTGAAAATTCTGAAGGTTTTGTATGTCTCCTCATCCCACATGCAGAGAAGTCATTTTTTTAAGCTACAGGAAGCCATACAAACAATGTGGATTTAACGGATTGAAATCAACATTTTATAATACATTTTCATGACAGATATTTTTTTCTATTTTAAAACACAGTATCAAACTTTGTTTAAGTGAAGTGGCTGAAATCTTCTGCACTGCATTTTTTGGTGGTTGTTTTTTTGCCTTGCAAATTTTGGGGTTTGCCCCCTTTTGCCTTGCCATTTTGGGGAGTTGTCTCTTTTGTTTTGCCATTTTTAGTAATTATCCCTTTTGCCTCACCATTTTTTAGGGGTCGTCTCACATATTTCATGTTCCTTCTGAACTCTTGCTAAAACAATGATATATTTAGTTGTGAAACTGACTCCAATACAGACAAAGTTTCATCTGTAGATAGTACAATAAAAAAAAAAAACACCTTCTTATAAAGATAGCAATTATTAGAAATTTACAATAATTTAATTTATAATATTTTAATTTTTATATAATTTTAATCAAATAGTTAAGTGCAAAATTAGTCTAACATTGTAAATTGTCAATGTAATAATTGTCTCGGATGTGCACTGTGGTGCAGTGAACAGCGGCTCGAAACGAGAAATCGGAAAGCCAATTTCAAATTCAAGTTAAATTTGTTGCATTCACTTATGTGCAAATACTCTTGAGAAAGGTATTAATCCATTTCTTCCCCCACCAGTTATGAGTTAAATAACAGGACAGATTGGGTTCTATAGCCTTGGTTGGTAACCAGTCTACTGCATAAAGTAATGGCAACCTACTGCGGGAAAATCTTCTGCCCAGTAAGTCAAATCTCTTTTGAGACATGATTGCCCAAGCATGTATCATGTATGGCACTGAATTGACTGACTAATTGTCTTAATCGTTGATTAAGTATTGAGTTCAATCCTCACTGGGTGTGCTATATGAAATTCAACATTAACCCAACATGAGTTAATATATTGTAATATCAACCAGCCTAACAAAAATTTAAGTCAACTGTTGATATTTACTAGTAATGAAGTAGAACCATAATCCTCTTTGGGGTTTCACTGGAAAAAAAACTTGTCAAGCGGTCATCAAGATTAAAAATCTTTTGCAAGCTCTGCTTTTTTGTTTGTTATTCATTTGTTAGTAATGTATACATTTACACAGTCGCATGTATTCTTTTGACTGTGCACATGCATGCACATGTGCAGTTGGTATCAGAATCATTCTCACCCACCTGCTAATTATCAATAAAACAGTAAATTCCTCAAATCTTCATAAAGATTTCATGTGTGTTTTTCCACAAATGATGAAACGATGGAGTTGAAAAAATGTAAAGTGCTGTCTGTTATGGCCGTCTATCATACGTAGGGGTGTGTTTAAAAGGACTGATGAAAGCCACATAATATGTAAAAAACAACATTTATTTCACATATAAATGCAGACTTGTGAAAACTGCAACAAATTAAAAACAAACATAAAATAAAATACAAAAACAATAAAACTTTTAGGGAAGCTTTATACTTAATAAACGATAAACGAGAGTTTTTATAAATAGGAAAATCAGCAGGAAAGTTTTGGGTTTTAACATTTACGAATAAGGGTAGAAAATATTCTTAGAAATAATAGCAAAGTGTTAAAAATACATTTATGAGGCGATAAAAAATACTTAGCTTAAATTTAACTTTAGGGAAAAACAAAGAAAAAGTTTAGGGAGAAAAACTAGAGTGTGACCATCCTCTTAGCGGTTTGGAGCCGAAAAGGTCATTTTAGGTATTTGGCCTGAGAACAATGACTGTGTATTCCTACACCGGAGGTGTAAGAGAGTGGTCAACCATTTATAGCAGTATAGGGCAAGGATGAGTACTAATTCATCTGGCGATGTTATCATAAGGGGTGACAAAGCCACTGGTAATGAAATATAGGGCTGGCTTTGCGGAGAAACGAACCTGCTGATTTTACAAAATAGGATCTGGTCGCAACAAGAATTTAGGCTTATTTTCTAGGGTCCACAACAAAATTTTATTTTTAATGTCAAATAATACCAAAAACATTAAAAAAAAAAAGCATTTACCACAAGACAAAATTATTGGCCTTCTTAACTCAATAATTGTGGAACCATTATTCTTGATAACGGCTTTTAATCATTTTTTATCATTCTTTACAAAGTCATCATCCACTGATATTTTGCTTCATTCTTTCCTGGTATTAGTGATAGTTCTTTCAAATTCAAACGATTTCTATCTCCTACATTTTTCTTTAAAAAGGCCCAGAAATTTTCAGTAAGACTTAGATCAGAATCTTGTAGGAGGTATACAAATATCTTAATTTTGCTGTCATCTAAGTATTTCTTAACAGCTGTTTCAGATCATTGTCATTGCGGAGGACCAACACCTCAAAGACAGTTTTTGTCCAGTTTGTTTTATACCATTTTTAAGAATAGCCAAATATAGCTCCTTATCCATGATACCCTGGATTCTCATGAGTTCTTCAGGTGAAAAAGAAGCAAAATCTCCCCAAAGCTTCCACCACTCGACTCAATTGTAAGGAGAGTAATTTTTGATTTGTGAGCTTTATTCAATTTCCTTCTATAAGTACTAAGAGTTCATGTGATCCAAAATTCTCATCTAACCAGGAAACAAACTTCTGCGAGTCATTCCCATTCTATGGTTATTAGCAGAAGCTAATCTGCTTTTTAGATGTTTATCTTAAAGCAAAGGCGTTTGCACAAAAAGCTTGAAGCCCCGTTCAATGAAGTCAGTTAGTAACTGTCTACATTGATACATTTAACCTTGCTGTCTGAACGTCACGGAAAATATCTTTTGGCGTTAAGTGAGGATTCTTAGTGATTTCTCTGACAATTTTCCTTTTCCATTCTCTCAGAAATTAAGTGTTTTCTGCCCATCCTTAACATATTCTCAACACAATGAGTTTTGTTATAGTTCTTGATAATGCTCCAAATTGTCAATCTAGAAACATTAAAACACTTTGGAAGTGCTCTATATCCATCACCTTGCTTGTACGCATTAACTGTCTTCAATCAAAGCTTCTTGTCAAGTTCACCATTCTTTGGCATGGTTTCAGAATGACAAAGTTATTGCCGTACATGGCACTCGCCATTTTTTCTTTAGAAAATTCTAGAATGTTAAAGAAGAATAGTCATTTTCAAATGGGTGCTTGGATTAAATGTCAAATTAAGAAAAAACCCAAACATGGCAGTTGCCATTGGGCGAGGTGTGGGTGTGTAATGGTGAATAATTTAGAACTGAAAATTTTTTAGAAAAATCCATAACCCCGAATAGACTGCAACTTTTAAAAAATTCACAAATTATTCAAAACTAAATATAGAATAAACTATCAATGACAAATTCGATACGTACTTGTAAATATTTGCATTTCCTTGGAAAATATACAAATATTCAGTGGAGTCAAATAATTCTGACATGAACTGTAGCTATATACTGTAGGGCAAGGAGTACTCCAAAAGTAATGCTTCATATTTACTTCCACAGATACTAAATTGACTGATTTTTTATGGCTTATCAATCCTATTAGTGTTATTTAAAGCTGAAATATATTTTGAATTGTAGGAGGTTGCTTACAGTACTCAGCGTTCTCCGTCTAAGTACTGACCATGCTTAATGTTGCTTAACTTTGGTGATTGAATAAGTAATTTAACTGTATGTCCACACATACAGAGTATGGTATTATGGAATAGAGCAGATTTTCAACTCAGTCAGCTAATGGCCAAATGTGATACATGTTTGGGTGATCATGTCTTGAAAGAGACATGACTGACTAGGCAGAAGATTTTCCTGCAGTAGTTTGCCATAAGTTTGTGGTATACTGGTTGCTAACCATGGCTATAAATACAAATCTGTCTTGCTATTTAACCCATAGCTAGAGGGGGAAGAGATAAATTAATACCTTTCCCAAGAGTATTTGTGTGCAAGTGAATGCAACAAATTCAACTGCAATTCAAATTTTGGCTTTGATTTCTTGCTCTGAGCTGATATCCACTGTACCATAATGCACAAAAATTTTCATCTACAAAAGACTATTTTTCTACATAAGCACTGTCATTGTTTAGACATTTTTGCCAGCAATGATCAAGAGCTTGCACCTTCGAGAAGTAAAAATCTGCTTGGCATGCACATTACTGTCATCACTACTCAAACATATTACCTGTGTTCATATCCACTATTTGGTCTCTGTAAATCTTCAGCAATTGCTGATGACTGTCAGTTTCTTTTTTATACAAAAATATTGTTTCATATGTACTTTCATGCAATCTGCCATTTTCTTGCTATTCAAGTATTATCTGTGATAAGGCATAAATAATTAGGAGCTATTGACTAGATTTCAGCTATATTCTGCTATATCACCAATCAGTCAATTAAGTGCAAGATGTGACACACGCTTGGGCAGTCATGTCTTAAAAGAGACATGACTGACTGGACAGTTGATTGTCTTGCAGTAGGTTGCCATTGCTTTCTGCGGGAGACTGGTGACCAATCAAGGATATAGAACCTAATCTGTTCTGCTATTTAACCCATAACTGGAGGGAAGAGATGGATTAATACCTTCACCAAGGGTATTTGCGTGTAAGTGAACGCAAGGAATTCAACTGGAATTCGAACTCTGCTCCCCAATTTCTCGTTCCGAGCCGATATCTACTGCACCACAACGTACACTCTATCACCAATACCTGTCCCTAATATTGTGGCAAATAAAATCAAACAAGAGGCATCACTTTCAGAGCAACTTTCCCTTGTTTACATATATTCATACTTTCATCAATCATGAAGCAATTATGGCAACCAATTATTTCAGTGTCTCATGAAACTAAATCTTGCATAAATTGCTTAAAGCAGATAAGCATTTACTTTTTTAGAAGCTTACAGTCTTGATTGCACTTTTATTAGATCTGATTTTTTTCCCACTGTTTTCCAGCTGTTGTCTATATCGGCCAGTTGAATACCGGAGGAACCAAGATGATACACATACAAGCAAAATTTAAAAACAAATATAACATGAAAAAAAAAATATCAAGCATTCTTTTTATCTGGACTATTGTCATCATCTTTGTTGTTGTTATCACTATGTTTCAGTCATAGTGTTGTCTAACCTTCCTCAGCTGTATATTGAACTACTGGAATTTCTGAACTTTATTTATTACTTTTTTTTATAATCATATCACCCCAAGTAAGGTAGTCAACAGCCACTGTTTAGCAGGGGTTTACAAAAGAGAAAAGTTATGAGAAAGAGTGACAGGTTATAGGGGGTGTCAGGAAGTGGATAATGGTAGGATGAGAATACTGATGAGAGTGGAGTGGACAAAGAAAGGAGCATGAGAGAGAGGATATCTACTTTTTTTTATTTATCTATCTATCTATCACCTTTTGTCAAATCTATATATCCTAGTCCATCATACCTTTTTTTTATAATCAAGGCATTTTACTGTCACTGTTTTGCAGGGGTTACACAGGAGAAAAGTTATGAAAAAGAATGACAGGTTATAGGGGGTGTCAGGAAGTGAATAAAAAAAGGATGAGAATACTGATGAGAGTGGAGTGGTTGGAGAAAGGAGCATGAGAGAGAGGATGAAGGTTAGTGAGATAGGAGATGACCATTGACTTTACATTTAAATTGTTGAAGATAGTAGCTGTCAGGAAAGCAAGTAAATGGAAGGGAATTCCATAGGCAAGAAGTGTGAGAAAAGAAGCTGATGGAGTAGAATTTGCGTTTACATTTTATTGGTTTCACAGTAAAAGGGTGGAACCTAGTTGCTAATCTTGTGGCTCGAGTAAATTCATATATAGGAGGCACCAGTGAGCTAAGTTCATTGGAGCAGAAGCCGTGAAAGCATTTGTAGAAGAACCCTTTATTTAATCTCTAGGGGTAGACTGTTTTGTTCCACTGCCGAGGTCTAGGGATACCATCTAGTTTTTATCTTTAGTACTATTCAGTTATTTTTCACTAGTTTCCACTGAGTGCAAATACAGGAATTGAACTCACAATCACTATGTCACTAAATGAAGCAAGACTTTAATCCACCAGTCTGTTATACCATAAGACAATTTGCTATTGTGGACATGGAACCTTAAACCAAACCTACCTGCTTGTTGCTGCGCGTCATGTTTTGATTACTGTCATTATCTTTCTTTCATTATTAGTGGCTCTCATATTGTAAGAATACTAAGCAATAAGACACTTTATCTAAGGTAGGAGGCAATTTATTTATTTCTCCAAGAATTAATACTTTGTTATCCTGCATGGTTGCTTCCCTGAACACAGTAATCTTGTCCTCTTCAAGTCAAGGGTCAATCTAGCCATCCTTACTAGCATCAAGTCAAGGGTTAATCTAGCCATCCATACTAGCATGAAGTCAAGGGTCAATCTAGCCATCCTTACTAGCATGAAGTCAAGGGTCAATCTAGCCATCCATACTAGAATGAAGTCAAGGGACAATCTAGCCATCCTTACTAGCATCAAGTCAAGGGCCAATCTAGCCATCCTTACTAGCATCAAGTCAAGGGTCAATCTAGCCATCCATACTAGCAACAAGTCAAGGGTTACTCTAGCCATCCTTACTAGCATCAAGTCAAGGGTCAATCTAGCCATCCATACTAGCAACAAGTCAAGGGTTACTCTAGCCATCCTTACTAGCATCAAGTCATGGGTCACTCTAGCCATCCATACTAGCATCAAGTCAAGGGTTAATCTAGCCATCCATACAAGCATCAATCCTACGGTCAATCTAGCCATCCTTACTAGCATGTTCATTTTCATCACAAATCATATTAAACATTGCCCTTTTAACAGTATCTTTTTATGTTGAGTGTTTCATGGACCTTATATTAGATGAATAGCTCAGAGGTAAAATCGCCGACTGATGTCAATTCAGTCATGTTTCAATCGAATGTCTAACTGTACTGATGGGCTCTAATACAGCAAAACAGATCTGTCTTCGGATGACTGTTTACACTCTCACACCCTGATTGAGCACTCTGGAGGAGTGGTAGACTTTAAAAAAACAGTAGCTACTCAAGCATCTATGCATTGTTCATTCAGTAATGAATTTGAACACTCTCAGCTACTGGCGTATGTTTACATGGTATATCACCCACTAAAAGTCTGCCTTCTACCGAGTGCCCATAGCTCAGAGGTAGAATCACTGATTGATGTCAATTCGGTCGGGTTTCAATTCTGTCTAAAAGCAATCAGATGTCTAACTGTACTGATGAGCTGTGATACAGCAAAACAGATCAGTCTGTGGATGACTATATATATATATATATATATATATATATAGTGTACTTGGGCAGCAATTCATTTTTTATCCCACTTTCACCATAAGTTTCTGGCTCGTCAAGAAATGTTGCATGAATAATGCCAATATCCTATTTCCGTTGACATAAAATTATTGCAATATTACATTATGAAAGAGTTTTATTTATTGTCAGTTATAATCCCAAGTGTAAATTTACGGAATATTTCATAGGTTTGCTTGTTCCTGAATAAATGAAAAAATCTGAAATAAGAATTATCTTGGTCAATCATTGCAGAATGGATTGTAGAAAATATTTCTTCATCATAATTTTGGGCAGCAATATTTCTCAATACCCTGCTTATTTGTTGTCGAATCAGTTCTGGGTCATAGAAATATGTTTGAAGACATGAAGCCGGTTTGGTTGCAATAGTTTTAGGAGGGTCCATTCATCTGCATACAACACCACGGATCCTAAAAGTTGCAAGTTCTCGAGCAACAGTGCCATCATCCAAGCTTCATGCTACACACTGACATAGAACTGCTTAAATGTCTAACATTTATTTGAAAATATTTAGAAATAGTCGTATTATTGAAAAATAGCTGACTGAGATGTTCAGGTAGATTAGGGATAACAAACAAGATTTGCAACAAATTCAAAAATTGGGATTAGCTTTAGTTCTATGTGCATTGTGGTGCAATGGATATCGACTCGAAACGGCAACTCCGAGAGAGCTGAGTGCGAATTCTAGTTGAATCCCTTGCATTAACTTATGCGCAAATACCCTTGGGAAAGGTATTAATCCATCTCTTCCCTCCAGTTATTGGTTAAATAACAGGATAGACTTGGCTGGCAACTAATCTATCGCAGAAAGTCAAGGCTAACTTGTGCGGGATAATCTTCTGCCTAGTCAGTCATGTCTCGAAATAGACATGATCACCCAAAGAGTGTATCCCATATGGCACCTGACTTTGTTTTTTTTTAACAACAGTGAGCTGCAGAATTGACACTGTACTTCCCTGGTGCCACAACTGTGACGGGAAACATTGATGTCCACTTGGAGAAGAGCATCAATATTGTGTTGTTTGGTAACATTTAAAGATCTTCTCAGTCAATTTTGTTATTCTAATCTGTGCTCTTCTTTCCTGTAACAAATTCTCTTGACCTTTCCAATGTTGTTGAGCATTTTGTTTAAAATTTCTGCACTTTTCTTGTGACAAATTCTCTTGAGCTTTCCAATGTTGTTGAGCATTTTGTTCTATGATTTCTGCATGTCTTGATTGGCTTAATTTACCCCAGGCTTCTTGTCATCGAGTTGCATTTAATGGTTTTACAGCTAATTGTTTGCTGTTCAATCTTCTTTGTTGCTCCTGTTGATGAATTCTGGCTGTTTCCCTTCTCTGGTAGGCAATATTAACCCTCATAATTGTCGATACAAACTGCAAAGAGGAACGATCGTGTTATTTACTTCTTTATGAGAATATACAAGAGGGACAATCAACAACTTTATCTTCATACCCTGCCTGGTGGCAAACGCTGCTGGTGGCGCTAAGGGTGGTGGTCCCACTATAGCCACCGAAACCATGACATCACCCCTGGTTGGCTGCTGATGAAGACAGGGTATCGCACATGCTAACAGGTCATATGTTACTATATATATATATATATATATATATATATATATATATATATATAAGTAGTCATAAATCAAAAAAGAATAATATATACTTAATCAGCGGCTTCATAAGACCAGAGTGTAGTATATCTATGTTACTTATAAAATTGGGGTATATATATTTGTGTTATTTGTTGAAAATTTGAAGTAAATTTATCACATTGACACCAAGATGAAGTATATAAGCAGTTAAATATAAAGATGAGAAAATTCAGAAGAGGACTGAATCTTGATACAAACATCTGGCCAGAAACTGCACTTACTGTTTTTAAAAGACATAAAAAAAACAAAAAAAAAAACAAATGAACTGTGCAAAGCTAAAATGTCTTTCACTGATTGTGACAGACAGACATTCTCACACAGAGTTTATCATGGCATTATTCTCCTTCCTAATACTACACTTTGCACAGACATCTAAGGACTAGTTTCAACTGAAATTAAAGCCAAAATATGATGTTTAGAACGGCTGACGATTAAACAGAATAGACATTCATTGTCTCTTAGATTTAACAGTATACGTTTAAAAAATTATATGCTGCCTCAATACACTATATATATATATATATATATATATATATATATATATTGTTCTTACAAGTAACCAACATTTTTAAGAAATTAAATCTCTCTACACAAAACATTATCAGTGATGAAAGTAATTAGCCATAGATAGGTTTGTTTAATAAGATGAAAAGGTCATCAGGTGCTTGCACTAGACTCTCCTGTCAGAATTTGATATTCTATCTCCAGGGATTTCAGGTGGCAAGCACAGTTACTTACAAGTGCCCACCTTTTTGAAAATATCAAGCAACTAGTAGCAAAGCACAAGAAAGAATCCTTAACCTGAGTGAAGTATCAACCATACTGGCATGTCAAACGTTGTTGCAAACCTCTTGCTACTCTATCACTCTGTTTAAAATATATATCAGTCAGTTAAGTGCTATACATGATAGACACTTGGGCTATATTGTCTATTTTGATCCATGACTGACTAAACAGATTGTTTTCCAACAGTAGGATGCCATTTCTTTCTAGTTGTCAAACAAGACTATAAAATCCAATCTGTCCTGCGATTTAATCCATAGCCAGAGGAAAAAGAGATGGATTAATAACAACTGTGTTTCAGTGAATGCAACCAATTTGACTGGAATTTGAATTTAGGTTTTTGATTTTTCATTCTGAGCTAATTTCTACTTTACCACAATGCATAACCATAAAATATAAAGACCAGGAGAATTTACTGAATGAGAAAATCTCAGTTATACAAAACATTATATCTTGGGTGTGTACAATTCCAGTTTAGTGTATATTTATCTTCTTCCCTTTAATGTCTGATTGCCCTCACTCATGCTTGTGCCCACCTCTTCAGGGTGAATTCTGGCAGTTGTGTGTATAAAGAATAAGCATTAAGAAATGTGGTTTTCTCCTTACAACCTGATGAGATGAATATAGTTGAAACCTGAAAAGCAAGTAGAAACATTTAAATATATATACACACACACAGTATTGTGCAAAAGTATTAGGACAAGAACTATTTTATCTTATATGAGGCATCAAAATAAAGTTTAAAATCACTCCTGTCCTAACACTTTTGCACATTACCGGTAGTGTGCAGAAGTATTAGGACAGGGGTGATTTTCCTGAAAACCTTACTGAAATTCAAAATTCAAGTAAATTGCTAATAAATATTGTTTATTTAAAACTAGGCATAAAAGAAAAGTATTAAAAAGAAGTTATATTAATTTTCCCTATTTTCTATAACGCAAGTTATTTTGAAACTACTCTATCATCTATGGGATATTTTGGATAAAAAATTGATAAATCTAATGTTACTTCGCAAGACACACTTTGGAAACGAATACAAGCTGCTTGGCAGGAGATACTATTAGATACATTGAAGAAGCTTGTGATATCAATGTCTGACGGAATGAAGGCTGTGATCAAAGCAAAAGGCTAGTATACAAAATATTAAATTTATTTTATAACAAGTACTTTTTTCTTGTTAAAGCATTTGTTGAGTAAATCAAATAAAATGACTTTAATTAAATTGTTTATTTTCTGTCAATATGCCTCATAAAAAATAAAATAGTTCTTGTCCTAATACTTTTGCACAGTACTGTATATATATATATTCCGATCACATTTAGGGGGACAGTTATTTCAACATGTCAGTTCGAGACATGCATTGTCAAGCCCAGTCAACAAAACAATGGAGAAAGATTCTTGTGCTGGAAATAAGGGTTAGTAAAGGAAGGGGTGAAAAATGTTGGTTACTATAGGGTTAAGCCAATTCTCCTTGGTATAACCATATAGTAGCCAACATTCTTCACCTCAATATCGGGGTGAAAATCGGGCGATGATAATTTTATCTCAACATGTCCAAGCCGACTTTGAAGTTTCATAAGAACATCATTAAAATGTCTTTACTCATCGAAGCTGCTTTTTCTTTTTTAAAACCCTAACAAAAAAAAAAAATGGTGTCCTCACAAAAATTTGAAGTCAGCATAAACCTGCTCAATTAAAGTGACAAATTCTTTGCATTAAAGATGGTCCTTGGCATGACCAAAAACTGCATCTGGTAGCCAGGCCTCTGATTGGAAGGTTCTGAGGTGCATGGAACCACCTCTTAGTTGCTGTTGTTCCCAGGTCCAATCTGACCCGGGGTGGTAGCACCTGTTAAGGTCCCAGCTATGGGCAAATAGTTAACCCCAAACTGTGGTCAAAACACTTTGAAAGTATGAAATTAGACTTTTAAAGAAAAATATACATTTATGAATGAAAAATATTACCAACAATAGTTTGGAAAAAAAAATAAGGAAAAGTGAAAAGATTGGAAAAGAGGAAGCCGGAAACCACATCCTAAACAGGGAACAAGGGATGAGCCTCTACACCTGTTCAATAGACGTGGGTGGAGTGTGAAACGGGCGATAGTTCAGTCTATCTACTCCAATTGAAAAAATAAAAAAATAAAGAAAAGTGAAAAGATTGGAAAAGAGAAAGACGGAAACCACGACCGAAGTCGAAGGAGAGTGTATCGGAAACCCCTTCCTAAACAAGAAACAAGGCGATCACCTCCACTCCTGCTCAATAGAAGGGGGTGGAGTGTAAAACCGGGTGATGGAGGGTACTGTCTACTCCAATAATAATTATAATAATAATAATAAAAATTCAAGTTTTAACTGTATAAGTCGAAACGAGATTTAAACGTAAAAATTATTTTCAATAGCAAAATACTACCCCTGTTAAAAAATTCAGGCAAATTAAAGACAAAAATTAAGAACAAAAATTAAAGATAAAAATTAAAATAAAATAAAAATTGCAAATCAACATACCTAGAAGGTAAGACAGACTGATAAAGTTGAGCAGAAATACTGAAGTAGGATTCCGTTCTGTAATTTTCCCAGAATATTTTCATAGTGGCCCACCATCTTGGGTTAGTTGAAGTCGAGAGAGAGAAGGAAAGAAAGAAAGAATGACTGATACTACACCACCTCTATCCTTAAAAATTCCTTCAAACAGCGAAACCACTGTGAAGTCAAAACGAGATTTAAACGTAAAAATTATCTACAATAGCAAAAATAAAACTGCTTTCATTTAATCAGCACAGAGCAGAGCTTTAACACACGGGAGTGGTGTAGTTGCCATTGCCACATGAAACGTGCATGAGAGAACTGACAAACTGCGGGTAGATATTGTAAAAAGTTTTATTTCCTTTACAGTGCTTGTGCAGCTGTGAAAACTCGTTGGCACCTCGTGTGGTCTATGGCAATTGCGTTACTCCCTAAACAGTACCAAACGAATGTGCTGCCACTGGAGATAGCAAGTTTACGTCTACCCTCTTAGAAGGTCTCACTATAAACTATTCTCAGACAGTATGGCTTCTGCTTTGACAGGTCTACTGCCAATATGCTAATGATCATCACTGAGTACATATAACAGGCCCTCGATAAGTCCAGCAAAGCTTGAGCTGGTGCTCTGGATATCTCCAAAGCATTTAATAAGGTTTGACACACTGGCCTTCTGCTCAAGCTACAGAGTTATGATATCACGGGACTCTTGCTTGATTTGATCCAATCTTTCCTATCAAATCACATAATGAAGGTAGTCTTGAACAGGCATACCTCCACATCCTACCACACGAACGCAGGTGTCCTCTTGGGCTCTATCCTAGGCCCAACTTTCTTTCTGATCTTTATAAATGACCTCCCTGAGGTGATCAAATCCCAAGTAGGCATCTATGCTGATGACACTATCATTTACTTCCACTTCACTAAGAAATCTTGTGAGGTGGCCAAAGATAACTTCACTGCTGTTCTCGAGAAGGGCCTCTACTCTGTGGTAGACTGGGGCAAGAAACGGCTTGTAAATTTGAATGCTTCTAAAACAAAGCTGTTATCTGTTAACCACCACAGGCAGTTTTTACTACCCCTACATCAGCATGGACCAAGCGAGTCTACCTGAAAGCAATACACTGTGCCTCCTCGGCCTCACCCTCCCTTCTGACCTCCAGTGAAACCATTACATTGAATCAGTAGCTAGATTCACTGCTAGGAAAGTTGGGTTACTGTGTCGGGCCAGGAAGTTTTTTCTGCCCAAGTCCATCTTGCACATATACAAATCAACTGACTGTGCATTGAAGACTGTTCTCAGGGTTCTCAACAGGCTCCAGAGAAGAATCTGTAATGTGATAGATCCTGACCTGGCAGCTCGACTCCAGCCACTTTTTCACTAGCAGAATGTGGCTTCCCTCTGTCTCTTCTACAAATATTTTCATGGCTTTTGCTCCAACAAACTAAAGTCAATGGTGCCCCACCACAAGAATTTACTTGTGCAACCAGACTGGCAACAAAGTCCCACTCATTCACAGTTAGATCAACCAAATGCAGTCACCACTTCTACACCAGTAGCTTCCTTTCTCACCCTTCCCACCTGTGGAACTCCCATATACTTGATTTCTGAATGGCTGCAATCTCCAAGAATTTAAATGCAATGTCAATTCCCATATCTTGTCCACTTGACTCCAGTCCTTCTTTTGTCCTTTTCCCATCACCTCGTCTATCTTGTTCTTTTCCTTTCTCACACTATCCTCGCAACTGTCTTCACACTGGTCTTCCCATCCTTCTCTTGCCCTTTCTCTGACACCCCCTGTAACTGGTTTGTCTTTCTCTTCGCTCTCCTCCTGCTTAAACTTTCACTCTTCTCTTATGTAGCCCCCTACGCATCAGTGGCAGTACCACCTTGCTTGGGGTGAAATGGTTAAAAAAAAATGAATTAATACTTGCCAACCATGCATGAAACCTAATTCATTATACATCCACCTTAAGTCTATTTATTATTTTATTAAAAATGAATAACCCACACAATACTTCTTTGTTTTTCATAACCCCAATCTACCTTAGTATACCATAATTACTTAATTTAAATTTTAACTTAAACAATTTAGCTCCTTCAACAAAGTCAGTAGTATAAAAATTAAATTACTCTAAAAACCTTAAATCTAATCTCCTGTCAAAAACTACTGTCGACACATTTGAATAATATGTGTACCTCACATGTATCTTCCCTTAACAGATAAAAAGTGTCATTTTATCATGACATAATTCAACACTTCAACTTCATATGGCATAAATGTTCAACTTTATAGTTCAAAATAATTCTCACTTTTGATTAATACAGACACACCCATAATCATATTGTATAACTTCCTCCAATCACCCCTTCTTAACTTTCTAGGTACCCATGAATTCATTTTATATTTTCCAAAATAAATCATTTTCATCATTTGTTTTAAAAACATTCCCTGAAGAAAAAAAGTGATGTTGTGAAACCAAAACATTTTTGTGTAGTGATATAATGCTTTTATATACCAGTGTAATAACAAAATTACAATATTAGGCTCTAATTTGTATGAAGTACTTTTTAAAAAAGTAAATGCAGTGAACAGTAGGTTTTTAATCTGTTCTTTTGCTTCTTTGTAATATATATAAAAATATTTTCTTTTCATGATCTGAAGATTTCATTCATGCATGAAACAGACTGTCACTATTTGATGTTGAAATCTGTGTCCACACACATTTTATTTACATATGATCTTTCCCAAATAGCAAACACTTTTTTTCTTATAAACATAGCATACCTATAAATTATATTTCATCATATATGTATGTATGTCTGTATGGTTTGGGTGACTTAAGTGTTTTTCTCCTGTCAAAATTGTAAACTGGAAATGCTTACATTTCCTTGACTTCCACTAAAATATTTTTTGTCAGTCTGGGAATACGAAGTGAAAAATAAGTTTGTATCTTTGCAAAGCTTCACTCTATGACTTCTCTTTTCAGAAATACTGACAAGTAATAAGGCTTTCAATTAATTTGGAAATGGCCGATTAAGTCAATAAAATTCCCCCAGAGCATTTACACTTCAGGTGGTAAGTTTTTTAAAGTGACAACACTTTCAATGAAGGCAGAAAATCAACTTCAGCCCAATATAAGATTTCCGGCCCCCTTAAAAAAAGTGTTTATATTTTTCCTTTAAAAGTGCAAGAAAATAAAACATGAGAATGAAAATCAATCATCATAATTTTTAAAAATCAGACATTGGCTTTAAACAAATAAAAATAGTATCGATTTTTTTACAACTCTTTCAACTTCGAGGACAAGAAGCCAGGATATATCTATGCAATTATTCTGCTTGTCTCAATGTAAAACCTTTGTTTTGTTTTCTACCTTGGATCAGAGTGTAGTATCTTCTCATTCCCTTGCCCTTCTCACCTGAAATAAATTGTGCATTCTGACAAAGAAATTGACTTAACAAGTTGGGTTTGGTTTGCTTGACAGCATATCAACATTTTTCAGATTGTTTCATATTGAATTCTCTAACCTTTTTGAAGACATTTTAACAGCAGGTGCATTATTTGAAGCCATAAGAGTTAAGGCCTTATGTCATTTTCATTATCACGACTGTTTTTTGTATTTAAATGTGGAATGGAAAAGATTGGGGAAAAGTGAAAGGAAAAGAAGAGAAAAAGAGGAAGTCAAAAAGGTAAGGTAAGAAAGAAGAAAACTAGATGTGTTGAAAAGAAAACCAGGTGAAAAGAATATATATATATATATATATAGCCATTGAGATTTTACTCGCTCGATCGACTCAATTGATTAAAAATTTAATTGGGCGATTAAAGTTTATTGCTCTACTTGCCTGCAGTGGATTTAAAATCTCGCAATGAAACATGTCCCTTCCAATATAGAAAAAGGAAATATGATTTCTTTTACAACCAAAAAGTATGCCAGTGAAGATTCCCAAGTTACTTAGAATGACCTACAATGACATTATTGAACTCTTTGTTCTTATGCATGGCACCTGATTTATGTCGAAATGTTTGAAAAAAAGAAAAAATATAAACATACTTCTTTCAACCATGCACCAAAAAACAAATTATGCAAGTAATTTTTTTATAAAAAATCGTTGAGAAAATCAGATTTGTTATTTTTTTTATCATCTGTGAGATGGAGATTGTAGTCAAACAGAAGAAAGATACTACAAATTTAGGTACCTTCACTCAATTGCCAAAAAAACAGTATAAAGTAACATTAAAAGGACTGAAACTTAATCAAAACAAAGTTTTTATCATCAAAATGTTTATGCTATTATTAAGAGGAAAGATAAAATTTTGTTGTTTTTATTTAAAAATTTTTTAAAATCCTTTCTAACACGTTTGAAATTTTAATTAAAATTTCATTTTTGTTTTCTGTCAGCGATTCACGCTATGTTTACGTAAGGCGACTATTAAGAAAATGGAGTCGGTTGAGTAAAATGATTTTAGGGAGAGTAAATTTTCCCTAGCTCTTGACCACTGGTTGAGTGATTTCTTTTTCAAATCTCAAAGGCTGTACATATATATCTATATATATTTTCTAAACATATACTGTTAAATATAAGAGACAATGAATGTCTATTATGTTTAATCATGAGCCGTTCTAAACATCGTATCTTGGCTTTAATTTCAGGTAAAAATAAAGACAAAATTCTCCAACATTTGGATAATTTTTTATTAAGTTGGTTCTAAGCTTTTGGCTCACAACCCACTCTTAATAAAATCATGTTTAAATCTGGTCATAACACATTACATTGCATTAAATATATGGTTCTGTTAACATTTCAAGCTCTCACGTGGTGCGATATCATAGAACCGCATTACAAATTTATGAACTGCATTTGCTATTTGATAACTGTTATTGTTGCTTAGCAAAGTTTTATGTCAATACAAGATAAAATCGTCTTTGATGGTGAATGTTATTGTATTACCGTCTTAATAACCTCTCTGAAGGTGGCTCATGTGAGCCAAAAGCTTAGAACCAACTTAATAAAAAATTATCCAAATGTTGGAGAGTTTTTGTCTTTATTTTCACCTAAAATTAAAGCCAAAATACGATGTTTAGAATGGCTCATGATTAAACATAATAGACATTCATTATCTCTTATATTTAACAGTATATGTTTAGAAAATTATCTGCTGCCTCAATACACTAAATTATGTATATATAAAGTGGTGAGAAGAAATAGAAAAACATGATTGCTGGTTATGACATCAAGCAAAATATTGAAAACCATTTTGGAATGGCAAAATAAAAAAAACATGATATATTAAAGTCGTTTATGAATAAATAGAACAAGAGAAATAAAAAAAAATGTCGAAGAAAATTTTTAGTATTTGTCTATACTTCTGAGATGAGGTAGTATTTACATTATTTGGACTATTGTCCTCATCTTTGTTGCCATTTGTACGACGTTTTGGTTGTTGTAGGCTCCGGCCTTCTTCAGGTGCTAGGAATTTCAAACCAAACTCTTTTATTACAATCACTGGGTTATATCATCTCCATCTCTTGCTTAGAGTCAGGAGTTATCTCCCTTTAAATTAACTCTCTACTGCTGTAGCCTGGTATTGAACTCACAACTCTCTGGGTCAATCCTTGTATTTTATGTCGTTAAGATTATGTCTGCTAATAATAAATCCTGACGGGTCTTCTAGTTCCCTCAGCATAGGTTAAATTTTTCTTAATATTTCTTTTTTTTGTATTTCAGTCAGTTAAGTGCCATACGTGATACATGCTTGGGCGATCATGTCTTGAAAGAGACATGACTAACTGGGCAGAAGATTATCCCACAGTAGGTTGCCATTACTTTCAGCAGTAGACTGGTTGCCAGCCAAGGCTATAAAACCCAATCTGTCCTGTTATTTGACTCATAGCTAGAGAGGGAAGAGATGTATAATATTATTAAGTAGTAATCAGTGGGGGATCAGTTTATTACTTCATAACAATATAAAACTGATCCCCCTTTTATTTCCAGTAGAAGCCTTAATCATGTTTCCAACTATTATATTCAGTCAGTCAGTTAAGTATCATACTTGATACATGCTTTGGGTGATCATGTTTCAAAAGAGTCTATCTGCAGTAGGTTGCCATTGCTTTCTGTGATAGACTGGTTGCCATCCAAGGCTATAGAACACAATCTGTGCTATTATTTAACCCATAACTGGAAGGAAGAGACAGATTAATACCTTTCCCAAGGGTATTCACGCCTAAGTGAAAGCAAGAAATTCAACTGGAATTCGAACTTGGCTCCCCAATTTCTTGTTCCGAGCTGATATCCACTGCACCACAACACACATCTACATTTTGTCTTTACTAAACTTATTTTCTACCTGTGGGTAGGCTGTTTATTCCCAGTGAGTTTACATATTACTCAAATATCTTTCTTATGACAACCAAGCTTTTCTAGGATTTCATGTATGTATTTTGTTGTAGCCTATCATATACTTTTGTGTAAATCTATGAAACTGAAAACAGGTGTTTCTGCATTAGTATTGATCACTTTAATTGCATTCTTATCACAAAGATGGCCTTTTTTGCTTCAGTGACTGTTTTAATTCCACTATGAACACCATTCATTAGAATCCTAACGATAAGCTGATTGTCTGATGGAGTTCACATTCATTTACACCATCTTTGGCATCATTATAAAGCTAAATCTATTGAGGTCTTTAAGTATTTTGATGATATCTGATATTTAATTTATTATTTACTAATCTTGATCCCAAAGCTGTGAAAAGCTGATATCATCTCTATTACAATCCGATCTGGTCCTGTTGCTTTGTTTTTGTCCATCTTGGCCAGTGCCAATTTTACTTCAAATTTTAATACTACAGGTCGTTCCTTTCATGTTTTGCTGCTCTCTTGTCATGGATTCATTCTATCTTTGTAATATCTTTTCTTTTTCTTTCATCAGTATGGACATGCAGGTGGTGTTATGGATAGCAGCTTGAAACAAGAAATTGGAGAATAGAGTTCAAATTCCAGCTGAGTTTGCTACATTCACTTAAACCCAAATATCTTTAAGAAAAGTATGAAATCATCGACTGTTCCCAGATATGAGTTAAATAGTACAACTTGTAGAAAAAAAAGTCATTGTTATTCTAAAAAAAAATAAAATAAATTGTTTATATTGACTTAAAAAAATGCTTTGTTGACTTTTAAAAAAGTTTATGTTGACTTTCAAAAAAAAAATTTGTTTATTTTGACTTTAAAAAAAAATTGTTTCTCTAGTCCAAAATATGCTTTGTCTTTAAAAGGGTTGCTAAGCCATAAAGAAAATCCATCAATATATTATCAGTCTTGTTATCCTTAGTTAATAGTAGTATTAATAATCAAAATGTCTAAAGATTCTGCTTACTTTGAGATTACTGGATATTCTCTTAGATTTTTAGAAGAACAACACATGTGACATCACTCACAGTTTTTTGAAACAAGATTGCCTTTTTATCACTCATCTCAAGATTAGATAAAAATATCGTCTTATTTGCAATTCCCATAGGGATGGTCAACAGATAAATCATCAGAAACGTTAATTCTATTTTTTGTCTCGTCACAATCAGTGAATAAAGACCAAGCAGATAAAAGGTGTCTCTCTCTCTCTCTCTCTCATATATATATATATATATATATATATATGTACGTGTTAGAGTGCTTGAACACAGAAGATATTCATACTTTTGCCTCAAGCAGTTGGAGATGTTTGTCACAAACTGATCAGAGATTAGACAGGGGACTGTGAAAACAAACAAAATACGGACAGACATTTTCAGCTGGTTGGATTGCAAGAATAAACAATAACTTTACAAAACAATAAGTGGAGATGGGGAAGTCAAAGAAAAAGACATATTGACAAGAGTCTTCAGCCAAAAATATATTTTATTTCTCTTAGAATTAACATCAAAACTAAGAATGCTGTAAATCAGCCTTTCTTCTTTTTGAATTTTAAACAGTAAATTTCCATTAAAATAAATTTTTCAATCAATTTCCTTGTGTAAGCCTCAGAAATATTTTCATGATTAATTTTTACAAGATTTCTTCATTTTTCATAGCATTTTTGATCAGCCATTCTCAGCCATTAAAATTAACAGAGCATGAAATTAGAAATGCCATTGGCATGAAATTAGAATTAAAAACTTCTGGCAAAAATCAATCTTGAACCAAAAACTCATATAAATGATAATGGAACCAATTTAACCAAAAATCTTTCATGGCTAGACAAAGCTTTCAGCTATGATTATTCTTCCATTCTTTCCATCCATTCTTCTTAATCCATATTTTTCACTATCTAGTCTGCGGCAGTCCACTGCAATCTCAATAACAGAGCCTGTATCTCCCATTATATATTTGCCACAGAAGATTGTTCTGAGGTCATAATGTGGATCATTTTCTGGCAAATTGAGATTCATCCCCGAATCAAATCCATGGAAATAGTATTTCTTCCATTATTGTCTTCCTAACTATGAAACTATCAAAAACTTGTTAATTCTGGTGTCCAACAACTTTGATGACTCAAAATGTTTTCAAACAGGTCAATGTAGAAACATAGAAGATAAGCATCAAAGACAGAAGGCTCACCAAGTTTCGGTAGGATTGGCTCCAGTGATCAGATGCAACCTGTGTACAAATGAATATTCCAGGCAAGAACTGAACTTACTAGCTACCAAATGCATAAATGTCGGAATGGAGAAAGGATGAATATATTATAAAAACAAAGAATAGCCGATAGGTGGTGGTGATGGTAGTAGTGGTGGTGGTGTTGATAGTTTTATAATTTAAAAGATCAGTTTTAATCACATCCTCAATAATTATGGTAGATTGTGATATTTATGACAAACTTATAAACAATAAAAATTTAATCCCAAATCTCATAACAATTTCAGTAAATTTGCAGTGAATGAAATTGATTGAATAAAATGATCTATTTTGAAAGTCGTTTTGCAGATGTCTGAAATTACATTTTCACTTATTTTGCGTTTCTTTCTCTCATCAATTTTTAAAATAACCAAAACAAATTTAAGTAACTATCCTGGGAATTATCTTTTGTTCAATACAATCAACCTTGTCCCTTTGCTTAACACCCGCTCATTCTACTTGACTCCACCGCAAAACCTGAGCCCAAGATCTTCGCATCATTCAGTAAAAGAGCATAAGACAAGTGGCAACATTTTCAGAGGTTCTGTTTTTCCTTTTAGAATAAAGATTACAATCAAGAAATTATTTGCAGAGAAAGAAATTGTAAGTTAGTGGAAAATAAATCATATTAAATGACTCAAATGAGGGAAATTTTTATTGAAATTATTATACACTTTCTTTCAAAAATTCTGCTATTTTAGATATTAACACTGTTTAAAAATTGTAGTACTTTTGCTGTAATGATCGGTTTGTTTAGTGGCATATCAACTTATGGGTCATTTAATGCCAAAATGTAATTTACTAAGAAGCATTCATAATTTGTTTTTCAAAAATGTGTTGCTGGTAATTTTTGCTATTAAAATATATTTTTATACTTTGATAGCATATTGACCTGAGTTTGGGCATAAACTATTTGCCCATCATTGGGACCCTAACAGGTGCTACTACCCCAGGTCAAGGTGGACATGGAAAAAAACGTCAATTAAGAGGTGGTTCCATGCTCTTCAAAACCTCCAATCAAATGTAGTTTATCATCATACCCAGGACAATGCTGGATTGTGACGGCTAACAAGCTAGTGCTACAGAAAATTGCTATGCAGCCAATTCTCACAAAATATCCCATTATTTTTGCTTTATCTATCTAAATAATAGACGATCAGCTTCAGCCACACTAAATGAACAAAAGTTTTGAAAATTTCAACCAATCAAAGTTTATTGTCAAGCAAATAGTGTTATTATGATAATAAAAGTTTACAAGTAATTTAAATGCTTTCACATATTGTTTGGTGATAAAAAAAAGGATGAAAAAAAATCTTTAAATATGTAGTATGTGATTCATGCCAGAAAATGCCATATGTCAGAATTGAATTTAATCACCATCAAGAATCTTTCCTTAAAGAAGAGTTGATCTGTGGTGACCCTAATAATCATTGGGGTAATCCTAAGAGAAATCAGGTAAGCTTTGTACCCAGTGTCACTTCAGAATGTCAAAAGATCAGGGTGTCTCAAGAATGGTCCAGAAGGTAGAAGGCAAAGAGTCCGACAAAGTCAGAATAGTGTCCTTCTCAAAATTGATTACACACACACACACACACACACATATATTGTTTTCCACATCACATTATTTCAGCAGCATAATACCTCAAGACGATGTCAACTGTGTTAGCTCTCTGGTGATCTGTGTTCAAAATCAAATGTTGCCTGTGACAGTTTATTCCTGCATGACAGTAACATTTGCACACAGCTAATAATTACCTTGTAAATTAGATTTACTAAATGTCATTAGCAATGCTAACCTACAGGAGAGGAACTTGCACCTTCTTGAACTAATGTTTTTATGGAAAGATTCTATTGAATCCCTAAGTCTGCTGCTTGAAAAGTTGGTTCACAGTGTCGTACTAGACAATTTTTCTTGCCAGCTTCTATTTTACCCATTGTCTACCATTTGTTCTTGCTTTAAATGTTGCTGCTACATCTATTCTGGTGCTTCTGCTATATATTTATAGATTCTGGATAAAATTGAGAGAATAATCTGCATGTTGTTGGTCTTGACCTGGCATCTGTCACTTTCTTCCTTTCACAATGTAGCTTCTCTATGCCTTTTCTGTAAATACTTTCATGGTAATGGTTCTGATAAACTATCTTCTATGTTAACTACACTTTATGAATTTAAGTGCGGTACTAGATCGGTGGCAAGATAATTTTATAGTGGAAATGGCGAGATGTAACTGTAGGTTCCATGCTAAAAATGTCTTCTCATGCACTTCTCACTCTCAGCTTCTTGCTTGTCAGTCAACTTTGATTTTAAAAAATTTAAATGCAATGTCAGTTATTATCTTCTGTCTTCTTAATTCCTGTTCTTTTATTGTTTTTGCTTCTTAATAATATTTTTCTTTTCTTTCACACTCAGTAACCCATTGCATTTTAGTGGCTTTATTGCTTTGTTTAGTGGTGAAATGAAGAAGAAAATACTTTATTAAATCTGATACCAAAATGGAGGACAGTCTTGCCAAGGGAAGTAAATCTGACTCACTTTCATATTTAAGTTTCTTTTCCATATTTATTAAAACCAATTGTCTTTGTTCCTGTTTGAAATCATGTCTATTGTTCAGTCCTTCTGAAATGATTTTACTTTTTCTCTCTGAAATGTCAATTATCAGCCAGCCACAAAAGACACATCAAAGCAAAGGTGAAAAACAACTCAATATGAATTTGGAAAAACTTTACAACATTTTTTTTGGGGGGGGGGGATTTAGTTGAACACAATAAAGTTATTTTTAGTGCCAAGATTTAGTGCCCTCTCAACATTTTGGCCAATGGCCAGGTCAAGTGAAAATGTCAAAAAATACAATTTGCTTCCTCACCCAGGCTTTGTAGCAAATGAAGGGATTTATAAAATCTCGATATATCAATACTTTCAATGTTAAATCATCCTTTTTTTCACACTTGTCAACTGAAAACAGTGAAAATCAGTGAATTACTTATTTTAGTTGCCAGAATATATGTTAAGGCTATCTATACAACTAAGGAACAGTATTATATATATATATATATATATATATATATATATATATATATTTAATTTATTTATTTAAACATTATTTTTAATGGATACTCATATTTGATTAGATATTGTTTTTTTTTTTAATTAAACAGTGTAGTAATTTAAATCTACTGCACTGAATAATCAAGAAATCATTTTAAGAAAAATGTGTCCTTTGGCAAGATTCAAACTTGCATCCTGAAGGGAAAACTGTCTATGGATCTGACGTGTCTCAGACTACTTGACAATGAAGGAATTACAGTCAAACAAAGCCTAAAATAATTGCTTTAAGCGTACATTTTCCTGATTTTTCATAATATTCATATCTGCTCCATTTTCATATCTAAATGTAAACAAAGACAATTTATTTATGAAATTCATCATGAAATAGATTAGCTCCAACATATTTCAAATGTATTTGTTTTGAACATTTTTTTTTTAATGGATTCTCATATTTGAGTAGATACTCTGTTTTTTATAAAGTAATGTAATGATTTTCAATTAAAATGTCTTTGTTTAAACATTTGTTGAAAAATCAAATCTGAAGAAAAAAAAAATTGGGATGATTTTAGTGGGCCCTGAAATATGGTAATTGTTTGTGCTTCCCTATGATTCTCTACCAATCACAATCTTTCTTACTTCCAATAAAAGAATGCTACTTTGGACGATTGGCCATCTTTGTTCTTTGTGACTGAAGAAGACAGCTGTGTGTTAGAAATTTTGGATACAGATTTTTTGCCATTTTGATTTATGCCTCTGGTATTTTTGATTTTCGTAATTTATGAATCCAGATTTTTTCATTACTTTAGATTTACACCTCCACATTAACGTTTTTTTCCACAAACAAAACTGACTTGTAATTAATTGGATTATTCTGTGGTTAGTAAAATGTCATCAGCAAATCATTTCTGGTTTAAATAATGTTTACTCTCATCTCTCCCCAGTTTATTTTCCAAAAGATACTTTGAAATCTGCTGTAAATAGTTTAGATGACATCGTATTTTCCAATTTTCATTTTATCTGTGTCTTTGTGCTGTCAAATTATTGGAATTTTTCTTAATGCTCATATTCTCAAGAACTTTTATCTAATTTTCGTTCAGACTTTCTTCTTATAGTGAGTTAAAGAATGTCACCAAGACAAAAGACTTTCAATTAACAAGAAAGAGTAAAAGTGGTTTGTAGATGGTCGATTCTTGAGTAACGACTCTAAAAACACGCCCTTTTGCATGATTTTTGATCTTGGGTGTCTATTAGTTTATACGTACTTTTGAGAATACTTTGTATATCTAAATCTAATCTATCTAATCTAAATCTAAACTTATTTATAAATGGAACTTTGTGTGTGTGTGTGTGTCTGTTACCTATAGACTTCGAAATGGCTGAACCAATTTTCTTGAAAATTTACACAATTGTACTATAAGCGTCTGCGAGCGTTCTTAGCTAGGTTTTGTGTCGAGGTACCCCCAATAAAAATCAATAATCGAAAAATCGGGTTATAGAAGGAGTGGTCTGATTTTAATCAGATTTGATACACTCATAGACAAAGACATAAGAAATGATATTCAGAAGTTTCAAGGTTGCAGTTCTTACAATAGGGCAGAAAATCGATAATATATATATATATATATATAAAAGGCAAGATGCTTGTGTGTGTGTGTGTGTGTGTCTGTTTATCTGCCTGTATGTCTGTATTTTTTTTTTCAGCCCTTTTATTTTAGTTTTTACTTCGGGTTTGGCTCTAAGTAGGTATAATTGTAGTTCTTAGTCTCAGCCATGATACCATTTACTCAGAGGATATATTTAGCCTTCAAAATTCAGTTTACGATGAAAAAAACTTATTTGATATCGATACCAGGAAATCAAAATTTGACTTACATCCATTCATTTTTCTTTCAGTCTACGGTTTCGCTTTAACTGGAAACAGCTATTGCTTTTTAGTCTTTCATGCCAACGTCCAAAGAGTCTGAGCTCCAGGACCATGGATTTGTTTTAAAGCTTTCATTACACCCGAGCAACGCCAGGCGATACTGCTAGTGTTCAATAGTAATAAAAAATAAGGTGACTATTTCTAATATGAATCTTTGAGCTATGTTTATTTTCCATTTTCACTCGATAAATAACTTGGAGCATTGTTTGAAGAAAATTATTTCTGCATTTTTCAAAATGTCTGCTATTATGCCATCTTCACTTTGGTGTGTTTCTGCATTTCACATTTTTAAGTGGGATCATTGTTTCATCTTTTATTACTTTACAAACATCATTAGTACCTACTGACATGACTTGCTGATATTTTTCTGGCTTTAGACTGTTGTTGTTACTGCTATTATTTTAAAAACATACAGTAGTACTCATTAGTTAATCTTTACATCTTGTCTTTATATTTGGCAATGCCCAATTTCTGTCATTTAATAAAAGCATTTAATTATTTATGTGGGTTTCTGATCTAACTTATTTCAAACTCTTTCTTTTTCTGCATGTATTGGATAAATAGTTATACTAATCCTTTTTTGGAAGTCTTCTCCTGCACCTTTCAAAAGGTCTGCTACTATGCCATCTTTGCCCGGTGCATCTCTATGGTTAACATTTTGTAGTACGAAAATTATTCCAAGTGTTATTATTTCAGGATATCTCTTGTCTTCCAGAGTGACTGTAAGTTGTATTTTTTTTTATTTTCAAGGTATACACATTTGCATAATACTCATCAGTTATTCTTTATATCTTATCCTTATATTTGGCAACTCCCTCATTTTCTGTCTTTTAATAAAAGCATCTATTATTTATCTATGTGGGTTGAAGATTCAACATGCTTTGAACTCTTTCCTTTTTTTGACAGTTTTTTTTCCTGACTCCATCCAAATTAATCTTCCTTCTTTTTTATTTCACTTTCATGTTCAATATTTTAATTCTTATTATTTACAACCATATTTCTCCACTTTTTAATCAGTTCTCGTATTGACTGAGTTATTTCCCTTTGTTATTGCTACTTCTATTTGCCAATTTGTTCTCCATATTTTCTGTATTATTTCCTTTTTCTATAAAAACTGGAATCTGTTCCTGATTTTTACCAGAAATTCACCAATGATTTCTTTTTGATCTTAAAAGGAGACGTTTTCTTTCCAATAATCCTTTATTTTCTCTCAATTTTAAGGTCAAATTTATCTCTTCACGCTACCATTCTTATATTTGTTTATGAGTCAGCATATCTTCAGATAGGTATTAACCTTGAGGGCCAAACATTCAAAATTATGTCTATTCATGTCTAAAGTCACTGAAATGGGGGGCAAAATGTGTTGAGAGGAATGATTAATCTCTGACAACGAGATGGAGGTTTCTAACAAATCAATCAAGCCCCAAAAATATAAGTAGCAAGTGGTCATCTCAATATTGTTTTAAGCTAAAATGTGATAGGAAACTAAACCCTCAAACAACAGCAATAAGAAATTGAATGATTGGCTGGGCTGTGTATCTAAACACATCAAATGCCAAGAGTTTTTAAATTTACCATCCCTACATCTTCAGGATGTGTGTTGTGGTGCAGTGGATGCTCAGAACGAGAAGTCGGGGAGCCGAATTCGAATTCCAGTTGAATTCCTTGCATTCACTTACACACAAATACCCTTGGGAAAGGTATTAAACCATCTCTTCCCTCCAGTTATGGGTTAAATAACAGGACAGATTGGGTTCTATAGCCTTGGCTGGCAACCAGTCTACTGCAGAAAGCAATGGCAACCTACTGCGGGATAATTTTCTGCCCAGTCAGTCTTGTCTCTTTCGAGACATGATCGCCCAAGCGTGTATCACGTATGGCACTGAACTGACTGACTGACTGACTCAGTATTTCCTCTCAGTAAGTAACTAACCTATGTTTACATTTACACCTCCCACTCACCACACACACATGGACACACACACATATATATTTAATAATAACTTAGCTCACTGGTACCCTCTATACGTGAATTTACTCGAGCCACAAGATTAGCAACTAGGTCCCACCCTTTTACTGTGAACCCAATAAAATGTAAGCGCAAATTTTACTCCAGCAGCTTCATTTCTCACACTTCCCGGCTGTGGAATTCCCTTCCATTTACTTGCTTCCCAGACAGCTAAAATCTCCAACAATTTAAATGTAAAGTCAATAGTCATCTATCTCACTAACTTGGATCCTCTCTCTTTCATGCTCCTTTCTTCATCCACTCCACTCTCATCAGTATTCTCATCCTTCTCTTACTCTCTTCCTGATACCCTCTGTAACCTGTCACTCTTTCTGATAACTTTCCTTCTCAACAGTTGCAGCAAAATGCTTTGCTTGGGGGGCGACACAATTATGGGAAAAAAAAAAAGAGGAATATGATCATAGTCTTAGAAAGTACTTTTGAAGGATGAAATGTGAAAATTTCCATTATATCATTCCGTTAACCAACACACACCTGCAAAGATCAAAATTCAGCCAATATCACTTATGAATTTACATGTCCTTTCAGGAACTACATTCCGGATTTAACCAAATTCATGAATAATTATACTGGACATACTACTATATGCTTATTAAGAAGACTCATGTTCCACCTACCTGATCACAGCTCAATTAGGACTCATTTAATGATGCATGAACACCTACCAAACTCCATCCACAATATATTTGTAGAAAATACAAATATAATAGCCTCATTCACATGTAAAAAAAGGCTACAAATAAATAAAGTAAACAAAAAAAAACATCAACTATGAACACAGTCAGAATGTGCTGACCATAAATGGAAAATAATGAAAAACAAAGTCACTCCTGATATATATAAAAAAATTTACACATTGAGTTAAAACTGAAAAAAAAGCAAAACTTAATGCTAATAGAATAGCCAAAAACCCAAATACACTATTTATCTACATATATGTTTAGCTGACTGAGCTTTGTGCAGTACCCTGAACACACATTAAACTATTGTAAAAGACAATCAGGTTTGTTAACCAAATATAGCCCAATTGCTGACTCATAAACCAACAGAGTCAAGTGATGACTGCCACTAACCCTGTCTTATATAAGTAGGTACATGCTGTCCAATCTGTGTCTCCAACCACAAGTTGGTTCACTGCATATAATCAGTCTCACACTGATTTTTGAATTGTTAAATAACAAAACTACTTCTGTTATTTACCAGTGTTGGATAAAAAAGATTTTTTAAAAGAATGCACTGTCATTTTTAAAACCATAACACATCACTCAATAAGTCCCAGTCCTGACATATAGATGGCACTCCTAATAAAAAATCTACATGGTTTTTATGAAGAAGTAACCTTCAAATGGCATGTGTGTTATGGTGCTCTATCTACAGTAGAATGGACTCTTCCTCCTTCAATAAATATTCTCCTGCATGACTTCCGGGGAGACAGTCGAAAGGCAGTCGAGAGGCAGTGTAACTTTGACAGTTCGGATGCACACTTCTATTTGCTGACTCCTAACACTCTTACTTTGTAGATATGTTCTTGTTATTCTAATACACTGGTTGAACCTACCTGTTTGTTTCCGTGTCTTTCTTCCTGACCCTAACAGGCCACAACACAAGTGTGGTTTCATTTTTATCTGTAATACTCATAACTTTTTACTATATTAGGATTATCAATCTTAATATAGTAAAAAGTTATGGTTATTAGTAACATAAAGTAAGTTATTTCCTGTTCACTGATGCTAGTTGGTATTGCCTTTGTTATGACAATGGTGGATTGTCCTAAAATATAGTGAGAAGACCAGCAAAGATGTAAAATAATTAATAGGCCCTCGAAGGTGCATTGTCCTAAGAAATAGTGAGAAGACCAGCAAAGATGTAAAGTAATTAATAGGCCCTCAAAGTAACAGTGAAAGGGATAGAATAAAATTATTAAAGAAAATTCATTGCCTGAATCAGCATAATATGTCAAGTTGTTATAGCGCTCTGTCTACATAGGAATGGACTCTTCTTCCTGCCATAAATACAAACCTGCATGACTTCCGCAGAGGCAGTCGAGAGGCAGTGTAACTTTGACAGTTCGGATGCACACTTCTATTTGCTGACTCCTAACACTCTTACTTTGTAGATATTTTCTTGTTATTCTAATACACTGGTTGAACCTACCTTCTTGTTTCCGTGTCTTTCTTCTTTGCCCTAATGGGCCACAACAATATGACAAAATTTGGGCCCAATCTGATTATTAGTTTACAAATTACAATTATTAAAGTGAAACTACTGTAGCAAAATTTCAAAACAATGGAAAAATCTGAATTTTGTGTGTGAATGAAGCATTGCTTTCTGATAGAGAAAAATTACTGTTCAAGCAAAGCAGTAGCTTCATAAGTGTTATTCAAACTCTGCTCCATCAGAAACAATGGTTAAGAGGTGATATGATGACTTTAAACATGGTCGTACAGACACAAATGATGCTGAATGCTCAAGTCACCCAAAATCAGCAGTTGTCCATGAAAACACCAAAAAAATCCATAAACTCCTTTTGGCCGATCGCAAATAGAAGTTGCATGAGATAGCAGAGGAGTTGCACATATCAGAAGGCAGTGTATTCACCATTTTGCATGAACATTTGTCTATGAGAAAGCTGTGTTCAAAGTGGGTGCTGGGTTTACTCACAGTCGATCAAAAACAACAATGTGTCGACGATTCTGAGCATTATTTGCAATTGTTTCAAAGAAACAAAAAGGATTTTTTCTGTAAATATGTGACAATGGATAAAACATGGATCCACCACTTTGCTTTGGAGTCAAATCAGCAGTCAGCTGAGTGGACAGCAGCAGGTGAAAGCCATCCAAATCAATCAAAGTCACAAATATCAGCAGAAAAGATTTTGGCCTTCGTATTTTGAGATGCGCAAGATATTTTATTCATTGATTACCTTGAAAAAGGAAGAATCATCAACAGCAAATATTATATAGCATTACTGGTGCATTTGAAAGAATTTTCAAAAATCAGACACAAATGAAGAAGAAAAAGTAATCTTTCACCAAGACAATGCCCCATGTCACAAGTCTATCGCAACAATGGCATAAATACATGAATTGCACTTCAAATTGTTTCCACATCTACCATATTTTCCAGATCTGGCCCCCAGCAACTTCTGGCTGTTTGCAGACCTCAAAAGAATGCTCCAGGGAAAGAGATTTGGTTCCAGTGAAGAAGTGATATCAGAAACTGAGGTGTATTTTGAGGCCAAAGACAATGTTTTATTAGTTAGGCCTGGGACTTATTGAGTGATGTTATATAAATTCTGTAGTATAAAATTTTTGTTCATATATATATATATATATATATATATTGCTCTACTTTCTTCTTCCCGAATTTTGTATCAAGCACTTTTGGGAGTGGTCGTTTTCCACTTTCCTCTGTGTTATATAATTGCTGATACTTCCTGAATAGTGGATGGATGGGTTTGTCAACGGAAATCTGGAGCTAGAGTTGCGTCATAAAATTTTACTATCTGAAAGAGTCCTCTTGGCCAAATTGGAAAGGAATTCCTTCAACATACCTATTATAGTAGCCTATGCACCAATAACACAAAACACCAAGGAGGAAATAGAATCTTTCTACTCCATACTGCAAGGCTCACTGTAAACCCTAAGACATTAGAATCATCAAGAGAGACTTGAAGGCCAAGGTAGGTAGGAAGAGGGAACTGGTGACAGTTGGCAACTTTGGGCTAGAAAACCGCAATGACTGAGGAGAAATGACTTGTGTTTCGAGTCCAAAGTTGACTCTCTTCAGGCAAATAAATTTGTGACTTTACATATTGAGATCCATTTTTGTAGCAACACAAATACTATTATGAACACTTAATGTATTATACAAGACAAGTGATATTAATAATAATAATATTAATAATAATCATAATAATAACATTAAATCTAAACTTAAAAAAAATTCATCGCTTCTCACAGTTCTTTCACACAGAAATATATATATACATACACACACACAAAACCATACACATGTTTGTAGAAATGTACCCATAAATATGTGCTGGACTTTATCAATGTGGCAGACTCTAAATAATCCTAAAACAATTTCTTGGCTTCAGTATCAATTTGTTCTTAAAAATTATTTTGTTGAATATTTAATTTGGAGAAGGGCATTTTCTAAATATAGCATGCTGGCAAGAAATTTAGCTGACAAATATAGAAGTTATATATAAAATGATAACATTATTGTAATAATTTGGCAGCAGAAAGATACTGATAAAATAAATATTAAAAAAAAGTAGACTATTTGCATCAGGTTTTGAATGTGTCTTCAGGAAAATTATCTGAGAAGAAATAAGAGTAAATAAACAAATGCAAAAAAAAAGTTAAACCAAGAATTTCTTTTGGCTGATGATAATTTATGAACATCTGAATTGTCTGATGAATTACAAGAAATGCTAAAAGATGCGGATAGGGAAAGTCTCAAGGTTGGCTTAAAGCGGAACAGAAATAAGACAAAAGTAATGTTTATCATGCTCTGGAAAGAGTCATAAAAAACAGATCAAGAACTGAAATAAGTCCAAGAATATATAAAAATTGAGTCCAGGTAATAACATTAAAGAAAGAAGTTGTTGGAAATGAAATAAAACAACATTTAATGACAGCAGGGAAATCATTTAAAAAAAGATATATAATGAAAAACATCTTGTTAATATGGCTTAAAACTGAAACTGTATAATGAACATATGCTGCCAGCTATGATATACTGATGTGACACAGAAGTTAACAAAATTACAAACTTAGAAAGGTGCAAAGATCAATGCAGGGTGACAAGTCTTTGGAAACAGAAAGAGGCCGATGTGGATCGTTAGGAGACAGAAAGAGGTTGACATGGATCTGAGAAGTGATTAAAAAAGAAAAATGCCTGTGAGTGAAACAAATATTAAGAATAAAGGATAACAGGTGAAGTAAAGGGTTGCTTTAAAAATGTCCTATGTGTATTAAAGATACGAGGTAAATGCCACTCATAAGATAGATTGATGAGATAGAGGAGTTTGCTGGTAAGACATGACAGACAATAGCACTATCACAATTTTCACGGACAGATTTGGAAAATGTATTTATTCTACAAAGGTGCAACCCAAAATGCCAAATACAGGTGGGGAATACCAGAATAAAGCAGGTGCAAAAATTTAAGTACCTAGAAAGTGTTCTAACAGGAGATGGAAAGTGTGACACAGAGATCCGAAGACGAATTGGCATGGCAAAGGACGCGTTCCAGAAGCTGAGTAAAGTACTAACACACAGGAAAATTTCACTAAAAACAAAGAAAAGAGTACTGGATTGCTATGTGATGTCAGTTCTTCAAAATGGCAGTGAATGCTGGACAATATCATCGAAAATGAGGACAAAACTGGAAGCAGCAGAAATGTGGTTCTACAGAAGGATGCTGTGGATATCGTGGACTGAGCATGCAAGTAACAAGGAGGTGCTGGAAAGAATGGTAACGAGAAGGAAATTAATACTGAGCATCAGGAAGAGACAACTGAAGTTCCTGGGACACACAATGAGGAAGGAAAGCCTGGAGAACCTGATACTGACTGGCCAGATAGAAGGCAAGAGAGACAGAGGAAGGCAGCGGATAACATATTTGCAGGACCTGATCAGGTGGATGACGGAACGGGGGTTGCCAGGAGTAACAGGAGCAAGCATACTGGGAGCCACAAGAGATAGGGAGACGTGGAGAACCATGATCGCCTACGTCCTGAAGGGACAGGGCACATAGAAGAAAAAGAAAATTTATTCTAGAGTAGAAACCCAACAAATGAATCCTGATATACCTGTGAGTGTGGATTTAAACAAAATGTACGAATACTAGAGGTTATATCTTCAGTATGTCAGAATTTTCCGATGATTGTTTGGGAGTTTCATTTAGTTGAAAATTTAATCAAAACCTCTTCGGATCATCTCTGTAGTCAGCTTGAAAAGTGATTGGCTTTTCTAGTCTGGTGCCCAGTGTGTGGTGAGACGGGAATCTGGTAAATCTTCCAGCAGAGGCAAAAGGCTATTCCGGTAAGTAAAATGTTGACCCCTAATCTCTGATTTGGCTTTTTGACATTTTGACACTGCTAAAGCTCTATCAACTTGTTTCCTATCATTCTTGCAAATCAGATAGAATATGTAGCCAGCTGTAATTTATTTCTTCAAAGGGAGAAAGAAATTTATATTCTTGTTTAACAGTTGGTTTGTAGTATCAGACATGGGAGTAGAAGACAGGGAAGGAGAAGGTGAAAGAGAAAGAGTAAGAGAGAGGGGGAGAGAATGGTACACAGAGGGAGAGAGAGAGTGAGAAGAGGAGAGAATGACTGGATGCAAAGAAATAGAAAGAATAGCATGCAAGCAAAGAGGGGGAAGGGTGTAGCAGAAAGAAAGTAAAAAAGAGAGAGAAAGAAAGTGAGATGTAGAAGATGAACAAAGAGAGAGAGAGAGAGAGAGGAAAAGAGGCAATAAGCTCAATAGTGAGAGTCAATCTCATGACACTGTAAAGCTTTGCTTGCTGCTTATAAGTTGTAAATGTAACAAGATCTCTACATTACTCTCAGCAATTCCACTTTAATATTGATTCTTATCGAAATAATATTCAAAACTAAGCATAAGAAAACCAAAGTCTTTTTGCTTACACACACAAGAAGTATATGTCGATAAATTTAAGCCTCCTAATTTTGACTCCTAAATGTATAATTGACACAAGAGTATATATCTAGAAATTAACCAATTATAAGAATATATATATATATTTATATATGTGTGCGTGTGTGTGTGTGTGAAATGTGTATGTATATATATATATATATATATATATAATTTGTTATATATTATTTATATATTATAGATGTCAGAAACTCACACTTATCTAAATGAATATATATAAAATGGCTACCATGATATACACACACACATATTTGTTAGAATTCTTTTGTTTACATCCTAGTATTTTTTAGAAAGCAGGATGTTTGAAATGGTCTATCATGATGTCATGTGTAATGGTATAGCCATGACACATGACATCATGACATCAATATACAAATTTTTGTCTATATCAATATACAAATTTTTCCTCACTGGTAGTATGACTAAGAGTTTCATGCAGCACCTGAAGATTGTGTTGAGTGTGAAACTCCAAGTTGTGCCACTATTGAGGAATTACTGTGTGTGTATATATATATATATATATATATATATATATATATATATAGTCATTATTTATTATACTTCAGAACATGTACAAACTACTACAAAATTGTACATTTTGTTTTGACATGGGAAGAACAATGTCTCATCAAGTAGTTAAGAATGATGGTAATAAACGTTTTTTAAAAAAAAGTTTAAAAATACACCACTTCCTTTTATTTTTAGAAATCCTTTTGTACAAGGTAAGAAGATATTAAAAAAGTGGGGAAAAAGAAAGTGGAAAGAAAAGATGATAAAAAGAGAAATCAAGAAATGGAAAAGAAAGAGGAAAGAGAAAAACACATGGAGGAAACAAAAAGCAAAGAGAAAAACCAGAGAGAAAGCATTGAGTGGAAAGAGCCAATGGAAACGGCTAGAACAAATTTTAAATTTAGGCAGGAAGTAAATTGTAGACAGATATAGATATTGGTTACATGTTGTCTGGGCTCAAATCTTTTTGCATTAAAAACAAAAATAAAAAAAAAAGACACAGAAAGCCAAAAGGAGGACAAAGAGGAAAAATTGAGAAAATGCAGAGGGAAGAAAGGGGAGAGACAACAGAAATTGCTAAGAAATAGAAATTTATATATTTATTTCTACAGGTCTGATTAATTACAATAAATTTTGATATGAAAATATGTCTCATTCAGTAGGATTCAAACATTCAACCCCTATCAACATAGAGGAAGCCACCAATTGATCTGGTGCATCTTAGACTGCTCAACCATGAATGATTCCACAGTTTAATTGAAGTGAAATATATATAAATATATATACACACACATGTAGCAGAGTTTTTGAATACCTATCTGTTGTCAGATGAAGAAGTTGTTTCATATCAGTGTCATAAAAAGTGTACTTTTCCTTTGTTTTAGAAGTTCCGAAAATAGACAGTAATTAAAATGGTTAATAACAAAGATTCTAAGTCATTTCACTTTATTGTAAGTAAAATACTGAAAAGTTCTCAGCCTTAGTAACTTTTCAAAATCAATATTATGATAGCTGGTCACTGAAATCCAAGTTTGAGAAGTGTTTCATCCCCCCTTTAGTAGTAATGGAGAAATAATGCAAAGTTAATACTGCAGAAAGAGAGATAAAAAAGGAAAATTGCTCTGACAATTAGGAAGATTTCTCAAAGACAATAATCTCTCATTCTAAACATTGGTTACAAGATTAGGTTCATAATACAATTTTATTTAATCATTCTTTTCATCTAAAATGAATGTTACAAGTTTTGGGTATTTCTATTGTCATAGTGGCATCACCAACAGACTGAATGAACTCTTCCAACCATTACTTACAAGCGGTGAGAGGGAGTAGCCTGAAAAGGGCACCCTCAGAGAGACCTGAAATCAGCCCAGAGTTGGTCTACAAACACTGCTACCTTAACGACCATTACAAGTCCCAGTTCTAAGGCCGAGAGTCGAATCATAGTATCCCACACTAACTCGTCTTATTGTTCCTACTAACCAAGTTCCAAGTATTGTATTCTTTTCGTATTTAATATATATTCGTATTTACCTATTTAATTGTTTTTGCATTATTCTTGCTGGACCTTTAACTGGGTCCACAACATTTATTGGCACACGTCGTCTTGTTAAAAATGTACCAACATACATGTGGGTGATCTTTATGCTTAAAAAAAACCCCCCAAAAAAACAAAAACAAAACTGTCAGACAAACAAGCAGAGATGCTGACCACAGACATATTTGTAGAATCTCATGTAACCACATATATTTCTTTTATTTTAATTAATTCAACCCACTGATGCCTACTTGTGAACTGATTACATCAGGAAGATCATTGACAAAGATCAGGAGAAGCGTAGGACCTAGGATAAAGCTTTGAGGGACACCTGTGTTCGTGTGATAAGATCTCGAATTATGCCTGTTTAATATGACCTTCATTGCCTGATTTGACCAGAACAATTGGATTAGACCAAACAAGTGTCCATTTATACTATAGACATGTAGTTTGCGCAGAAGGCCAGCTTGCCAAACTCTATTAAATGCTTTCAAGATATCCAGAGCAACAGCTCGAGCATCACTGTATTTATCAAGAGCTAGGTATATTTATTCAGTGATGGTCATTAGCATATCAGCAGTAGACCTGGCAAAATGGAAGCCATACTGTTTGTCAGAGAATAAAAAATATGAAAATGACTGTGCATTTATTATCGTGCAGTCTCTTAACCAACATCATTCACACATATAGATTTGGTCATCTCTGTAATTTGTACATAAACTATATATATACACACACACACACACTTAAACAAATAACTTAAAAAGTTAATCCATTTCATACCAGATTTCATAAAAATTTTGTAAAGAAATTATATTTGTTTCCATTACAATATGAAAATGGAGCAAATGTAAAGAATCGAAAAATTAGGAAGATATGTGTTTAAAAGCATTATTTGAGCTTTGTGCAGTCGAACGGTTAAGACGGATCTAATGATGGTTTCCCCTAAGGGTTACTGGTTCAAATCTAGCTGGCGGACAAATATTTTCCTAACAAGATTTCTTGATTATTCAGGCCAGTAGATGTAAATAAATATACTGTTTAATAATAAGAAAACAGAGCATCTACTCAAATACGAGTATCCATTAAAAAATAATGTTTAGACAAATAACTTAAAAAGAATATATATATATATATATTAAAAGAAAGTGAAAGAACATGTAGATTAAAACCTACTGTTCAAGCATTTACTTTTATAAAAAATGCTCTATACAGACTGGTCAGTTATGTCGGACCTGTTGATCAAACAAAGCCTGAATAATACTTTTGAACACATATTTCTCCCAATTCTCCAAATATACATATCTGCTCTGTTTCACACCATAACATAAACAGATGCAATTATTTAAGGAAAGGATTAAATCTGATATATTTTTTTATCAATTTGTTTAACTGGGTGAAATGTGTGTTCAAAAGCACTATTCAAGCTTTGTTTAATTAGGAGGTTCTACATGGCCGAGCAGTCTAAGGCATGTCAGATCTAATGACAGTTTCCCCTCGGGGATGTAGGTTCAAATCTTGCCAAAAGGTTCATATTTTTCCTAACAAGATTTCTTGAATATTCAAGCCAGTAGATGTAAATAAATAAATATGCTGCTTAATACTAAAAACAGAGAGTCTACTCAAATATGAGTATCCATTAAAAGGTTTAAACAAATAAATTAAAAATAATTCAGAGTTAATTTCTTTCATAATGGATTTCATAAAAATTTCACAAATTATCTTTGTTTACATAAAAACCAAGCAGATAGAAATAAATCAAAAGGTCAGGAAGATGTGTGATTAGAAGCATTATTTGAGGTTTGTTTTAGTTAAGGCAATCAGGTCTAATGATGGTTTCTGCTAGGAGACACAGGTTTGAAACCCGCCAGTGGATGCATATTTATAAACCCGTAATTGCCCTGCTTAAGAGACTTGTAAAACGTAATTGCCTTGTTTAAGATTGCCTTGTAAAAATTTCGTGAAAAGATAGAAATGTAATCCTCAGTTTAATACGACGGAGTGAAAGAAATTATCGTTAGCGATATTGTTGATTTTGCAGTTTATTGTAAATCGCGATATGAGTCGAGTTAAGAATACTTATAAAATACTTGCATGCTTGTAAAATCTGAAAAACTAGCTGAAAATTGAAGAGAATAGAAAGGAAAAATATATTTTTGTATCGTTTACCCAGAAGATTTGGGTTTTTGGCCAGTGGAAGTGAAAAATAGCGGTAGTCACAAGATTGTCAAAATTTTTGATGAAGTTAAAAAGGTTAAAGTTTTAACTATGGGAATAAAAACGAATTATAAATCTCACTGGAATTGGGATTCGCAAGCTGGAAGCTAGATTCGCTGACGTAATCAGTTGAATCAAGAACAGGAAGATGAAAAGAAATTACGCCAGAGGAGGTGTTGTTGCCACATCGGTTGAACCAAATCCCCCACCTCAAAATGTGGAGGTGGAAGAAATCTCTTTGGTCAAAATTTTGGGAAAAGCATAAAAATTGGGACCTTGAGTTGGCTACTCAAGGTCCCAATTTCAGAGCTGCTGAGCAAAAGAGACCAAACGAACTTACTACCTTTGTCCCCACCAGCCTATCACTCCACTTCGGCTATTTCCATAAAGCTTCGATAAAGAACCCTGAAAGGACTTTTTTTTTTAAAAAGTAATTTTGAAAATTGAAAGCTCTGATTATTCTAAATGAAAACTTTTGCATCATTGTGAAAATTGAATTCGATGACTGTACATTCTGCTTCTGTTGCTAATTATATATATATATATATGTATATATATATATATATATATATATATATATATAAAGATTTTCCACAACTTACCCAGGCATCTTCAAAATTATTTTTTTTTTTTTTTTTGGTGCTGTGTTTTATTTTATCAACACAAGTGTACATGCATGTCCGGTATGGTTTGAGGTGGTAGAGAAACAGTTTACGGGTTTTTAACATGCCTTTCCTGAGATCAAAATACACAGCATGGGCAAGAAAGTTCACCATTATAATAGACGTCTTGAGGACCAGCTACTGTGACGAGACCATCACGACTAGTGACATGACAGCATCGTCATAACTGGTGCCATGTTCGACAGCATCAATCCTGACTCTAGTTCCAGTCATCATCGTAATTGGCTTCCAGACCGGGATCAGCCAGCAAGCCAGCCGGGTGACGGTGTCACATATTTTCCTAACAAGATTTCTTGATTATTCAAGCCAGTAGATGTAAATAAATAAATAAATATACTGATTAATAATAATAAAAATACAAACAAAAAAAAGAACAGAGCAGCTACTCAAATACGAGACAGTCAGTTAAGTGCCATATGTGATACACGCTTAGGCAATCATGCCTCAAAAGAGACATGACTGACTGGGCAGAAGATTATCCCGCAGTAGGTTGCCATTGCTTTCTGCAGTAGACTGGTTACCAGCCAAGGCTACAGAACCCAATCTGTTTTGTTATTTAACCCATAACTGGAGGGAATAGACAGATTAATACCTTTCTCAAGGGTATTTGCGCATAAGTGAATACGAGTATCCATTAAAAATAATGTTTAAATAAATAAATTAAAAATATGTCAGAGTTAATCCATTTTGTAATGGATTTCATACAAACTTCATGGATATGTGTGTGGGAGCAGTTTATTTAATTAGAATATAGAATTCACAACAAAGCTTCAAATTTGACAAGTGGAAATGTTTCATGAAAATAGATTATGTATTTCACCATTCAAGGCTTTATCAGATCTAAACGAAAGAGTGAAATGTGTGAACATTTAAATAAATAATGAATCTTAGTCCTTTTTCCCTAAGCTGGTGTTTCTCATAAAAAAGAAGAAAATGAGTGACTTTTAAAAGTTGTTAATATTTATTCTTGCAGTTCTTAGTTCAAATTAAAAGTTTTTCAATTTTCCCAGCTTTTTTTTTATATCGGATTAAAGGTAAAATCCTCTTCTCCTTATCATTTTCGTGATGAGTGCTAGAAATTTACTAAAAATTTATCAAAAGTCTTGTGATAATACAACAAAAGACAAATAAAAATGAAGCCCGTTATTTCAATAATGCAAAAAGAGGAAGACTTTGAATGCAAGACAAACATTTAACTGATGTGTAAAGAATATTAAAATCTTAAGCAGTTAGACATGTTTATTTCATTGAGAAATAAAATAATAAAAATGAATGTACAATATGTTAGAGCTGAGCTTAACTGTAAAATATGGATCAGAAGAAAGACATTTACTGAAGTATGTTTTATAGATTTTAATAAGCTTACGAAGAAAATTTAAGTCACTTATCCTGGCCTATGAAATCACAATGAAGAGAGACTTCCCAAAAACCTCTTATATCATATCTTAAAATTTGTGAAAAACCTAAATATTATCTGTACATTCATATGCAATCTGGCTTTGCAAAAGTTGAATATATTTCTGTTTTAGAAATTATGAAATACTCTTATGATTTCATATATTTTTAATCTTAATTTTTGTTATTTTTGATCTTCCTAGTTCATCCAGTAATTTTTAGAAGTTCTACTTTTTTTCTCCTTTCCATCTCCTCAAACATAACACCAATGTCTACAGGAATCACAGGACTGTGTTACGGTTTCACGTAAGCAGCGTTAACAGAACAGTTGAAATTGGAAGAGCTTCCTCTATTCTTTTCTTTACAGCATTTACACTAATTTTTCAAATGACCTTGCTTCAATCTTTTATACAGGAAGCCTAAAATGTTACAATTTGTATTTTCCAACATGAGCAAGAAATTTATAGAACACACTGGTTAAAATATTTAATCTGTATCCTAAATTCAAGAAACTGAAGATTAAATAAGATCTTAGTTTCTTTGTCTATGCACTCATATTGAACAAAAGAAAATTTTCTATCTCAGGTAATTTAGATCTTTCATTCTATCTCTGTCTGTTTAGAATTCTCTCTATTTCAGTTTGTACATATCTATCCCTCTACCTCAGTCTGTTCAGATCTATCCCTCTACCTCAGTCTGTTCAGATCTATCCCTCTACCTCAGTCTGTTCAGATCTATCCCTCTACCTCAGTCTGTTCAGATCTATCCCTCTACCTCAAGCTGTTTAGATCTATCCCTCTTTCTCAAGCTGTTCAGCTCTGTCTCTCTATCTCAGGCTATTCACATCTCTCTCTCTCTCTCTCAAGCTGTTTCCCTTGAGCACAATCTGTTCAGATCTCTCTATCTCTGTCCTGATCTCTATCTCAGACTGTTCCGATATCTCTCTCTCTTAGTCTGTTCCAATGTCTCTCTTTCAGTCTGTTCAACTCTATCACAGTCTGTTAAGATATATCTATATCTATCTATCTATCTAACTGATGATTAAAAAACTGGTTAGAATAAAATGAAAACTGACTGAACTAAGTGGCTCACTGATTTGCCATTTGAAAAGATACACTGTATCGCCACCTGTCACCAGCTTAAATGTTTAACCACCAAGCTTTCTTCTTGGATAGGTTTATTAAATCGCAAATGTATTGATCACCCAAGCAGGAACAGATGCAAATTGAATAAAATAAACAAATCTATCATTGCTTGAAACCTTTATGGATTTCTTTCTTGAAATTCAAAGAAAGAAAAGAAAATTTGTGTAAGCAAATATCTGTGTGCAAATTTGTTTTTATGATTTTTGATTCAAGTTCTTTAGTTCCTCTTTTTTTTTTTTTTATTTGGAATCAAATCAAACAAGTAAATCAGAAATATATTTTTTTCCAAAAATAGTCATTTACAATTTTTGACTGCTACATAATTTGAAATTACATTTGCCACATGACCTGCAGGCTTGTCCGTTCTCAGCACCTCATCAACCGACTGGCTGAATAAGATAATATAATATATACTCATATCACAAGACATTAAGTTTTCAACAGAAACCATTATCTCTATTTATTTTTTGTGCATTATTTATTCAACATATTCATCCGATCGGCTGATTTTACATCGAAGAATCAAGACTTATTAATAAAAGCCAAATTCACGTAAAGATCGGGAATTACAAGTTCATATGCTTTGCAGGGAAATTACATTTTCTTTTTATTTAAAGTTTCTATTTAATCATTATTTCACCAACTATTTCAAACTAATATCTTTGGTATTTATAATTTTTGACAAGTTTATCTTTCATTTCATTTATAAACTCGTCTGAAATTTATAAGAAATTTATCTAAGAAACCTGGACATTTTGATGTCCTAATATTTTGTCTTTTTTATTTTTATTTGAATTTCTAAGACAATTGTTATTATTCAGAATAATTTCTGATCTTTGTTGTTTTTCAACCTGAAGAAGATTAGGAAGGAACTGATGTTGCTTTCTTTTTCATATATCTGTCACATTTGGTAATCATGTGAAAAAATCCTTTTCAAATGCTTCTTTTATTTAATTCAAAGTCATTATGTTTTTTGTGATACAGATCAATAAGAGTTACCTTTCTTAATGACGACTGTCTCCCTTGAAAGAAGGACTCTCCCTCACTATAAAAAAGTGGTCTAGCCGTGCTTCACCATTCTAGCTCAATAAAGCTGTTTTAAATCTTATCATGGGTGCATTGACATGGTGTAATCATTAGCAAACATTGGCTTGCAAGTGAGTTTGATCTTCACTGAGTGCCTAATACGTTCAACGTTGTGTCACATCTAAGCTGCACTTATAAAATAATTACAGGTTGGGGATATTAAAATCAAACAGGTGCAGAAATTTAAAAACCTGGAAAGTGTCCCGTCAAAAAATGGAAAGAGCAACACTAAAATCCGAAAATGCATTGGCAGGGATCATGGATGCAGTGGCAGGGATCATGGATGCAGTGGCAGGGGTCATGGATGCATTTCAAAAGCGAGGCAGCCTATTGAGAGACAAGAAGATTTTGTTGGAAACAAAGAAAAGTTTACTTGACTGTTATGTGATATTTGTCCTCCTATATGGCAGTGAATGCCGGAAAATCTTCTGAAAGATGAAGAAGAGACTTGAAGCAATAGAAATGCAGTTCTACAGAAGGATAATGAGGATACCATAGACTAAACATGTGAGCAACAACAAGGCTTCGGAGAAGATTCAAACAAAAAGGAAACTTATACTTAGCATCAGGAAGAGACAGCTGTTTTATTCAGGACTCAACAAGTAAGGAAGGCTTGGAGAATCTAATAGTCACAGGATGAATGGAGAGAAAAAGAGACATGGAAAGCAATGCAAAACATACTTAACAGTTGATGGCAAAGCGGTTTGGGAGAGATACTAAGAGTAAAAGTGTTAAGAATGACAAGAGCAAGTGGAAGTCCATGATCACTTATGTCCCGAAAGGACATGGCACATAAAGAAGAAATTTTATTATGCTTCCGAGGTTTTATTACGTTGTTTTAATTACTTATCAGCTTTCGTTCCTGGGTAATAATCTATAAACTTGTTGATGCTTCAGTATTTGTTTATATTTTTGAGATAAGGTAGTATTTACACTATTTACATGATTCAGACTCTTGTTCCCATCTTGGTTGCCATTTGTATGATGTTTTGGCCATTACACGCACCAACCATCTTCAGGTATTGGGAATTTTGAATTTCACAAGGAATGAGAATGAGATATCCCAGTGATCGTAATAAAGGGTTTGGTTCAAAATTCCTAGCACCTGAAGAAGGCCCGAGCATACAACGGCCAAAACGTCATACAAATAGCAACCAAGATGAGGACTATAGTCCGAATAATGAAAATAGATGCTTATTTACTTTTCCACTGAGTAAAGTTCTTGCTGCCTAACAAGGATTGAACACACATTGTCTAGGGAATCAGATCTTCTTAACATGAACCGTCATACACTCAGCTATATCCCGTTCGTTTTAAAATGACAATCGACATGGGACTAACAGAGTTCCTGGTTTTAAATTCTTTCATTAGTAAATCGCAGAATCGACATGGGAACTAAGATTCCATTAACTAGAAACTGACGTTGAGTTTATCTGAAGGAATTTAGTTTCAACAAGAAGTTTATGCTCTCAAAATGAGGAACATATAGATACATTTTACCAATAATTATTGTTGATCTTTGAGATTTCAGTATTGGTATTTATAGCTCCTGGCTTTCTATATATCTTGGAAGAGTTTCTTTTATCTCCCCTTTGCTAGTGCAAAGTAGTCAGCCCTAGTACAGCAAAATGTTACAAAGATCACAGACAAAAAAAACAACTTGGCACGTCATAGAATAATATAATGGTGCTGAGTACAAATGTTGTAGATTTTCTGTGTTATGACGTCTGTGAAAATCCAGAGAGGAAACTACCTGATGAAGTGATATGTTTAAAAACAAAAAAGAAAAGAATCGGTAGGAATCGCTTATTAACTCAGTTTTTGGGATTTTTGTATCGCATTTTTAAAATGTTGTAAAGAATCTGATGATCTTTCAAGATTACAGGAAAAGATTTTATCAAAAAAGAAATAAAATACAAAGTATTTCTCTCTATTTTCATCGTTTCAATTATATTAAGATTAAGAACTATTAAAAGACGCAGAAGAATAAAATATTCAAGACAAATTTTTCAAGAGAACAATATCAAATTATCTAATGCTTCTCTCATCAACAATCTACATATTTCTTTTTGTTATGTTAGGAAAAGATTTTTGTTAAATTTATTAGATTTTAAGGCATTTTCAAATATTTAAACGGTTTGTTTTTGTAAGGTGTACAAAAGAGTGTAACAATCCGAGCAAGTGCTGGTTCATTTTATAGATTACCTGAAGAAAGGTAATCCCCTTTGCAGACACATTCCCACGGTGCTTGTTTCAAAAATGTATTAACTGCCTGAAAAGAGAAGTGTGCTTAATCCTGCCTAAATCTGATGTTAATCTGATTCTACATATCACCATCGACCTTTGAAAAAGGACTGAAGTGATTATTTAAAAGAGGAAAGTTTGTCTTAAAAAACAGAAATACAATAACGATAACAATATGTAAGTGTCTATATTTCTGAGATGAGGTAGTATTTACAGTATGTTCATAATTCGGACTATTGTTCTCATCTTTGTTGCCATTTGTACAACATTGTGATCAATGTACGCTCTGGCCTTTTTCAGGTGCTAAGAGTTGGAACTGAATCTTTTATTACAATCCCTGGGGTATATCATCTCCACCCCTTGTGTAGTAGTAATGCCACGATTGGAAGTCAGTTACTTGTTCACCACTGCCGTAGCCTGGTATTGAACTCACAACTCTTTGGGTCAAGTCACAAGAACTAACCGATGTCTATATTCACTGAGCCATGTGTCCTTAATTGCTAGGACCTGAAGAAGGCCGGAGCATACATCAGCCGAAATGTCGTACAAATATCAACAAAGATGAGGACAATAGTCTTAATAATGTAAATACTTCAAGAATATGTATGCTTATATATCAGGAACAATATTGGAGAAAAATATATGATAAAGTAGAAGAAGTTTTCTTTGTGACACATTTCAACTGATGAAGTTTTAAAGGATGAAACACATCACAAGAAAACTTTTCCATTTTGTTACACACACACACACACACAGAGGCATAAATTGAAATTCAAGACAGAGAACATTTGAAGAAAGGAAACATGCATAAATTAATTTGTTAAGGAATCAGCCTGCTTACATTTTCACAGGTGAATTGATTGCTAAATCAACCTGGCCAAATATTCTGAATTGACTCTTTCTTTTTTTGCTATATAACATCTTTAAACGTGATAAAATATCTTGTGATAGACCTCCAACTCTAGCTACGACTAAGTTGAGGGGAGTTTAAGAAGAAATGAAAAGAAACAGATATTTTGGAACAAGTCAGAGTTTTCTTCATTTCCCTTTCCCTTTCCTTTCTTTCTCTCTCTCTCTCTGCTACCTCCATCTCTCTCTCTCTCTCTGCTACCTCCATCTCTCTCTCTCTGCTACCACCATCTCTCTCTCTCTGCTACCTCCATCTCTCTCTCTCTCTCTCTCTGCTACCTCCATCTCTCTCTCTCTCTGCTACCTCCATCTCTTAAAATGTAAAACTCAAATTTTAAAGACTCTTCAATCAGCACAGAGACTTGCCACTTATTTTCTTTGGGAAGATCTTCATTGCTGATGTTACTAAGTCAGTCAGTTAAGTGCCAATATGTGATACACACTTTGGGTGATCATGTTCTGAAAGGGGCATGACTGACTGGGCAGAAGATTATCCTGCAGTAGGTTGCCATTGATTTCTGTGGTAAACTGGTTGCCAGCCAAGGCTATAGAACCCAATCTGTGCTGTTATTTAACCCATAATTGGAGGGAAGAGATGGATTAAAACCTTTCCCAAGGGTACTTGTGCGTAAGTGAATGCAAAGAATTCAACTGGAATTTAAACTTGGCTTCCCAATTTGTTGTTCCGAGTCAATATCCTCTGCACCATAACGCACATGTTAGTAAAGCTTCTCTTAAAATGTCCCACTTTGAGTTTCCATTTCAGGATTCATTACTGGTGGCAACGGTTTTTAATAACATAAGATATACAGATGGCTCATTGTTGATAGCTGACACAGAAAGGAGGCTACAACAACTCCTATAGAAGGTAGTGAAGGAAAGCAAGAAGAAAGGACTAAAACAGTATCTGCGGTCATGATAATAATGAAAGAAATATAATACAACATAAGAAAATGACCCAATGTTGATAGCAGACACAGAGAGGAAACGCCAAGAAATCCGACAGAAGGTAGTGAAGGAAAGCAAGAAGAAAGGACTAAACATCAACTCAAAGAAGATGAAATGCATGGTTGTTAGCAGAAAAAACAGCCAAAAATGCAAATTACAAATTGAAGCTTGCAAAATCAAGCAAGTACAACAATTTAAATATCTGGGAAGTGTTTTAACAATGGATGGAGAGTGTGACAAAGAAATTTAAGGTGCATTAGGAAAACGTGAAAGATATTTTCTAAAGGTAAAGTATTAAGAAAGAGAAAAAATTCATTAGAAACAAAGAAAAGAGGACGAAACTGTTACATAATATCAGTTCTCCTATATTGCAGTGAATGCTGGACAATCTTCTCAAAGAAGAAGAAGGAAAAACTCAAAGCAATAGAAATGTGTTTCACCTGTTTGGTTTATGATATACTCAGTATCTTTCGATGCTGAGGATATCATAAACCAAACAGGTGAGTACCAAGTTTTAGAGAAAATGGAAACAAAATGGATTTATACTTAATTTATACTTTATACTTAACATAAAGAAGAGAGTTGAAATTTTTATGGCATATAATAAAGAAAGTAGGCTTGGAAAACTTTATACTTGCAGGACAGATTGAATGCAAAAAGGACTGTGGAAAGCAATGTATAACCTACTTGGTGAGCTTGAACAAACAGATGGTGGTACAAGGTTTTGGAGAAAGAAGAAAAAAACAAAATTTATTAAAAGTTGCAAAAAACAGGAAATTATGGAAAGCCATGACTGTTTACATTCTGAACAGACACTGCACATAGAAGATGATAGGATTGTCCTGGTCAAAACACTACTCCTTAAAATCCTTTCCAGGATCTTGTGGCAAGTTAGGGTTCAGGATGTCAGCGGATCAATAGCAGTGTAGAGCTGGGCTAGGCTTTGATACAAGGAATGTCCTTCTTGAACTTCACAGAACAGGATTTATATTAAAAAGGCTTTATTTGCATTTGAAACATGAATTCCAATGTCTTTTCTAATTTAATCTTCTGCTTTGTTGTGAAAAATAATGCGATACATATCAACATTACATCAAAAGCTATTTCACAAAATTTGTAAAGTACGGTGATATAAAATATGAGCATAAAATCTTTTTGTCTTTTCCAGAAATCAGCTTATAACGCTTTCATTTGTATTCTGTCATAAAATATTAGTTTCGATCATTGTAAGATGAACCAATGATGGAACCAAAAAGGATGGCCTTTCTGAGCTTTGGACACCTTTCTATGATCCTAGTGGAAAACATACAATTACCCTAGCTACTCATCAACTCTCAACATATATGGGATGTGCAGGTGGTGCAAAAGTTAATGGCTTAGAGCAGAGTTCAAATTCTGGTTGAATTCGTTGAATTCACTTTTGCAAACATAACCTCGGGAAAAATATGAATTCATCTCTTTGTCTTAAATAGCAGAGCAGACTAGACTTTTTAGCATGAGTTGGTATCCAGTCTAGGAAAAGTAAAACTCTGAATTCAAAACCTAAGGAGGGCTGTTTAGGGACCCCATTGGATCCCATGGGACACATCCGGTAGCAGCTCTCTTTTTTTTTTTTTTTTGAAATTATAGATATAGTATTTAATCTAAAGAATGCCATACATGTTAAAAAAAAGCAAGTCACTTAGATAGAAAATTCTCATGAGTAAGCACAGCTATCAAAACTTATCAAAATATAAATCTTTTTCAAATACCTCCCTTTCAAAGCCAACATACATAACCATGAAAATGTTAAAAAATTGAAACCAAATTGTTAAATTCATAAACACCTGCTATTTAAAATATATAAATTCATCCCTGACTAAAATAATTTAAATACTAATTACGTGAAAAAAATTTCAGCAACAACATCATTGACTTACTTGTCTATTAAACATATAATTATGTCACTTAGTGTCCTTCATAATTTACCTGAACTTTTCAGGTAACCTGATGAATATTTATGTGAATCTCTTAAATTTAAAAATTTTGAAAAACTTGTTGCAAAATAAAATCCTTACATTTACCTTGATAAAGTCCAGAAGAGGACGGAACATATTGGCTAAGATAAGTTTTTCTTTTGCCTTTATTCATATTGTCCTTTTGCAGATATACTCTATCTGAGATTTTACATTTATCTACATATCTATATCAAGTCCCGAAGAGGACGGAACATATTGGCTAAGATAAGTTTTCCTTTTGTCTTTATTCATATTGCCCTTTTACAGATATACTCTATCTGAGATTTTACATTTATCTACCTATCTATATCAAGTCCCGAAGAGGACGGAACATATTGGCTAAGATAAGTTTTCCTTTTGTCTTTATTCATATTGTCCTTTTACAGATATACTCTATCTGAGATTTTACATTTATCTACCTATCTATATCAAGTCCCGAAGAGGACGGAACATATTGGCTAAGATAAGTTTTCCTTTTGTCTTTATTCATATTGCCCTTTTACAGATATACTCTATCTGAGATTTTACATTTATCTACCTATCTATATCAAGTCCCGAAGAGGACGGAACATATTGGCTAAGATAAGTTTTACTTTTGCCTTTATTCATATTGTCCTTTTACAGATATACTCTATCTGAGATTTTACATTTATCTACCTATCTATATCAAGTCCAGAAGAGGACGGAACATATTGGCTAAGATAAGTTTTCCTTTTGTCTTTATTCATATTGTCCTTTTACAGATATACTCTATCTGAGATTTTACATTTATCTACCTATCTATATCAAGTCCCGAAGAGGACGGAACATATTAGCTAAGATAAGTTTTCCTTTTGTCTTTATTCATATTGTCCTTTTACAGATATACTCTATCTGAGATTTTACATTTATCTACCTATCTATATCAAGTCCAGAAGAGGACGGAACATATTGGCTAAGATAAGTTTTCCTTTTGTCTTTATTCATATTGTCCTTTTACAGATATACACTATCTGAGATTTTATATTTATCTGCATATCTATATCAAGTCCCGAAGAGGACGGAACATATTGGCTAAGATAAGTTTTCCTTTTGTCTTTATTCATATTGCCTTTTTACAGATATACTCTATCTGAGATTTTACATTTATCTACCTATCTATATCAAGTCCCGAAGAGGACGGAACATATTGGCTAAGATAAGTTTTCCTTTTGTCTTTATTCATATTGCCTTTTTACAGATATACTCTATCTGAGATTTTACATTTATCTACCTATCTATATCAAGTCCCGAAGAGGACGGAACATATTGGCTAAGATAAGTTTTCCTTTTGTCTTTATTCATATTGTCCTTTTACAGATATACTCTATCTGAGATTTTGCATTTATCTACCTATCTATATCAAGTCCAGAAGAGGACGGAACATAATGGCTAAGATAAGTTTTCCTTTTGTCTTTATTCATATTGTCCTTTTACAGATATACACTATCTGAGATTTTACATTTATCTACATATCTATATCAAGTCCCGAAGAGGACGGAACATATTGGCTAAGATAAGTTTTCCTTTTGTCTTTATTCATATTGCCCTTTTACAGATATACTCTATCTGAGATTTTACATTTATCTACCTATCTATATCAAGTCCCGAAGAGGACGGAACATATTGGCTAAGATAAGTTTTCCTTTTGTCTTTATTCATATTGTCCTTTTACAGATATACACTATCTGAGATTTTACATTTATCTACCTATCTATATCAAGTCCAGAAGTGGACGGAACATAATGGCTAAGATAAGTTTTACTTTTGTCTTTATTCATATTGTCCTTTTACAGATATACACTATCTGAGATTTTACATTTATCTACCTATCTATATCAAGTCCCGAAGAGGACGGAACATATTGGCTAAGATAAGTTTTCCTTTTGTCTTTATTCATATTGTCCTTTTACAGATATACTCTATCTGAGATTTTACATTTATCTACCTATCTATATCAAGTCCCGAAGAGGACGGAACATATTGGCTAAGATAAGTTTTCCTTTTGTCTTTATTCATATTGCCCTTTTACAGATATACTCTATCTGAGATTTTACATTTATCTACATATCTATATCAAGTCCCGAAGAGGACGGAACATATTGGCTAAGATAAGTTTTTCTTTTGTCTTTATTCATATTGTCCTTTTGCAGATATATTGGAATTATTTCTGATTTTTGGTGCACACAGGCATATAGAGACACATGTTTTATAATATTAAAATTATTAAACAATTTTTGATTAGAGTTAAATTAAACCAGTAAAAAGTGGCGTGCATAAAAATAAAGAAAAAATAAAATGACTGATGTTGCTAAAATTTTGAAACTATGTTAGCATAATTAGCTGATCTTCCTTATATATATATATATATATATATATATATATATATATATATATATATATATATGATAAAAATAGTTATAAGATAAGCTATATATATTGATAAAAACGCTCATATACAGACCAAAAAACAAATGTCCTTTAAATGGCAATTGCTTGCACAACAATATAGTATACTAAGTCACTGTTAAATCAGCAGATAACAAAGAAAAATATACATAGGTGTAGCTATTATTAGATTTATGTAACATAGACAAATAAAATAGAATATGAAACAAATTAATTAAAATAGAATAAAAATAAACAGAACAACATAAATAAAAAACTGAATTAAAATTAGTTTATATCTAATGTCTATAACAATCAAGTATTCAGCTGCTTAATATGAATCTGATGTCAGATAATTGGTGAAATAATGTAAAGCAAAATGACATTTTTCAAGTTTTCTTATCTATAACACGTTTATATTTTTGTAAGGTTTTTGCTTAAAAAGGAATAGCGCTATTTTTAAGCTTATCTTCCTTTCACTATCAATACCAGGTAGCAGCGTCTTTAATATGAAAATGATCATCTGTCCCCTAAAAAGAAAAGACTGACTCTTTAAAAGAGCAGAATACAAAAATTAGAATTAGAATATATTTCCCAACTTCTGTATGAAAACCTAAAACTTGACAAAATATCGATTTCATCTATTCTGTCATTTTTTTTTTTGTGGTGGTAGAGAGTGGGGTAAACTAGTGAAGGATGTGTAGATAGCGTTATGGCTAACAGGTTGGAATAAGAAATTGGCAAGCTGTTCAAATTCCAGTTAGTCATTCACTTTGACACAAACAGCTTTGGGAGAAGTATGAATCCATCTCTTTTACCTCCTAGCTATGTGTTAAATAGCAGAGCAGACTGAACTCTATAGCTGTGTTTGGCAATCAGTCTAGCAGAGGGCCACTTTGAACAATTATGAAATTCATAATTAACTACAATGTGAAGATGTGAACACCATGATCTTGACTGAGGGAGATGAGGTATTAGTATATTAGTATATAAGATAATCTGAAAAACTATTTCTACTATTGTCTTAGAAATTTAGTTATTACTTTAAGGACTCAAGAAAAACACACTTTTTTTATAAATTACAAACTGAAGGTGTTATGAAGTAATTAATATAATTTTGTTAATTTTGATTCCATTGGCAACTTTTAAAAAATAGTTGGAACATTTACTCACAGATTTTGAGGTATCAACAAAAAATATCCAATAAGAGATCTCTTAAATTATTTTGAATTATTTTTTCCAATGTTATTTATAGCAAAAGTTCTTCAAATCAAGTTGAATAATTTGAGCAGCTCAACAAGGAATTCATTTTGCACCAATTCAACAGAAAAAAAAACAAAAAAACTTTCCTTTTGGACACTTGATATTTGAGACCAGAGAGAAATTTCTTATAAATCAAGCACACCTTTCTACAATAAGAGTCAATATTACTCTACAAATCTATGTCTGAAAATATATCTTGCTTAAGTGACAGTGGCTTTAGGCATCAAGAGACAAATAGAGGATAAATTTAGATACTACTTTAGCCAGAAACAAACATTCATTCAAATCCATTTTATCCAGAGAGCAACTGAACAGAATTGGAAGCCATCTTGAATTGTGAGGCTTCTTCAGTTAACTTCATTTTTTTTCCCCCAACAGCAAAAGCATTTATGGTAAGAACATATACACTTCACCAATTTATTTATGCAGTTTCCAGGATAAGAAGAGTGTTTTTTAAAGAAAAAAAAAGGAGAAAAATTGAGGAAAGAAAGAGTTAAATAAAGTTGCCATTTTAGTTTGATATTTTGATATCCAAAGGAGTAAAGATGTAACTTGAGGTTGTAAGATTCACAAAGTTAATAAGTAACAGTTTGTACCAATCCTGCCTGGCATGTTCCCATGACAACCAACAGTAACTCAGCAGACACTCCAAGAGAATCCAGTTCCAAAATTTAACACTTCTTTTTCTACCCCTTGCTCTCTTCACACAGTCAGAGAAAATTTTCTCTTCCTGGATTCATTCTTCACTAAGAATACAAAAAAGACCACTTGCTGGTTATCTTACCTTTCTGTATAAAGATCAATTCAAAAACTTGCTTCTAACCTAAACAGTGTTCAACCTATCAGATTCTTTTTTCATGTTTGTTGGGCTACTTTTAATGACCAGCTTACTATATCTGCTGTTCACTAGGATAAATTCAGTCTAGTGACATGTGTCAACTATCAGACTTGTAAACTAGGGTACAATGAATAAGCTGTTGTATAAATAGTGCAAAAATGAAAATAACACTGGCATCTCATTTTAACAGATATATTTACCAAAATTACACAAAAATATTTTCAAACATTAAAGAGTATATTTATTCAATAAAAATCGCCATTGGCTTCAATCACAGCCTCCAGGTAAAGTTAGAATCTTCTGCATCTCTTCTGGATGGTCTCCTTGATTAAGTTGATAAATGCTGTCATAATCTTTGCCTTCAGTTTATCTTTGGTATTACAAAGAGTTTTGTTGGTCTCTCACTCCACTGAGCCCCACACATAATAATCGAGGGGGTTGCAATCTGGGGAGTTAGGTGGCCAGATGTAAGGAGTGATGTAGTTGCAGATATTTTCTGACAGATAACTGGGTTCTCCTGCTTGCGTGGCATGGTGCAGAGTTCTGTTGCCAGATACAGGGTGTTCCAGCAATCACTCTTTTGACCCAGGGTAACACTGCTTCCTCTAGGAACTTGATGTAGGCCTCTGTGTTGATTCTAAAGCCCTCCCTAACAAATCTGGGGGCTTGTTTTTTATTAGAATGATCAGAGTGAGTTTTCTGATCTGTCATACCTTAATAATCACCATTAGACTCCTCGAATTTTCAAACTTTTCGAATCCTCTAGTCTGTCCTCAGATTGATACCCCAGCACTCCAAAATGTTTGTATTGGAGTTTTCAGCATGAATGCCAATCAGTACAGAATGCCATTTCCAAATTTCTGACTAAATGAATTGTGTCATGGTGCTCTTTTTCTCACAGGTGGTGCCCAACTGACCCAACAAAATCAAAAACAAACAACATGCATGCTGTGTATATATATATATATCTCTGGTGTCCATAAAGTCTGTGTGCAATTTAAAAAAATTATAACTTTATTTGTATTTGTGATAGAAATAATCTGTAAAAAATGTTATAAAGTTTAATGCACCTAGTTTTAGTATAGTTATTGAATAATTCTTTACCACAAAATTTGCAACAATTTTTAGATAAGTAAACAGATGGATTGGAAGGGGCGGACCATTTTATTGACCTCCACATTCGCCAGATTTGACTCCATTAGATGTTTTTTTTTTCATGTGAAAACAATTGTGCATGCAACCAAACCTCGTCCATTAGAAGATTTGAACGTTGAAATAATTAATGTGATTTCAGGTATTACTGTAACTCAGTTGAAAAATGTTTTCCATGAACTACAAAATCATATTACCCTTTGTATTGCTAATGATGGAGGACATGTGGAAACTTAAATAAAATTTCAATAAAACCTTAAAAAATAGAGATTTACTTCTTTCTAATTATTTTTACAAATTATTTCTATCACAAATACAAATAAAGTTATAAATTTTTTAAAGTGTACAAGAACTTTATGGACACCCTGTATATATTATGAATATATAATTTTGCTCATTGAGTGCTTGTGCTACTAAAATTGTGCTTTATGCAAAATCAGTCAGTTAAGTTCCAATAGGTGGGGTGATCATGTCTAGAAAGAGATATGACTGACTGGACAAAAGATTATTCCGCAGTAGGTTGCCATTGCTTTCTGCAGTAGACTGGTTGCCAGCCAAGTCTATGGAACCCAATCTGTCCTATTATTTGACCCATAACTGGAAGGAAAGAGATGGATTAATACCTTTCCCAAGGGTGCTTGTGCGTAAGGTAATGTAGAATAACAGAGCTATAAATTGGATATTATTAATAAATAAGCATTTTCAGCATTTTCTTGACCTTTTTTTTTTCATATAAATATTCTATCCAGCATGGTGATATGAAGATAGAAGCAAATATATATTTTTATATTTTCTGTAAATGTAGTAATATCAATATCATTGCATTTGTAGATATTCCATGATATTTGTGTATACATTGGATCATTTTTATAATTACTTGATTTTTTGCATTTGGATTAAAATTACATTTTTGGAGTTGGAAGAATTTAAGTTGTATTGATATGTGTATTTTTACATTTCATTTGATGTGTATATATTTTTTTTATTTTTTTTCTATATTTATTTATACTAACTTTGAATTCTATTGTGCTTAATTTCTTTTTTCATTCAAACTCTATGAATAAAATATGGATTGCTTTACTATTAATATAGTTTGGCATTTATGAAGTTTGTGTTATGCATAGTTGTGCTCCCAGTGATGAAAAAAATGTGTGTATATATATATATATATATATATATATATACATATATATATATATATGGTGGCCTGATGATTGTGCTTAGCATGAAACAGTCTGTCGCCCCAGACTGTTGACTTCAATGTTCACTCTCTCATATTTACAAATGCTCTATCTCTGATCTTGAGCACTTTATCCTATAAATATAGCACACCTTAAAACTATATATATATATGTGTGTGTGTGTGTGTGTATACACACACACACAAATGGACCTCTATATCAGTCAGTTAAGTGCCATATGTGATATATGCTTGGGAAGTCATGTCTCTTTTGATCCATGACTGATTAGACAGAACATTTTTCTGCAATAGGCTGCCATTATTTTTCTGTAGTAGACTGGTTTTCAGCCAAAGCTATAAGTCAGTCTTTTCTGCGACTCAACCCATTGATGGGGGGAGCAGAGATGGATTCATACCTTTTCAAACGTTATTTGTGCATAAGTGACTATAACAAATCCAACTGGAATTTGAACTGAACACTGATTTTTCAGACCAAGCTATAATACATTATACCACGCATCTATATTATAGATAATATAATATATATTATGCTCCATCTTTGATATTGAGAACTTTTTATTCATGAATATAGTATACTTTAAAACTATGTTATTGAGACACATTCTAAAATATTTTTAAATTACTTTTTGCTAGTCAAATACATTGTGTGGTCATTAAGATCACAGATAGTATTTACTCTGAAATTGCATCTATCTGATAAAATCACAAACTTCACTGATCCTAAATTGAGTGAGAATTAAACTCCCAGTTCAACAAAGGTTATTTATTGTCTCCATAGCAACAAAAAAAAAATCATCAGCAAAACAAAAACACATTAGTTGATATTATGGAAAGAGAAATTGGCAAGTGGCCACAATGCAAATATTTGCTCATTAAACCTGGAAATTAGTTATTATAATTATTGCATTCATTTTTTGAAAAGTTATAATAAAAATGAATGAAATGGTAAAAATCTGCAACAAAAAACTCCTTGAATAATCTCAATGCTTATGTTAGACATAAAGAAACAAAAAATTAAATGTTACTTCAAAGAAGGAAAACATTTATTTATGACTTTTGAAAAAGCCAGATTGATTATCTAATTGTTAACTGATCGTGCCAAGACCCTATTGTCTCAACTGTTGATTAGTTTTTCTATGGTCATTGTCTGTGATGGATGGTAGTCCAAGGAAGTGTACGAAAATTGTAGTACTGCACAAACACACTGGCAACCTCTACAGAGAGATCGTGGATATTGTCGATGACAGCCTTCCAACTGTCAGTCATGTCATCAAGGCAAAGAAATAAACTAAATCAATCAATCCAAAAATATGGTCAGTAGAGAAAAACAATGCCAAGAGATAACACATACACGATCGGGGAAAGTGTAAAAAAATCTTAGAAAGACATCATTCATTTTGTTTTAATTAATTTGTACACGGTGTATCTATAATATTGAAACCCTGAATCGAAAATCCTTGTCTTTTCCTTTGTTTGAAAAACAATCTCTGGTACCCATAAAAAATGGTGTTGTAGAGTGGCTGACACCCCTGCAGTACTTTTAATGATGGAATGGCCCATGGCCTGAAATGGTTTGTTTAAGTAAATAATGGTAGCATTCAAGGCGTAATATTCTAGTGTCATTCGAATGATATTCTGACTGATTACTTCAGTGACTACTGTCATCTAATCCCCTCCTCTCTGTGTTGTTAGTTCTGTCTTGTCTGTTATTGCAACTATTGCAATTTTCTGTGGACATCTGTTTAGCACCAGATATTGTGCTGAATAATACCACAGCACACTTTCACTGTGTGCTGTATCCACTTTGGTGATACAACAAACGATGACTGCTTAAGTATCAAACAGATGTTATGAATTCAATTTCTTCTTTTTTATTTTCTGCAATGAAGTTCAGAAATTAAAATATCAGGGAAGTCATTTAACAGAGGATGGAAGGTGTGACATTGAAATCCGAAAGTGTATTGAGGTAGCCAAGGAAGCACTCCAAAAGATAAGCAGGTATTCAGTCAGTCATTTAAGTGCCATATGTAATACACGCTTGGGCAATCATGTCTCTTTCGAGACATGACTGACTGGTCAGAAGATTATGTCACAGTAGGTTACCATTGCTTTTTGCATTAGACTTGTTGCTGGCCAAGGCTATAGAATCCAATCTGTCTTATTATTTAACCCATAACTGACGGAAAAAGACGAATTTATACCTTTCCCAAGGGTATTTGTGTGTAAATGAATGCAATGAATAAGAGTGCTGAACTGCTATGTGTCATTCTGTATGGCAGTGAGTGCTGGACAATCAACTCAAATATGAAAAGGAGACTTGAAGCAACAGAAATATGCTTCTACAGAAGGATTCCAAAGAGATTGTGGACCAAACAGATGAGCAACGGCAAAGTTCTAGGGAAAATGGAAACAAAAATCTTTTCGAATCCTCTAATCTGTCCTCAGATTAACCCCCTAGCACTTTGTATGGGAGCTTTCAGCATGAATGCCAATCAGTAATAATAATAAAAAATAAGTAATGAGGAGAAAGGGCTTGGAGAATCCAATATGCACTGAAGGTGAGAAGGACAGAGAAAAACAAAATCTCTGGTGAACTTATGTAAATGGACAGCAGAACAGGACTTGGGAGAAATAACAGAAAGACAAAATTTAATTAAGAATTACAAGTGACAGGAAATTGTGGAGAGCCATGATCGCCCATGTCCTGAGAAGACACGAAACATAAAGAAAGAAATAATGGTTAAACTGAAAATAAAGAAAAATGCAAAAAAAAAAAATTATTAAATCAGAAATGAATTTATTTTCCATCTATAAATCAAGTGAGGCTTCATAAAATAATTTTTATCTCAATGATAAAAGCAATAAAACGAAAAATATTTAGAACTATTCTGTTTAATTGATATTAACGTCTGGACACCTTAAAGCTTGCATCATTTGCTTATCACCAATGCCCGAAGAAACAATTACTTTCTGCTTCTATTCCTCCTTTTTCACCAGAGATAAACGATACGAAACAAAATATAATGAAGCAATGATCTGTGGTGAATACAAAAGAAAAATAACTCTCTTGTCCTCACTGTTTTCAAATTTGCAAGTCTGTGTGAACATTTATTTCAACCAATAGAAAAATGGATTGGTTTCAGTCTGAAAAAAAGATCAAGTTTAGTGAGCCTATGTGAAACTTTACTTTGACCAATGAAAAGTGGGTGGCTTACAAAGTGAGAAAAAGTAATGAGCTGATGTGAAATCACTTTTTGATACAAATAGAGAAAGTTGAATCAAGAGAAGAGAGAGGGAACATAGAATTCCATGCGTCTGACTAACGTTAAACGTAGGGTTAAATTACATGCTGATACATAATCAGCCAGGAAATTTCAAAGAATTCTATTCAACTTCTAATCTAAATGCCTTAAGACATCTTTTTTATTCATGTTGAATACAACCATGTAACTTTTATGTGAGAAACAAACTCTTTCAATTAGTTTTAAGCATTTTAGAATATTACTTTGTATCTGATAATTTAATATTAATATTTTCTCTTGTCGACAATTCATTGAAAAAATTAACCTTTAATGTTGGAATACTTGTCCTGAAACAAGCTACTGAAACTTCAAATATGTAAATTTTTAAATAAATTCCTGATCATGTTTTGTTAAAAATAACGTGTTTCCTCATCATTATACCTATATATTTTATATCATTACATACTTTAACTTACAAACCAGTGTCACATGTAGAGAATAGATGTTTTAATAAATTAAATGAAACAAATGATTTTGCAACATTTTTTTCACAGTCTTCATTCTTACAGGTTGGCAAACTTAGAAATTAACTGAAAATTGAATCTTCTGAGAAATGAAGAAAAAGAAGATAATATTTGGAAGTTACTAATATTTACAAGAAAACAGATTTGGTTTCAAGTAACTTCAAACCCTAATATAGAAACATTCTATCTATGTTAAGGAGTCTGTTTAAAGAAGATATTTACTTCAAAATTAAATCTGCATGAACATATTATTATTTATTTTAAAAGAATTCAAAGATGAATTTCTGAACAAGTCTATATTTGTAAATATCACAGACACAAAATGAGGATTTCACAATTTTTGAGCAAGTCTTTTGAAAATATTTTTTACATTTTATTTTCTTTAAAAAATAACAACATTCTTAGAATTCAGAAATTTTTATACAATGATGTTTTGAACTTGCATCCTCATCTTGGTTGTTTTATTATCATCATTTAGCTACGGATATTAGATGTAATAGAACAGCAATATAGAGAGAATGGTGAGAATTACAAAGTTTGAAAACTATACAAAGGTGGCCTGATCTATTCACAAGGGAGAGAAGAGTTCAATCCCAGGTCAAACTGTGTAAAACCATATTGGTTCAATGGAGAAATCAGACCAATAATTTCATAAATTTCTATACCAATTTATCACAAATCAAAGACATTTAAATTTTTTTTTTTTCAATCATTTCACCCCAAGCAAGGCGGTACCGCCACTGATGTGCAGGGGGCTATATAAGAGAAAATGATTAGATAGAAGGTGAGTAAAAAGAAAGACAAACCAGTTACAGGGGGTGTCAGAGAAGGGAGCAAGAGAAGGATGGGAATACAGGTATGATGACAGTTGCAAAGGTAGAGAGAAAGAAAAAGATATGCAGGGTGATGTAGAAAGAACTAGAGTCAAGTGGTTAAGAGATGGGTATTGACATTGCATTTAAATTCCTGGAGGTTTTAGCCCTCAGAAGAGCAAGAATGTGGAAGAGAGTTCCACAGGCAGGAAGTGTGAGAAAAGAAGCTGCTAGAGTAGAATTGTCGGATGCATTTAGTTGGTCTAACTGTGAATGGATGGGACACACTTCCCAGTCTGGTTGCACGAGTAAATTCATGTGGCAGGGGCACCAGTGACTTAAGTATCACATATAGCTATTAACTGATTGAATGAAGATAATAGGTTTTTTTTTAATTATTATTTTTTTTAATCGTTTCACCCCAAGCAAGGGCATTCCACTGCCACTATTGCGCTTGGGGCTACATAGGGGAAGGTAAATAGAAAGAGTGGTTAGATATAGGAAATGTCAGAAGGGGGCGGTGATAGGTAGTTGGGAGGATGGGAAGAGTGTTTGAAAGAATGGAAGTTAGTTATTGTGTTAGGAGGTGTCTATTGACCTTACATTTAAACTCCTGGAGATTGTAGCTGTCGGGGAAGCAGTCATGTGGAAAGGAATTCCACAGTCGGGAAGTACGAGAAAAGAAACTGTTGGAGTAGAAGTTGTGGTTGCATTTTATTGGTTTCACTGTAAAAGGGTGGGATCTAGTTGCTAATCTAGTATCTCGTGCAAATTCGAACCTAGGGGGCACCAGTGATAAGCCACGTCGCGCTGGTGAGAGAGGGACTGCAGGCGGTGTGCCAAGTCAGTATCGAACACATTACAGACCCTCCGCTGTACCTTGTTGAGAAGCACAAGGAGAATAGCAGGTTGGAAACATAAATAAAGCTTCTACTGAGCATAAAGTGGGGGATCAGTTTTATATTGTTATGAAGTAATAAACTGATCCCTCACTAATTACTACTTAATAATATAATACACCTCTTTCCTCTCTAGCTATGAGTCAAATAACAGGACAGATTGGGTTCTATAGCCTTAATTGACTGAATGACATTTTATCAACCTTTGCTACAGAATAAATGAATATTTAATAATAAGTGAAATATTCTAATGAAATTTATTTAGCCCCAACTTATTATTTAACAAATGTATTTAACTAAGTGCCAAATAAATAAAAATCATTAAGGTTGAGTTTTAGTTTAGTCAATCAAAACTGAAGTTATGTTAATTTCCTATGAAGCCCTGAGGAATAGAAAGGGAAAATAATGACTAAGATCAGCTGGGACTTCTGGGACACATGAAAAAAAATGAAGGTAAGGAAAATCTAACACTCACAGGACATATCAAAGTTAAGCAGAAGAAAGTAATACTACTGAGAGCAATAAAAGACAAGAAACAGTGGAGAACCATGATTAGCAATTACATTGAAGGTGGCACAGTACCAAGATAGAAAGAAGTAAAAAATAAATTAAAAACACATTTTCATTTTCTGGTAGTTTTAATTCAACTGAAGTGTATTTGACGAATCTTTTACTATCTAATTATTTTCAATGGATCATGAAAAATTTCTTAGAGGAAATCTGATTGGTCAGAAAATAAAGAATTAGATTTATAAAATAGTTTAACTAAAGGGAGGCAACTGTTGAGCACTATTTTTTTTAATGAAAATCTTGGCCTGTTGATTGCCTGAAAAAAAAACTTTACTGTTGAATGTAGTGAGTTTACACTCTTGAAATTAATTACTTCAACATCTGAGAAATCTGGCAAATTAGAAGCATGGCTTTTTAGTTGACTGCAAAATTCCTATTCGAAAATAAATTTATGTTTTTAATTAATCGATACTTGATTTATACTAATTGAATCAGCATGAAGATATTTAAAGATTGATTGATTTGGTGATTGTGGTTTGAAATGTTGCTGTGTGAAGCTAAATTCAGAGCAAAGAAAGTTAAAAATGGGGAAGAAGTGAATCAAGAGGAAGGGGGTTCAAAGAGAAAACAGAAATACAAAAATTAGTTTGAATATAAGAAAAAATTAAATCCTGTAAGAAAAAAAAAATGACAGACATTGAAAATGATTATTCTCCATCTTTATTTATTTTTAATATTGCAGTGAAATCATGGGAATTAGATGAGGTACAGCTGCTGGTTGTCTACATTGTTTGGATAAACATTAGCTAACCAGATATCTTAAATTTGCATATGAGACCACTGAGATATGTTAGCAAATATTGGAGGGAAAGAGTATTTTATGAAATATAATATTTCTTGGCAACTTGAAGATTGCTTTTTGATTTTACAAATCTTTGAATTTTGTACAAAATCTACAAATTAAGTAAATTATGATTTCTTACATCAAGTATTCAAAATGGCTTCAAGTGAATGAATTTTCTCAGTCTTAAAGAAAACAACTCTCTATCAAACATTATAAACTGGTGCTACAAAATCACAAAGGACACTACCAAATAACAAAAACTATATCACATGAAAACTACCAACAACTAAAATGGCTAGCACATATAAATGAAAGAAAAATAATGATATAATCAAGATGTCGGTTTTTTAGACAACATTAAACAAAAGATTAAAAATAAAGAGGTATAGTTAAATAAATGAAAATTTTTAAAAATAATTCTAATATATCAATAAATCAAAATGAAAATTTTTGATATGTTTATTATCTTTCTAAGTTTGACTTAATGACAAAATTGTTTCAAGAAATGCAAAGAAAGACCCTGGAAATCACTTCTGGGAAGAGCAGAAAATGTCAAATATGAATGAAAAGGATTCTGGCTTCTACAAATATGCAACAGATGAAAATCAATGTGGAATACAAATGAGCACTTGAACTGTGGAAAGTTGAATGTGGAATAGACCATCGGATATACAAATGAGCACCTCAACTGTAGGAGACCGAATGTGGAATAGACCATCGGATATACAAAGGAGCACCTCAACTGTAGGAGACTGAATGTGGAATAGACCATCGGATATACAAAGGAGCACCTCAACTGTAGGAGACCGAATGTGGAATAGACCATCGGATATACAAAGGAGCACCTCAACTGTAGGAGACCGAATGTGGAATAGACCATCGGATATACAAAGGAGCACCTCAACTGTAGGAGACCGAATGTGGAATAGACCATCGGATATACAAAGGAGCACCTCAACTGTAGGAGACCGAATGTGGAATAGACCATCGGATATACAAAGGAGCACCTCAACTGTAGGAGACCGAATGTGGAATAGACCATCGGATATACAAAGGAGCACCTCAACTGTAGGAGACCGAATGTGGAATAGACCATCAGACATACAAAGGAGCACCTCAACTGTAGGAGACCGAATGTGGAATAGACCATTGGATATACAAAGGAGCACCTCAACTGTAGGAGACCGAATGTGGAATAGACCATTGGATATACAAAGGAGCACTTTAACTGTAGGGGACCGAATGTGGAATAGACCATCAGACATACAAAGGAGCACCTCAACTGTAGGGGACTGAATATGGAATAAACCATCAGATTGCTGAATCCTTTAATCAAAATAATTTGATAGTATTTATATTATAATTTGATTTGGTCCTGTTTGTAAGTAAGTTAGTACATGCATTATGACGTGCCATTGCCTCAAATAATTAATGAACTATTTGGTTCTGATCAAGAGAAAAGGCAAAAAAAAAAAATGATATTATAAACTGTAAAGTTTTAGTAAGAAAAAGGCAAGTTATATAAAAAGTAAGAAAGGGAAGATAGAGGAGGTGATAATGCTCTCATGCATTTAATATCTGCTCAAGTGAAATGGAAAAATTTGCCAATTTCTAATCTTTTCATTTGTTATAGCTAATAAACTCAAATTGAAGAAAAACACCTCTGACATATATTTGTCATATAATAGCTATAAAGAGATACCGTTGCTACTAATGTATTACCATCATCTAAGAGGTATTTCTGTTGCACCCTTTATTTAACATTGCAATTTAGGAATTTTCACAAGTATTTCATAGTTGTGGAATTTGCAAAGAGTTAATTCAATCATTAACTATGATGAACTATGACTCATCAGTAAATTCAAATATGAAAACTGTCAAATTTTCATGGCTATTAATAGTTTGTATCTAATCAAAGAGAAAAATTGTTAAGATAGACAATGTGGAAAAGGAAAATTTTCATGTTCATTCAGGGATTCTTCCAAATATGATTTTCATATTGTTCCAACTCAACCAACTGGTTTGGTTTGGTTTATTTTGTTTCATGGCATATCAACCTCAATGGATTATTTAATGCTGACAAGATTTTTAGGATAGGTTCGCATGAAAAGAATATGTAATTCTTTGCAAAAAAGGTTTTTTTGTGAAATTTAAATGTATTGCTGGTAATATCTTTATTTTCCAAAAATGTATTGCTGATATTTTTACTATAAAAATCTATTTTTATACTTGCATAGTGTTTTGACAACAATTTAAGGGTTGACTGTTTTCCCATAACTTGGAACCTATTAGGTGCTACCACCATAAGTTAGTGTGGATCTTGAAAGAACAGCAATTAAGAATTAGTTTCATGCTTCTAAAAACCTCCTGATCAGGGTCCTGGCTGCCAGATGTAGTTTATTGTCATACCCAGGAAACTCCAACAAACTGATATCACAAATTATGAACAAAGTAATTGCCTTTTGGTACTTTGTGAGTAATAAATTCCTGAAAGTTCTGGCAGATCATTTCACTAAGAACTGAAGAATAGAACCAAGTCTGGTCAATGGGAAGGCATTGTTTGATGTGGCCACATTCCGTGTAGTTACATGACAGCTGACACAAAGAAGTATGTCAATTGATAACCAGAGAGAGCAGAGGTGCAGCCATACCATTTTGATTTGAATTTATGTTAAACAGAAGAACAACCGTAAAAGCTCACTGAAGTAGTTAACTTGGATCAGACAGACGTCATTCATCACCTGAGAATCACGGATGTTTCAAAATGACGTCTTCAGCAAAAGTTTTAGATAAATAAATAAAGAAATTGGGGACATTGCTTTTTATATTATGAAGACAAATGAATTTTAAAAATAGATTTACATTATATTTCAATGTAGATGCAAAGTATTGACGTATTCACAGTCTTACATAAATGATATTACTCTGGTACAACAAAGGGTTGCTACAATTTGATCTAGTTGATTGCATTATTGAAAATTGGGTTGTCTTTATTTACATACTTGTATAACATTTGAAGGATTTGTTTCTCTCTCTCATATATATGTTAATTTAATAGGCCAGTTAAAGAAATATGAGGAATAATAAATCAACAAAATGATAACAATATTGGCAATAATAAGACGTGATTATATTTATCATGTATTAGATCTTTTGACTTCATGGTTCAGTTTAGTGAAAAGGTCTTCTAATTGACAATAAATATCATCAATATTATTGCCAATATTGTTACCATTTTATTCTCTTTGTATTCCTTAAATTTCCTTAACTGGCCTACTGTATATTGTATTATATCTTTTGTTTTAATAATATATATATATATATATATATATATATATATATATATAAAATCAAGTAATCTAATAATAAAAACAGACATAGATATCTGTCTGCTTTCTTATTAATCCCACCCCTTTAATTTTCTGTGATGAAAATTTCTTTTGGAATTCTGCCGGTATATCTTTGTTTATTTTGTCATTTGTGTTGTTTTTTTTTTTGTTTTTTTTTTTTAATAAAGTTCATAAAATACAAAGGAGGATCTGTAACGTGGTTGATACTAACTTGGCAGACCGGCTGCAGCCGCTCTCACACCGGCGTGATGTAGCTTCCCTGTGCCTCTTCTACAAGTACTTTCATGGCTTCTGCTCCGATGAGCTTAGATCACTGGTGCCGCCCAAGCACGAATTTACACGAGATACTAGATTAGCAACTAGGTCCCACCCTTTTACAGTTAAACAAATAAGATGTAACCGTAAATTCTACTCCAACAGCTTCTTTTCTCGCGCTTCCCGCCTGTGGAACTCCCTTCCACAAGTCTGCTTTCCCGACAGTTACAATCTCCAGGTGTTTAAATGTAGGGTCAATAGACACCTCCTATCACACTAACTCCCAACTATTCTCACAACACTCTCATCTACCCAACCCTCATTCTCGGTATCCTCACCCGCCTATCACCCACCCTCTGTTATGTCCTATATTTAACCAGCCTTTCTCCTCTCTACGTAGCCCCCTGCACAGTAGTGGCAGTGACATACCTTGCTCGGGGTGAAACGCTTATAAAAAAAAAAAAAAAAAAATTCCTGAGGACGCGAGAGTTTTTTCTCGTAGAATTGGCTATTCAACGAATTTGAACATCGGAATTTTATTTTATTTTATAATTAGCTCTGTAATTTGAATATAAATTGCATTGAGCCCTCCACCTTGATTAATTTTAATATTAATGTAATTAATATCAATTAGGATCGGGTATTTGGGATTTACCTACCTGCTTTTTCTTTTGGATTAAAGTTATAAGAAAATTTTAAAAACAGTTTCCACTTCTGTTATATGCGTGACTCTTCAGAAATAAATTGAGTTCTTTTGGTGACTGGCGTGTGTATATACTGCTTATATACAACACGTTAAAATTTCCCTTCTCTGATTCCATGCGTCGATGGCTCAGGGAGTAGTGACTTCGACTGACATCAAATCGGTCGAGTTTCGATCCCGGCCAGAAGCAAGTGGATGCGTCTAGCCACACTGATGAGCTGTGATACAGTGAAACAGGCTTGTATGTGGATGACTAATATATATATATATATATATATAATAATGGTGGTAGAAACTAATGAATATACATTCCACAGTAATTATTACTTTTTATAAAGTGCCCAATACAGAAGTATAGCTTTTATAGTGATATAGTTATTAATAGTGTAATAACAACAACATATGGGACTGCAACTCAAAAGCCTTCAGGTTTCGGTGCCAAGGGCACCATCATCAGGCAGTAAAATATTGTTCACCATATTAGGTAAAAGTGGTGGTGTGCAAGGTTATAAGAATTTAAAAGGTTTGTGTGTAAAACCAATGGATATAGTAATTTTTTTGCATATAATTGCACGTAATTTTACTGTACTACTTTATTCAAAAGAAATCTGCAGTTGAAGCACACAGAATTTTTGTTGAGACTCATGGCTCCCATGCACTATCAGAAACAACATGCAGAGATTAGTCCAGGCGCTTTAAAAATTATGGTTTTTATATTGATAAAGAACACTCTGGCGCACTATAAAAGTTTGAAGATGATGAATTACTTCATGAAGATACATGTCAGGCACAACTTGCAGAATCATTAAGAGTTGATCACACAACAGTTTTGAAATGTTTGAAAGCATTAGGAATGATTCAAAAGCAAGGGCATTGAGTGCTGTATGAGTTTAAGCCAAGAGACGTAAAACGATATCTTGTCATGTGTGAATGGCTGCTTTAATGGCAGAAAAGGAAAGGTGTTTTTTGCATCGTATCATGATACAAAAAAAAGTGGATACACTACAATAACCCTAAGCATAGAAGATTGTAGGGTAAGCCCAGACATGCATCAGCATTGGTGACAAAGCCAAATATCCAGGGTTCGAAAATTCTGCTTTGCAGATGGGATCAGCTGGGTGTAGTTTACTATGAGCTGCTCAAACTAACTGAAACCATAAGGGAAGATTGCTAACAACTACAATTGATGTGTCTGAGCTGAGCATTGAAGAAAAAATGGTCGCTATACAAGCAGAGACACAACACAGGGATTTTGCAACATGAAAATGCTCGGCAACATATTGCAAAATGGTTGAAAACCTACTTAGAAATGCTTAAGTAGAAAGTCCCACCCAATGCGTCATATTCACCAGACATTGCCTCATCCAATTATTACTTGTTTAGATTGATGGCACATGGCCTGGCTGAGCAGTACTTTCATTCTTATGATAATGTTAAAAAATGGGTTGACTCGTGGTTAGCCTCGAAGGACATGGAATGTGGAATTCACATCATCTGAGTCAGTATAATTCCTCTTTCTCACTGCCTGCTTTACTTTAGCTGAGTGACAGATTCTTCAATTTAGAGAACAGATTTGAAACGAAGATTTTTTCTTTACTTTTTTGTACATTGACTTCTCATGATTCTTTACAAAAAAACAAACAGAGAAAATAAATTCCCTAAAGAATTAATAAAATATTTCTTCAGATTTTGTTGCAGGCACATCTACTGTTCTAAGTTCTAATTAAGAAAATTTAAATTTCTGGAAAGTGTTTAAAATTTAAATATCTGCGAAGTGTTTGAAATTTAAATATCTGCGAAGTGTTTGAAATTTAAATATCTGCGAAGTGTTTGAAATTTAAATATCTGCGAAGTGTTTGAAATTTAAATATCTGCGAAGTGTTTGAAATTTAAATATCTGGAAAGTGTTTAAAATTTAAATTTCTGGAAAGTGTTTAAAATTTAAATTTCTGGAAAGTGTTTAAAATTTAAATTTCTGGAAAGTGTTTAAAATTTAAATTTCTGGAAAGTGTTTAAAATTTAAATATCTGCGAAGTGTTTAAAATTTAAATATCTGCGAAGTGTTTGAAATTTAAATATCTGCGAAGTGTTTGAAATTTAAATATCTGCGAAGTGTTTGAAATTTAAATATCTGCGAAGTGTTTGAAATTTAAATATCTGTGAAGTGTTTGAAATTTAAATTTCTGCGAAGTGTTTGAAATTTAAATATCTGGGAAGTGTTTTTAAAGAGGATGCAAAATGTGACAATGAAATCTAAAGACACATTGGAACTGCAAAAGATGTTTTCCACAAAGCTAAGCAAATATTAAGAAACAGCAAAATGTTGTCAAAAAAAAAAAAAAAAAAGAAGAGAGTGCTTAACTTTTTTTTTTTAAAGATGCCTGCGATAGGGTAGCACATATCACCTGAAGATAGGAGAACTGAAATAACACAGGTATAGTAGACAACTAGCTTTGTCCTAAATGATATGCTTTATTGAGATCAAACAAAAATGTGAAATGCTCATTAGCTTTCTGTAGTTAGCAATTAATTTCATCATTTTCAGTTTTATGGGGTTTGAAATTCCTTCCAAGTCGATGGAAACTTTTCAACAGCAAATCTTCAAAGATTTTAGGTAGCATATATAGTTTCTCTGGAGCTGGTTGAAATCAAACCATTTACAAGAAATCATTAGCAGCTGCATATCCTCCTGGGAATGTGTGACCAGGTCATTGCCATTAGAATACAGGAGATTTTGAATTATTACTTAAAATGATTTTGTCTTTGATTGAACATGGCTAAGATTGAAAGCTTTACTTGTGGTGCGAATATCAAATTACTATACCAGACACACAACATTCAAAGCATCAATCACTGAGAAATAGATCAAGAACAAAGCTGAACTAAGTAGGTCCCTGTGTTTAGCACTGTTCTCAACTTTCAAAGGACACAGTCAGGAACATTCACCTGCGTTTTCAGGTCCTGATGAAAAGGCCTCATGATTGACACGAAATAATCCAGACACTTTAGTTTTCTATGAATTATCTAAACAGCCACTTGTTTTGAATGCTTCAATAAAATGGGCACAGGTTTGCTACAAATATTGCTTTTATTTAGCAGACGTTTATCTAGCAATAAAGGTCCTGAAATTTAGTTAGGTCTGAACTGACACTGTGATTCAGAAAGGACAGTGCTAACTATTTATTCATAATACAGGGTGTCTAAAAAAATGTACTCACACTTTAACGCTCTCTAACATGCTTTTTATGCAGGTGTAATTAATTAATCACAGCATGGCAGGAAAACAACTTAGTTTGGAAGAGAGGAAGTTTATCCTGAAATGTTACTGGAAGACCGAAAATGCCATGGAAGTGCAAAGATGATTCAGAAGGGAATTTGCAAAACCGCCACCAACACGCCGGACCATTGCTCACATCAGTGACAAATTTGAAGCATGGAACCGTCCAGAACATCAACAAGAAACGTTCTGGATGACCACGGACATCCACGAGCACTGGAAAAGAAGAGCAGGTGCAGGAAACACTCCTTCGATCACCACAGAAATAACTTTGACAAACTGGTCAGGAAACCCACACCTCAAAAGATAGCATCTATCGCATTATGAAGCATTGTCTGGACAATAATGGTCATCAATTTGAACATTTGTGAACATGATTCTTCAATTACATTTTTCTTCTGTATTCGAAGCTATTCCATTTCACTCTATGTTCATAAATAAAGGTTTTCTCGTCATTGAAAGTGTGGGTACATTTTTTGAGACACCCTGTATATATCCAAATGAAAAAGAACAAAGAAAAATATTGCAACATTTACTTTCTGCTTCTTCTCTATCCATGTAATTTGTTTCTTATATGTTATTTTTTGAGTTTTTTCCTATTCTCTCTTTAGTAAAGGTTTTTCTTCTGCTTTCTTTTTTACTCTTTTCTTCTCAGACCTTCTCTTTCTTTTTTATTTATTAAATTCTTTTATCTTGTTTGAGAACTTTTCCAAAAATGAAAAGTGAAGTATTGTTTTCCTAAAATCAAATTTTTAAATAAAAGTCTTTATTACCATCATTTTTAACTACCTGATGAGACATTGTTCTTTCAATGTCAAAACAAAATGTATAATTTTGTAGTAGTTTTTACATGTTCTAATGTAATAATTGATAATAAATATTCATAATATATGTATATATTTTTGACGGTACAAAATTGTATTATGGCATTGAAGACAAAATCTTTTACAATAATTGGCCATGATAAATTTTAAAATAAAAACACCAGTCGACCAGTTTCACCCGCTCTTGTCAGAACTGTAAACGAGGAAAAAATTATGAAAAGAAAATCTGTCATGGATGACATGAATGAACGGAAAGGAAAAAAATGTAAGTTATTACAACTAAAGATGCTAGAGACCCAGCAGAGCAAGCCCAAGCAAACAGTCTCTTTGTTTACAAAGAGAGGGTTGTCTTGAACTGATAAACAGTGTCTCTAACATGTTCAAATGTAATAACTTTTATTTTTTTCCCCCTTTCTGTTCATTCATGTCATCTGTGACAGATTTTCTTTATATAATTTTTTCCCCATTTACAGTTCTGACGAGGGACACGAAACCAGCTGACTGGTGTTTTTGTTTTAAAATTTATCAAACCTGCATTTTTTTGTTTTAAAATTTATGAAACCTGCATTAATATATATATATATATATATATATATATATATATATATATATATATATATTAATGCAGGTTTCATTGAATAATATAGACAAGTTTTGTCTATTAATTTTGTGTAGGATATGTTTGTACCGTCTGATAGACTTGATGGTGATATCGTTGAAAGACAACAAAAAAATCACAGTAATTGTTGATTTTTTTATCGGGTCTAAGCTTTCGGCTCACATAAGCCATTATCAAAGAATAAATATTAACACACAGTAAACATAGAACATTTAAGTTATTAACAATAAAGAGAATTAAATGGAAAATATAAGTCCATCCCTACCATGGCGGATGGCCGAAGACAGTGGCAAAATAGTGGCATTGTGGTCCCTGGTCTGATTACAGACAATTTGAGTACGTTATTGGAAATATCAAAATTGATTGTCTTCAAACCAGGTTTAAATTGTTTAATGTAGATTGCTTTCAGGATTTTTAGTTTCTGTTTATTATTTTCTTGTTTAAGTATGTACGTGTTATCAACGAGTGTTTTTCTCAGAAGTGTGCGTTGATAACCATGTTGTTTTAAATGACGGAATATATTTGAATTTTCATTTAAGTGCAACGTCAGATGCCAGGTGAGCGAATATATATATATATATATATATATATATATATATATAAATATGCACCTCAGAATCTAATGAACAACACAACCTTCAGGTAATATATTTTATATATATATATATATATATATATATATATATATATATTAAAATGTTTTCAATAGTCAATTAAATACTTCATATATGCTATACTTTACTGATTGGTGCTGCCAATGTATGTAATCATAATCTATCTTACAACTATATTTTTATGATTCCCTAAAACAGTAAAATTCTCACTTCTAAGTATATTTTTCTTTAATATCTTTTTGTATATTAAAAACATTTTCTTTATTTCTAGGTATGTCCATTCATTTTTGATAAGTAACTTTTAAATTGAATTTTTAAAAATAAAAAAAGTTTTCTTTAGAATTTTATTTTAGTTTTAATTGAAAGCAAAATCAATAAATTTACTATTTCCAGTCAGCAAAATACTCTGGTGTATTTCAGACAGAAATTGTATTGGTTAAAATGTAAAATTTTTCAATTATTTTGGCCATTTTTAAGTGACCGACACATTTGTAAACAAAAACTAATTCTTAGTTTTAAAAATCTTGCAAAAATAAAATATACATTTGCAAGACATCACTTTTGGAAAATTAGTAAATTTAATGCTAAATTAATCTGATTTACACAAGTATGACTTTTTATAGCATAAAATTTAGAATAAAACTATTTCTTAAACACAGAGTTCAACTTTCTGATCTTTCTACTGTATGTGTTAACAGATGCGAGATGAGATAAGTTTATGGTGGTCACAAGTGACATAATTGTACAAATATTTTTCCTGTAATGGGAAGAAACCCTGAAACACATGACCTTTTAATTTATACTAAGTAATTACCATAAAAAAAACTTCAAATACACAAAAAAGAAAATGAAAAATTATTTTAAAAATAGCAAGGCATGACAATTTGTATGAAACTTTATAATTTTCAATTAGTAAATATAATCTTCATTTAATAATTTTATAAACTAACCCTAACAAATATTAAAGTATTTTAAAAATATTTAAAATATTTTTGAAATTTTATAAATTGTTATAATTAAAAAAAAAATGCAAAACCATTCTTTTAAAATTTCATTATTAATAAAAAAATTTTTGTTTCTTCAGACAAATTTAATACTAATTTATATTATTTATTAAAGCAATTAAATGTTTATCAAATTAGATAATGTCATAGTTATATTGCTTTTTTTTATTTTACTATTAGAAGCAGGTTTTTGGAAATAAAGGCAAAATTTTTCAAAAAAATAAAAGATGATTTACATTCCCCAATGAGTTCTGCATTTAACCAATTTTCGCAACAAAATTTAATTTCTAAAATTTCATGTGTTAAAAGATTTTATACCGGTAGAAGTCCAAAAAAATCATCCATACACAAGAAAATAAAATAGGGTGGGATTAAGAATTTTTGAATTTAAGAAAGTAAAAAGGGGAAAGCAGACAGATACCTACGTCTCATATTAGAAGACATACCCCTCCCCCATAAAAGAGTCAAGAGCTTATAAGTTAAAATTTAGCCATGTCAGAGGGATAGAAGTGGTAGGTGGAACAGAAAGGAAAAAAGGGGAAGGGGTGGTTGACTGGGAAGTGAGCTATGAAAAAATCTTTACATTGAAACAAAAGAAAACTGCTACCATCAATGTTGAAAAAAACATTGAAAAATTTACCAAAGAGATTTTAGTTTAAATAAATAATGACTGGGACAAATGTTATAGAAAAAATTTGGACATACAAAATTAAATATAAATCTTAAATTTAAAATTAAAATATTAACTTCAAAGGTAGATCTCAAAAGTATCCATTACTATAAGCACACACACACACACACATTCCCAAACATAATTTACTTAAATATCTAAAGGATATTCGCAATTCACAAGTTAAATTTAATCTTAATTATTTCTAAAATTTAAGAAACTAATTTTAAGGCGACTTAGTTTAAAAGGAACCAAATTATTATATATATAGTAAGGGCTCTTCTAAAAATTAACCAAAATTAATCTTTTTGTGTAAAAGGTAATATAAATTTGGCATTAAAAATAAAAAATATAAATAAATTTTATTTTATTTTAAGGTGGGTTCAACAATACATACAGACATATATATATATATATATATATATATATATATATACATACATACACACACAAATATACACCTATACATATACACATACACAATGATAAACCCATATACACATATCCACACTCATACATACACACATATCCACATATATATATATATACACACACACATTTCCCTTCTCTGATTCCATGCGCCTATGGGTTAGGGAGTAGTAACTCCGACTGACACCAAATTGGTCAAGTTTCAATCCCAGCCAGAAGCAAGTGGATGTATCTAGCCACACTGATAAGCTGTGATACAGCGAAACAGGCTTGTATGTGGATGACTAATATATATATATATATATATATATATATATGTACAAACACACAAATCCTTACAAAAATACATACACATGTATATAAACGCATCCACTCATTTCAATTATTACAAGGCACAGGGAAGTTATGTAAGTCATAGAGTCATGGAGAAACAAACATGGAAATAAGAATCATTGCAAAAACAAAACAAAATATTGTAAAGGTGCAGGAAAAAAGAGGGCTAAAGAATTGGTCTACAGGTTCTTACATGTTAAATAGATATTTAGATCGGAAAAGGAAGAAAGAAGGTATCTATAAGGCTGGGTTTAGTATTTAGTAGTGGGGTCTAAATTTACTAGCTAAAAAAAAAACTTTTAATTTACTAAATTCATAGATTAAATTTAAAACTTAAATCTTAAGTTTTAAAATTCACAAATTTCGACTTTCACAAATGGCGGCATTTGCTTATGAATTCTTTATGTAAATTTCTAAGTAAGTATTGATTTGGGTACTTTAATATTTTTATTTTTTCCCCTAAATATAGATTGCACCTATCGTGAAAATTTCTGGGAGTATGAGCTGAGCCTATCAGTTTCCAAAATCCTCGGGAAAGGGTTGTTTGATATTTTTGGTTGGGGTTGGAAAAAGAATGCCTATGATTATAGTAACGTTGCTTAAAATCCCCCGTGGATATACCAATATATGTTTGGTAATTTGTTCTATTATTGGTTGGTGAGATTTGAGCTTCGTAGATTACCTGGGTAGATTTACACTTGGCTTCCACCGAACAGATACAGATCTACAATTACAAGCATTTGAAATTCCTGACTGAGTCGGTATTATATAAATTCTTTAGTATCTGATTATTGTGTGAATTAAGAATATCATCCATATTTGGGTTACAGGAATAGCTAATTTTTAATGTGTTCCTATTAAAAATTTTATGTAGAGGATTGTTGCTATTGAAATGTTTATTTATTAGCTTCAGAAAATATTTTCCTATATTAATATTAGTTAGTCTACAGTATGGGGGGGTTAAACCATATTACCTTCCTTTTTCTACATTTATTTTTATTTTTGGTATTAGATGGTTCAGAGTTCACACTTGGTTTTACATATGTTGATTTGTTTTTGTATTTTGGAAGCTATTTTCCTTGAGATAAGGCTGGGGGAGGGAGTCATCATTTAGGTTAAGAGTAATATATATTTGGCTCTATTTATAGAATATAATATTTGCATCGAGCCCTCCAACTTGATCAATTTTAATATTAATGAAATTAATATTAATTATGATCGAGTTTTTGGGATTTAAAATATAAAAATATATATATTTGTTGAAACATTATTTTTAATGGGTACTTGTATTAAAGTACATACTCCTTTTTTCTATAATTAAATGGTACATCTATTTACATGTACTGAGTAATCAAAAAATCTTGTCTCGATATTAAGCACTTTTACCCATAAATATAACATACCTTAAAATTATAATTTATCACATATATATGTGTGTGTTTGTGTGTGTGTATATATATATATATATATATATATATATATTGTCAAACCTTGTGAAAGGCTTATTGAGATGTCCAAAGCTACAATCCAGGCTTTACTGTTTTTTTCTCTAATGCATACCAGATTCTTTCCATACATCAGTGGCTAACCTGAAGAAACAAAAGCTATATTATGTGTCTGAAAAGTGGTTCTGCAATAAGAGATAATGAGCCGATTCAGCATTGATTAAAGTCTCTAGGAGTTGCCAAAAAGAGGTAGAAGGCTGATAGTTTGTTATTTATGTACCTATGAACATTAACGCGCGTGTCCGACACTTTTGTGAGAAGGGCTTATATTGCTGTCTAGCATTTCACTCCTAGCAGTAGTTATCTACTTCACGCAGCTGGCGAGCATTGTATTTTGTTGATTTTATAAAGATAACTATTTCATTTTTCAACCTCTGTTTTGGTTATTTCTCATTCAGTAACCTTTTTAGGTTAAAACAGTTGGAATGGTTGGTTGGTTGGCTCAGCAGGGTTCTTAAAAACTGGAATAACAGATGATGACTTCCACCAGGCAGGGAAGCAGGAGGCAGTGAGGCTTTCGTACAGTTTAGAGAGAACACGAGCCAGTCAGGAGCACACTTCTTAATGACGACGATACCATCAGTTCCACATCTTTAGTGGGGATCAAGGTTAGAGATGATAGCAAAAACCATGAAAGTGGTTATATACATATCACTCAACAGAGGCTCATTCTAAGTGGGAAGTTAAGCAGGAATACTTCAGATGATTCAAGAGTAGAATTTAAGGAGAATTTACAAGCAAAACATTTAACTTTATCAGCAGAGGATGGTAACACCTCAAATTGATTAAAGGGGGAGCAATAGACACCTTATACTTGTGTATTATATTATAGAGCTGACAGTAATCACAAGAACCACAGATGTGAGATGTAATATGGTGCCTCATTCTCTTGGCAAACAGAGACTTAGCTCCTTTATTACGAGCAGCCACAAATAGGTACCTGTTGTGATGAGAGCTATCATGCTGGTATAGCCAAAAAAAGAGGTTTATGTGCAATGTAGTGGCCAAGCATGATGGCATGAACAATGGAGAAGACTGACATTTCATCTGGTATTTCTGAGAAGGGAGGGAAGTGTCCATGCAAACTTTGACCCAACAAGAAACCTCAATGCAGCAATTCTCAACTGGAAGATTGAAGATGTCATTCCAAGAGTCATCACAAAGAAAATCACTGAATGATTCCCAATCAGTATACACACATTTCAGTCAGTCACTCAAGTGCTATATGTGATACATGCTTAGGCGATCATGTCTCTTTCGAGACATGACTGACTGGGCAGAAGATTATCCCGCAGTAGGTTGCCATTACTTTCTGTGGTAGATTGGTTGCTATCCAAAGCTATAGAACCCAATCTATCATGTTATTTAACCCATAACTGGAGGGAAGAGACGAATTAATACCTTTTTGAAGGGTATTTGTGTGGAAGTGAACGCAAAGAATTCAACTGGAATTTGAACTCAGCTCTCTGATTTCTTGTTCCGAGCTGATATCCTCTGCACCACAACGCATATCCACACATTTACTAATCATAAATGAAAAAGGTTACTAGAATTCATTGAAATCTAGTATTTTAAAAAGAGTTTTGAATTTGTTTTGTGTGTGCATAAATGTGCCTATTTCTGTAAATCTAAAATATTAATATTGTAAATCTAAGTGTGTGTGTGTGTGTGTGTGTGTGTGTAAGTGTACTCCAAAGAAACATGATATCTCAGGTTTAAAATGAATTTATAAAACAAAAAAGTTTATTGAATTTTTTATTTTAGTTTTAATTCAAAGCCAATAGATTAAATTTAATATTTCCAATAAGCAAAATACTTTGTTTCATTTCAAAATAAATTTAAACTGATTGGAATTATTTTTTTTTAATTTCTAAAAATCACTTATTTTAGTTGTAATTACAATCCCCTCAGCACAAATGTAATTCTCTGTATTAAATAATCTTTCAAAAATAAAATATGCTTTTTTTAAAATAATATTTGAGAAAGATAAGCTGATTTAAAGTTTAATTAATCTGATTTGAAACAAATATTACTTTGATTTTTAAATATTGCAGAAAAGAATTAATAAATGCAAAGTGAAGTGATTTATGATGTTTTCACAGTTCTATTGACAAAACCTGATGTTTGAGAAATTTAACTAATTCTTTCTATAGGGACATATTCATAAAAAATTACTTGAATATTAGGTGAACCTTTATTTTTTTTACATATGATTTTTTTAACTACCCTGTAATATTAAAAATTTAGGAAAATATTCTAAACAAACTAATGTCATATTGAATTATAGGCACTTTGGCATTGAATTTGCTTTAGTTAACACTCTTATTTTCTAGTAATGTCATGCATAGGCATCCAGCTTTACAAAAATAGGCATATTTATACACACAATAAATTCAAAATCTTTTTAAAATAAAGGATATCAATGAATTCTTGTAACCTATTCTATTTATGATTAGTAAATATAGTTTTTATTTAATAACAATATCACCTGTTACAAATTAATACAGAAGTTCAAAAGATTTAAAATTTCATAAATTATTCTGATTAAAATTTTAAAAACATTCTTGTAAAAAATTCATGGAAAATTTTGTTTTCTTATGATAATAATGCCCATAATCTATCTTATTCATAAACTCACCAAAAAGTTTTTCTAATTAATTAATGCTTTCGTTTAATTGCATATACAAAAATGATGATGTAATTTCTTAATAGATATTTCCTGATAACAAAAATAAACTTTCAGCCATACAAAAATGAATTTCTTGAAATTCTATAAAATTTAATAAATGAAGGGGTAACAGATATAATAAAAAATATTTTTACTAAGATTTTCTAAAAATAATAATCTAAAAAATAATTTAATTCATTTATATATAAGTCCTGATATTTTTATTAAAATCCAGCAATTATTTGATTTTTGCAAGAATTTCCAAATTAATGTGATTTTCATTGCAAAAAGACACAAAAAGGTTGCAATTGGTAAATTGTTACCATTTATATTTTTAATTTTGTGCATGCACATCGTCATTGATTTTATCAACTGCAAAGTATAGTAGGGTCAGTTGGGCACCATCTGTGAGAAAAAGAGCATCATTACGTCACTCACTTCACCAGAAATTTGGAAACAGCATGCTGTACTGCTTTGCATTCATGCTGAAAGCTCTGATACAAACATTTAGGAGTGCTTATGTGTCAATCTGCAGAGGATTCAGAAAGAGTTGGATAAGTTTAATTGTGAGTAAGAAGATATGACAATTCAGAAAACTCACTCTGATAATTTTAATAAGAAAAGAACCTGCAAATTTGTTAGTGAGGGCCTCAAACTCAACACAGAGACCGATATCAAGTGCTACCCTGATTAAAGAGGGTGGCTGTTAGAAGACCCTATGTTTGGCAACAGGACTCTGTACCATGCGACAATTTCTGCAAATACATCACCTCTTACATATAGGCCAACCAATTCCCCAGCCTGCAACTCCCTTGGTTATTATGTGCAGAGTGCAGTTGAGCAAGAGACAAACAAAACTTATTGCGACACCAAAGATAAGCTGAAAGCAAAGATTATGGCAGCATGCACCAACTTAAACAAGGAGACCTTCCGGAGAGTTCCAAGAGATTCTGAAGTCATCTGGTGGCTGTGGTTGAAGCCAATGGTAATTTACTTTTTAGTATTTGAAAATATTTTTATTTTTGTGCAATTTTGGTAAATGTATCTGTTAAAATAAGATGTCAGTGTTATTTTTATCAATTGAATACTGTATACACAAACAGAGACATATATATATATATATATATATGAAAAGATAGATATAGATAGATAATTCTAGTTATTAATGTAAAATTATTTATTTAATGTCTATCAAGTTAAACAGAATTTCTTCCAATAAACTGCTTCATATTTGGTTAGCAATAATTATTGAATTAAATATAAGCTTCAAGACATGACAATATTGCCTTCACGAAACTTTGAAGTTGGCATGACTCAAACAAAATTGCTCTGCTAATTGACAAATTTCTCCAAATTAATTTTATTAGCACTCTCTCTCTATATATATGTTTATGATTAAACCCTGCTTGCCTAAAATGCCTTTCTACTGATAAACTACTGAAAAAACATCAATTTTGGCACTAAGCATCATTACAATTTAACACTACACAAATAATTTATATATATATATATATATATATATATATATATATATATATATATATATACACATTCATATAGATACATATATATATATTCATACACACACGCATATATATATATATACATATATAGACACACGCACACATATATATATATATACACATACAAACACACATATATACATGCGCGCACACACACACATATATATATATACATACACACATATATACATGCGCGCACACACATATTTACATACATACACACACACGTATATACATGCGCACACACACATATACATACAAACACACATATATACATGCGCGCACACACACATATACATACATACACACACATATATACATGCGCGCACACACACATATACATACATGCACACACATATATATATGCGCGCACACACACATACATACACACATATATACATGTGCGCACACACACACACAAACACACATATATACATGCACGCACACACACACATATATACATGCACGCACACACACACATATATATATGCGCACACACAAACACACATATATAGATGCGCACACACACATACACACAAACACACATATATACATGCGCACACATACACACAAACACACATATATACATGCACACACACATATACATGCGCACACATACACACACACATATACATGTGTGCACATACACACACACACATATACATGTGTGCACATACACACACACACATATACATGTGTGCACATACACACACACACACATATACATGTGTGCACATACACACACACACACACACATATATATATATATATATATAAAAACCACTCAAATATCTATAATATATTGCAATGATAAATATTAGCATATCCTGAAAAAGTTAGCAATGGTCAATATCAATTTTATCATGAAAGCATTATTGAAATAAAATGTCCACTGTTGTGTATAGAGAGAAAGACAAGACAGATAAATAATGGAAAGAAAAAATAAATCTCGGGGATTCTCCTTTCGGAGACAATACCTGTTCACTGCTAAACTGGAAGAAATTTCTGAGATGGCAACAAAGATTGATCATTAGTATTTCACAATTTTAAATACAACATTTTGGATGGAAAATGAAGTGAAGATCTGTACCTAGTGGTCAGCAGATCAATCTACTGGTGTAACTGATGGTCTGGTGTGACATTAAATACCAAGTCTATTCTGACATCTTGTGAGGTTAGCCCAGTATATATTGGAGTCATTGTGAATCAACATCTCTCAGAAGAAGTGTTCATCATTGGCAATGAATTTGATTCAGGCTGTTTTATACTTCATTGATACTTATAATCACATAAGCACTTCAAATGATGATTTAGCAAGACAGGCTTTACGTCATGTAAATCCATTCTCCTGATGTGTGATCACATGGTTGATCCAGCTGTATGTATGTGAACATGTGAAAAAAAAAAACAAAAAAAAAACAAAAAAAAAACATATGACAAAAATATAAACATCCACTTCAGCAGCCACAGTGTAGAGTCTCGTACATTCTCATAAGAATGTAAAGTCTACGTTCAGGGAAGATGCACTACCGCTAGCTGACTTTGATTGACAACGTTCAGAGCAATGTTACGTGCAAAAGATTCAGTCTAAAAATTGCAATAGAAATGTATGAGGAGAATGTTATTGTGGTGGAAGGCAACCATAGTTATCTCTCCCAGAATTACTCGACTATAAAAGAAATGATCGAACCTCACTTATTCGGCAAGTCAAATTACATTATAAAATAAAGCTTCACTACAAGCTTAAATGTTTGTTTGTTTGTTTTTTTTACAATTATGTTCTCCATTTTTCAAGGGCTCAAATAATGACACCTGAGTTCATAGGAAGCCCAATTATTTGAATCACAAAGCAAGCTTCTAATTGGTGAAGTTAGCAGGTGGCTACATTGTCATACCCTGTTATACTGTTAACTCCTAATTAATATTCAGATTAAAGAAGAACTCCTCCCCCACCATCTAATTTCTTAAAACTAATTAACTTTTTTCAATTAGTTATTTCTCCACATTCAGTTTCAATGATTGTCCACTGTAATTAAATCTTCACTTAGTTTTTCCTCTGATTCTATACCATAAATCTAGGCTTTTCTACATTAACCGAGCGTATCAATTGCTGTGAAGCCTCCTTGGGGGTTTACTCGCATTACATCACATTACACACTGCGAACTGAAATCAATATGCCATAACCTCTTATTCGTTCTCTGTTTCTCAGGAAATTTTGAAGGTTTTATCAAAAGAGTAAATGATTTTCTTGATTGAGACACTTCCAATTTTCCATCCAAAATGTTGTATTTAAAATTGTGAAATACTAATGATCAATCTTTGTTGCCATCTCAGAAATTTCTTCCAGTTTGGCAGTGAACATGTATCCTCCTCAAATTGAAAATAATCCACATCTTTTTCTCACATTTGACATTTTGTGAAACTAAGGAAAGACAATTTAATCTCTAAATACCTTTAGGTAAAGTCTTAAATCAACAGGATGTTCTTGAATCTATATTACAATAACTGCATGTATGTTTAGATGCTTGTTTATTTGTTAGTGCAACACACAAAAAAATGATGCATCCTAATATGATTTTTGCTAGAGTATTTTTATTGTACTAGATTTTATTTTGCAACATGCTGTTGAAATCCTCAAATATTTTTTCGAACAAATCAGCTTATTCAAATTTCATTGACTGGTTTGCGAAATTGAACGAAACGCAAAGTTTGTTTATCTCGTCAAAAAATGTCAACCATAACCTAAACAATACTAAATACTGTGAGGATTTGAAAAAATTCTAGTTTTTATAAAAAGTTAAAAAGATGCGAAAAAACTATATTGCATTTTTATTAAATCATACTTGTTATTTTAATCATGAAATTGTTTTAAAATAGTACACGTATTTTGTATGTTAAATAATAAAACTTTCAATTTTTCCCCCCAAAAATGAATGAAAATTTATTGTACTAAGCTACACACCTTAGTAAAACCAACTGTACTTTGTGCCTACTTAGCTATTTGCACTCCCCACCAAATTTGGTTTCAATTGGTCAATGTATGGCTATTTTAGGTGTGTTGAATGGACAGATGCAATAACAGAATTCACAGAATTTTATTTATAAATTGTTGCAACGTGACAAATAAACTAATTTCCACTCTAAATTGTAACTTGATAATTTATGCTCGTGTGGAGTCAGTCTTCATTCTCACTCCCCCCCACCTAATAGCTCATGTGGAGTCAGTTTTCATTCCCATCCCCCCTCCCCATCTAATAGCTCGTTTGAAGTCAGTCTTCATTCTCACCCCCCCACCTAATAGTTCAAGTTTGGCATTTTTCTTTATATCTTTATTATAAAAGTTGAAAAGAAAATCAAATCAACAATGAAAGAGGAAAAAAATGAAAACCTAATGTTTTTAATGTGTCGATTGCATATTTTTAAAAAGTAATAGTTTTAATTTATAAAATAATTTTAGTATTTCATGGCTAACATTATCTTATGCAAAAAATTATAAACCTTTTTGTTTCTTTTTACTTATTTATCACTAATTGGCCTTGGAATATTAAAAGTAATCAATTGGCCTCGGAATATTAAAAGTAATCAATTGGCCTCGGAATATTAAAAGTAATCAATTGGCCTCGGAATATTAAAAGTAGTCACTTTTTTTTTCTTTCTTTTCTTTTCTTTTTTTTTTTTTTAAATTGGAGTAGATAGTTCCTACTATCGCCCGGTCTCAGACTCCACCCCCTTCTTTTGAACGAGTTTAGAGGTGATCGCCTTGTTTCTTGTTTAGGAAGGGGTTCCCGGTTCATCCCCTTTCTTTGGTCTTAGTGTTAGTTCAGCTGAAAGCTCTTTGCAGTTAAGGAGTATGGTGGCAATGTCTTTACATCCTGAGGGTACCAGGTTGGCAGTTTCCTGGTTGCTGCTTCTGACTGGTAGTTAGGAACCCGAACTCTTGCGTAGCGTCTTGAGAGGCTGCTGTGATCAACAGTTGAATAATACCGAGGTTCTTGTAGTGCCATATCGCGCATGGACGGGCGTCCCTGCATGAACGTTCGGTGGGCAACCCCGAGGCCACATTATGTTGTAGGACATGCCAGTCTCCATCCTTCACAAGTTGCAAATGATTGACCGACTGATTCTATTCTAAGACCTCTCCTTAACTGAATTACTATGGAAAAAAGCAAACATAATAACAAAACTAAACCAGCTCATTTGAAAACGCCTAAACCTGTCTGCATCTCTTTCACTAACATACGCGTCATCCGCACCAACTTCCCCAGCGTAGATTCTTTCCTCCATAATAACTCACCTGATATATTAGCCCTATGTGAAACTAATCTTAACCCTTCTATCGACTCATCTGAGTTCTATGTTCCTGGCTACCTTCCCCTCTTCAGGAAGGACTCCAATGTTCATATGCATGGGCTTGGTGTCTATGTCAGCGAACACCTTCCCTTATCTAGGGTGTCATCTTTTGAATCCCCAGATCATTCTTTCATGTGCTTCTGCCTCTCACTTCTCAGCTCGATTAGCTATCTCTTCTTTCTCTACCGCTCTCCTTCCTCCCCTGACTGTTCATTACTTGACATCATTTCTGACAATATTGACAAAGCCATTTCTTCCCATCCCTCTGCCCATGTATTCGTATTTGGTAACTTTAACGCCCACCACACCAAGTGGCTTAAGAACGCTGTCACTGACCCTGCTGGTGTCCACACCATGAACTTTTCAATCATCCAATCCCTTACACAAGTAGTGGACTTCCCCACGCATTTCTCCGACAACCCTAATGGAAGGGACTCACTTCTAGACCTCTGCTTCACTTCCATCCCTGAATCTTGCACTACCAGACAACTCTGCCCACTCGGAAACTCTGACCACACTGTAGTGTCCGTCAATATTTCACTCCACTCCCGCCCGACCCATGAAACCCAGACAAGTAGAATATCCTACTGCTATCAAAGAGCAGACTGGGATTCGTTCCGAGACTTCCTCTGTGACATCCCTTGGAACAACGTCTTTAGTCTTCCCATCGAAGAATGTGCATCCGAGGTCTCCTCCTGGGTTAAGGCTGGTATCGATGCCTTCATCCCTGCTAGGAAATTCCAGCTTAAATCTCATTCGTCTCCATGGTTCTCACCCGCTTGCTCGGCTGCCATTGCCCACCGGAATCATTTCTTCCGACTCTATCATAACTACGCGTCGGACCAAAACAGGCGCCTTTTCACTTCAGCTCGTAATAAGTGTAAAAGGATACTTAACGAAGCTAAGATGTTGTTTGCTGCCAGAATGAAGCAACGCATAGCATGCTCTAAATTCGGCTCTAAAGACTACTGGCGACTCTGTAAAAGAGTACTTAACAAGAGCAAGTCCACAATACTCCCGCTAATCAACAAATTTGAGTTCCTCACCTCCCTAGCAGATAAGGCTGAATGCTTTGCCCGCAGATTCTCAAACAATTCGAGTCTGGACTCATCTGGAGTTATTACACCCGACTTCTCACCTAGAACCGAGGCACAACTGAATGATGTCCACATTACACCATCACTTGTCTCTAAGATAATCTTAAAACTTGACCCTCACAAAGCGAGCGGTGGTGACGGAATCCCAACCATAGTCTTAAAGAAATGTGCCCCTGAACTCTCCTCTGTCCTTTCTAAGCTCTACAACTTCTGCCTATCTGCTTCCTGCTTTCCTGCCTGTTGGAAATCTTCCTCTGTAGTTCCTATATTTAAAAACACTGGAGAACCCTCTGACCCTGCAAATTACCGCCCTATCAGCCTTCTTCCGATCTTTGGCAAAGTGTTCGAAGCCATTATCAACGCCAAGGTGGTTCAGCATCTCATAGCACTCAGGCTCCTCTCGGACAAGCAATATGGTTTCCGCTTCACCAGGTCTACTGCTGATATGCTAAAGACCATCACCGAGTACATATACCAGGCACTCGATAGGAATGGCGAAGCCCGAACCGTTGCATTGGATATATCTAAGGCGTTCGACAGAGTTTGGCATGCTGGCCTTCTATGTAAACTGCGGAGCTATGGTATAACTGGACATTTGTTTGAACTAATCCAGTCATTCCTCTCTAACCGCACAATGAAGGTGGTATTAAACGGACATGCCTCTCAGAACTACCATACAAATGCAGGTGTCCCCCAAGGCTCCATCTTAGGTCCTACACTCTTCCTGATATACATTAATGATCTCCCTGATTCCATAAGAGCCCAAATAGGTTTGTACGCCGATGACACCACAGTTTACTCTCGCCTCCTACAAAAATCTGGTGTAGGCGTCAAAGCTAAACTCGCAGCCGAGATTGAAATGGCTAGTAAATTTTAATGCTTCTAAAACGAAGCTACTCTCAATTAATCATCATCGACAATCTTACCTACCTCCCATTAGCATGGACCAGGCTTGCCTCCCAGAGAGTAAAACACTACGCCTCCTTGGTCTCACACTTTCAGCGAACCTCAAATGGAATGACTATATCAAATCCATTGCTAAATCCGCTGCTATGAAAGTCGGTTCTCTCTGTAGGGCCCGGAAGTTTTTTCCGTCTAAATCTATCCCGCACATTTATAAATGTACCATCCGCCCGTGCATTGAATACTGCTGCCATATCTGGTCGGGTGCCCCTGCTATTCTCCTCGGGCTTCTCGATAAGGTTCAGAGGAGGGTCTGTAATGTGATAGATACCAACTTGGCAGACCGCCTGCAGTCTCTCTCCCACCGGCGCGACGTGGCTTCCCTGTGTCTCTTCTATAAATACTTTCATGGCTTCTGCTCCGATGAACTTAGATCACTAGTGCCCCTAAATACGAATTTGAACGAGATACTAGATTAGCAACTAGATCCCACCCTTTTACAGTGAAACCGATAAAATGCAGCCGTAACTTCTACTCCAACAGTTTCTTTCCTCGCACTTCCCGACTGTGGAATTCTCTTCCAAACGATTGCTTCCCCGACGGCTACAATCTCCAGGAGTTTAAATGTAAGGTCAATACACACCTCCTAACACACTAACCTGCTCCCATTCTATCAAGCACTCTTCCCAAGCCTCATCCTCGCTATCCTTACTCATCTGTCACCTTCCTCCTGACATTCCCTATGTCTAACCACTCGTTCTCTTTACCTTCCCCTATGTAGCCCCATGCGCAATAGTGGCAGTGGAATGCCTTGCTTGGGGTGAGATGATTAAAAAAAATAAAAAAATAAAAAAAATCGATTGGCCTCGGAATATTAAAAGTAACCGATTGGCCTTGGAATATTAAAAGTAACCGATTAGCCTCAAATAGAACTGTTTTTTCATTCTTACTGAACTTATAGAGCAACAGCAGCAGTTGTATTAGCTTTGGTATTAATGTTAAAAAAGGCTGGACAAGTGAATGTGTTCTATCCAATGTTTTTTTTTTTCTTAGTATTGTTCTAAAGCTAGCAAAAGACAACAAATATTTCACTGTAACTATTCAAGAAATTTCAAACATCTTAAAATTGCTTCAAGTTCATCTGCTATTACATAGCAAAGAAATACAGTAACAATACACGATTCTTCTGGTTGCAGCTGTTGTTTACTTGCAATGAGATAAGATTGCTTCCTTTGTACTGTTGCTGTCAAATTGAACATTATATATATATATATTTGAAAATACTTTTCTATTGCAGGGACACAGCAGTGTTTTGTTTTCAGTGTCAACTTACAGCTGCTGCAAGATTTGCATGTGCAAATATAAGAGAACGCATCATGCCGCACAAGAGAATATTTAAACAGAAGCAAATAACATTAGTTACTTGCTACTGGAATCATGAATATTGGAGAAGTGAAAATTCCATTAACAAAAACCTTTTTTATTGTCAGCCAGTATAAGTTGATTATCCTCATCTGTGGTTGGCCAAGGCACAGACGTGTTGGTCAGGCATGTGGGCATGTTGAGGAAAGGGTGTGGCCTAATGGCATTAAAACAGTAATGAAATGACCACAAGAGAATCAATGTCAGTGTCAAGGAATTACTTCTCTGGTCATGTGGCATTGAGAATATTTGAGATGTTTCTATAGACTAACATGAAAGGATTGGCTGTTCATGGTGGAGTCAAGTGAAAAGTAGCAGACAGCAATTCTAGTCAGATATTCAGGGAGAGGTAGAACAGAGGGACTTGCATTTGTATTGGTCAGTGGCTATAGTAAAAGGGCCATAAAGAGAGAGAGAGAGACGACTTTCTCTCAAGTGGTTAGCCATGAGAAAAAGGAACAAGAGAACTAGCTGAGAGCAGACAATCAATGAATCAATAAACACATACTTCTCATAGCCCCACACCCAAATTTAAGCTTTCAGTCAGCTCAGTCAAATCATTTTTTCTTCAGCTTTAAAGGCTACATTTATCCTGTTTGTCATAAAAAAAAAACAAAAAAACACTGCGGCTTTTTTTGTAATTTTCAGGAAAAACTAATCAACAGGTTGTTCATCACTAAATCTCTGCGTTTTCTAAGACAATTGGCATCATTTTTTTCTTTAAATCTTTTTATCAGAATTGCTTCAACATTTGGTCAATCATTACCTTTTCTCCAAATCTTGAATTGGCAGGATATTAAGAATTGTTTTCTGTGGCAAAGTTTAACATTCATATCCACAAAACTATGGTCTTAGACTAAACTATCGCCCGGTTCACACTCCACCCACGTCTATTGAACAGGTGTAGAGGCTCATCCCTTGTTCCCTGTTTAGGATGTTGTTTCCGGTTTTCTCTTTTCCAAACTTTTCACTCCTTTTCCTTTTTTTTTTCAATTGGAGTAGATAGACTAAACTATCGCCTGGTTCACACTCCACCTACGTCTATTGAACAGGTGTAGAGGCTCATCCCTTGTTCCCTGTTTAGGATGTGGTTTCCGGTTTTCTCTTTTCCAATCTTTACACTCTTACGTAGCCCCCTGCACATCAGTGGCATTACCGCCTTGCTCGTGGTGATATGTTTAAAAAAAAACCAAAAAAACCAAAGGATAGTTTTTTTCTCCTTTGACACTGTTATTGCTGCAGACTTTCGCAGCAATTGTTATTGGCTTAAGTTATTTTTAGAATTTTAATAAAACCTGAGCATATGAAACTGGATTTATGTATTCTTGCCTTTTTGTCATGAAAACCGTCATTAGTTACTTGTGGTTATTTGTTCAGTTAAATTTTCTTAATCACAATCATTTTTATAAATTTATGAATAAAAAATATGTTTTCATAATCATTTCTTTCTAATATGGTAAATATATTATATTGTAGCTGGTTCACATGTTTTAATAATCTGTCTTTTCTACAAATATTTTCATGGCAACTGCTCTGAAAAGCTTTTTTCCCTGGTGCCCTGACCACATGAATTTAAGTGTGCTACTAGATTGGCATTTAGGTCTCACCCCTTTTACTGTTTAAATAGTCAAATGTAACCACCACTGTGGAACTCTCTTCTGTTTACTTGCTTCCCTGATAACTACAATCTCTAAAAATTTAAATGCAATTAAATTGCCATCTTCTATATAGTTAAATCTCGTTCATCTTTTATCCTTTCTTCAATACCCCCCGTACACAGTTTTTTCTCTCACAGTGTACAATCTATATTGAAAGGCAAAAGGTCAGGTCTCAATGATGGGGTAACAAAAATATGGACCAAGAATTCAAACAATTCTTGAAAGGAAAAGAAATTCTTCAAATTGGAAAAGGTATTGTGGTAATGATAATATTAGCCGTTTCCTCCCAAGGAAACATTTGGCATTCATTGCCTGAGTAGCCAGTAGTGCTTTCATTTAAAATTTATAAAATCTTTCTCTTAAAACAATTTTTCAGGAAAAATCGTTTTCTCCAGTCCAGTATCTGTTATTGCTCTTTCCAGTACTAATGAGAATTTCCTTCTTAACCTTAAAGTAGTGTATCATGTCAGCATCCTGATTATATCATTATTTCCTCTTCTATGTGCAATCCATTTTAGCTGTTGCTGTTGTTGGTAGTCTTGAAGCAATGTGGTTTCTGTTATTTGGTAGAGTTATTTGTTTCTGATTCTGTAGTGCTAGTCCACAATGTTCAAAGGAGGATGATCTTTTCCAGAACTATCAGGGATCACTTTCTTAAAGCCTGTTTCAATGATTGATTTCAGAAAGCAGTTGTATAAAACTGACAGTTTAGATATTTCTGAACAAGTTTCGTGCTATGCATAACATCCATATGAAATTTGTATAAAACTGATGGTTTAGATATTTTTGAACAGGATTGTTACCATACATCCATATGAAAGTCTCCATTTGACAAGGCTATTTAAGGATATGACTTGAGTTTCCAGGTTGATGTTTTGGTTTTGTAGCAACTGGTGGTATTGGGCAAAACTATTCTTGGCACAGCCAATTCTATGTTCATTTTTTTCCTCCTATATTAATTTTGTTTATATATAGAATGTGGCAGAAATGCACCCCATAAATACCTGCCATAGAATGGTAAGACAGTAGTTAGATGAAGACACTATTGCCATTCAAGCCTATTATGTCAGATATTTGTTGTGAAAAACCATGAGGTGGGGGATACTAGAATCAAGCAAGTACAAAAATTTAAATACTTAGAAAGTGTTCTAACAGGAGATGAAAACTGTGACACAGAGATCAGAAGGTGAATTGGAATGGCAAAGAATGCATTCCAGAAGCTGAGTAAAGTACTAAGACACGAGAAAATTTCACTAGAAACAAAGAAGAGTGTGCTAGATTGCTATGTGATATCAGTTCTTCAATATGGCAATGAATGTTAGACAATATCATTGAAGATGAACGAAAACCTTCAATCAGCAGAAATGTGGTTCTACAGAAGAATGCTGCGTTTTAGATATTTCTGAACAGGATTGTTTCCATGCATCCATATGACAGTCTCCATTTGACAAGGCTATTTAAGGATATGACTTGAGTTTCCAGGTTGATGTTTCATTTTTGTAGCAACTGGTGGTATCGGGCAAAACTATTCCTGGCACAGCCGATTCTATGTTCATTTTTTTCTCCTATATTAATTTTCCTCCTATACTAATAACTTTAATATAAATATTGTTATAACTGATCTATACACCAAAGCATCTCGAGTGTTTAGCATTTTACTAAGTGGAATGACTGCATTGAATCAGTTGCTGTGTTCACTGCTAAGAAGGTTGGGTCACTATTGAAGTCTTTCTTATCAGAATCCATCTTGCACATTTATAAATCTACCATTCAATCATGCATAGAGTACTGTTATCATATCTGGCTGGGTGCTACTGCTATTCATCTTGGGGTTCTCAACAAAATTTAAGGGAGGATCTGCAATATAATCTATCCTGATTTGGCATCTTGACTTTAGTTACTTTCTCACTGACAGGATGTGGCTTCCCTCTGTCTTTTCTATAAATATTTTCACAGCTTTTGCTTTGATGAGCGTCATTCCTTAGCACTCCATCCACATGAACTTACTTGTGCTTCTAGATTGGCAAGTAGGGCCTACTCTTTTACCTTTAAAATAGGTAAATGTAACCACCACTTCTACTCTAACAGCTTCTTTTCTTGCACTTCCCACCTGCAGAACTCTCTTCTGCTTACTTGTTTCCTTAATAGCTACAATCTCCAAAAGTTTAAATGCAGCGCCAATGACCATTTTCTACCTTGTTGACGTCCATTTTTTTCTTATTCTTCTTTCAACATTCCCTTTATCTTTACTTTTTTTTTACTCTCCTCCCTCTCCTCTCACTTTAACTCCCTGCCCACCAGTGGCAGTACTTCCTTGATTGGGGTGAAATGATTACAGAAAAAAAAATCCACATTCTGAATTTTTATGATGAATGCAGTGTATGTACCATCATGGCTTTCATACCAATTCTGAATCATAGTTTCTGTTTTGGAAAGGTTTATCTTGGATCCTGTTTTATGAAACAATGGTAGAGGACGTTGATTATCTCTAAGATTATCCTCATTCAACTATGAATAGCCAATGTCATCAGCATAGTTCTCCCGCCCCATCATCAGTACGTTTAGCCTCTGGAAGGAAAGCAGAATTATTGTCTTCTATTGGTAGATTCATTTGGAATGAGATATCTGTGTTTGTAAATGAGCAGGGTATATAGTCTAGTAAAAGATTAACCCCCACCCCAAAAAAAAAACGATTAATGCAGGCTCTCATTTTTTTTCTTGTTTTACTCCTGCTGAGGTTTGAAATGTTGTGATCCTTGCCAGACAGGTAAGATTTTGTGGATTGATACATTCAGTGGATTCAAAGCTTGGAAGATGGTTTTTAATGGACGGGAAGAGAAAATCTCTATTGATGTAGTCACATGTTGCTGTGAGTTCAACAAAGGTATACAGTCTCCTATAAGAGAGGTCAGCAATCTCTTGGAGTTATTTGATGACATATATGCCATCATTAACATCTCTTACCAGAATGGAAACAAAACTGGGTTGTGAGGAGTTGACTTTCAGAAAATGATAAGAGCCTCGTTAATGTTTATTAATATTTTCATCATGATAGATTCAATTGAGATATTTCTAGATGTGTGTGCATTTTTCATGGCTACTATGACTACCAACATTTCAAAAGTTAATATGCTATAGTGAATACTTGTAATTTTAAAAGGGAAAATAGAAATCAGTGAAAAGATAATGATAAAAACATAGAGATACTAGCAAAAAAAAAAAAAATTAAAAAAATATGGATTTCATGTATATAAATATTATTAAATATGACAGACAAAGAATGTTTAATGAATTTTTTTTAGATTTTCCATCAAACTTCCATTAAATGAAAAAATGTAAGGATGCTGGAAAAACTAAATAAAAATTAAATCTTTCTTGTCTGCCATATTTAATGAAAAATGTTTAAAAGAAAAGTTGCTGCCCTATATATATATATATATATATATATATATAGTGTAATGGTTGTTACAATGTTTTATAAATTCATAGTATCACTAGACTAAACTATCACTCAGTTCACACTCCACCCATGTCTATTGAACAGGTGTAGAGGCTCATCCCTTTTACCCTTTTTAGGACGTGGTTTCCAGCTTTCTCGTTTCCAATCTATTCACTCTTACGTAGCCCCTTGCACACCAGAAAAAGAAAAAAAAATTACACAAAAATTTTTGCGTTTCGAAGCTAGCCCATTATGTGGTCATCTTCAGGTGATTTTTTTGAAAAAATCACCTGAAGCAGACCACATAATGGGCTGGTTTCGAAACACGAAAATTTTTGTGTAGTGATACTATGAATTTATAAAACATTGTAACAACCATTACAGTATAACGCTCTACATTTGTATTGAGCACTCTTTATAAAAGTAAATGCATGAACAAAAGGTTAATAAACCTACGAGTTCAACAAATTAGTTACAATATATATATATATATATATATATATATGTGCGGTGTAGATATAGAAGAATCCAAAGGAGCATCCAGTATATAAAGTGGTAGAATAACTCTCTAGGAGAGCTCTAAATATATATGTATATAAATACATATAGAGCAAATATATGTAAAAATTAAGACAAACACTTTATTCCATGGTTAAGTGGAAGTATAGGTCTATTTTTTAATTTTTTACTCTCCAAATCGACGTGTCAGCAGTCTGACTGACTTAGTAATGTATCTTTGAGTTGACATCCGCTCTTACACGTGCTCTTTGATTATTTGTATGTATACATGTTTATGTATGTATGTGTGTGTGTATTCGTCTAACTGATGTAATGATGCAGTTTTTCTTAAATTTTCACTTTTAAGGGAGCCATCTTTATTTTTCTTTCTGTTTTTGGTTTTTTCGGGGTTTGTGATTATTATCCGTGTAAAATCTTCAGTACAGTTAAGATGGAAGCTGAAGATGGTTTGTCTGAAATAGGCCTATACTTCCACTTAACCATGAAATAACATGTCTGGCTTAATTTATATATATTAGTCATCCACATACAAGCCTGTTTCGCTGTATCACAGCTCATCAGTGTGGCTAGACACATCCACTTGCTTCTGGCCAGGTTTGAAACTTGACCGATTTGGTGTCAATCAGAGTTGCTACCCACTAAGCCATAGGTGCATGGAATCAGAGAAGGGGAATTTTAACGTGCTGTATATAAGCAATAGATACACACGCCAGTCACCGAAAGAACTCAATTCATTTCTGAAGAGTAATGCTTATATCTTATACCCCCTCACATGTCAGGACAATGTTACATGTAATAAACCCTAATGCTAAGTTTGCAAACATATCACAACAGCATTTCACACTTCAGCTGGAACACACACAGTCACCTGACATCCTCCTTTGACTTACAGCAGTTCAAATAGATCTAATTTCCTCGAAGAAATGTAACAAAGATAATTACATTGGTAACAGAATTCCTTTTACAGTTTGATAGCTGCAAGAAACTTCTCACAAATAACAATATCAATTTCACGTTAACTGCCCAGTTCTACTAACCAGATCATAATATTGATAATGTTAGATGCATCCTTTTAACATTTTTGGTTTAGCTGTCAACAAAATTGCCGAAAATCAAAGTTAAAATTCATTTTTAAAATAAATTCCTACATTCTAAGCTTAAACAGAGATTTAAACATACTCAGTGAACATAATTTCCACAACAAGCCAACTACAAAACCCTCACAATTCAAACTGATTGCTTCCCCGACTGCTACAATCTCCAAGAGTTTAAATGTAAGGTCAATAGACACCTCCTAACACACTAACTCACATTTATTCTTTCAAACACTCTTCCCATCTACCCAACCCTCAGCCTCGGTATCCTTACCCATCTATCACCCTCCTTCTGACATTTCCGATATCTAACCACTCTTTCTCTTTACCTTCCTCTATATAACCCCTAGCGCAATAGTGGCAGTGGAATGCCTTGCTTGGGGTGAAATGATTAAAAAAAAAAAATAGCAACAACTAGATGAAAAAGATATAATCAGTAAAATAAATCACTCAGATATGAAAACTATTAGAAATGTATTCAGATACATTAATGAATGCAAACAGCTTGCAACCACTAAAGCCTCTGTTATTTAGTGAGGGAAAGAAAAAATAAAGGCCAATTACCTTACATTTCCATAACAGGGTAAAAACAATACAGACGAGCTCATGAATAAGATTGCATTCTTGTAGTAAAATAGGACCAAGAAATTCTAACCTACCAGTAGTGAAGAGGCCACGATGTCTCGCCTGCCCAGTCAGAGCCACTATTTGCAATTTGGGTAAAGTGTATGCATGGGTCGATTACTTTTAAAAGTATCGTTAATCTGCAGATGTGGCCAAAAATTTGAATAAAAGATAGGCTTCACAGATGAGTCGGGAGAAGGATCTCAAAAACTTGACCTGTGCTGGACCCGAGCTTGTTATGACTATCAACTACAATTCTCTATTCAAGTGTTAACTTCCCAGTAATAGTCTACAACAAATCTACACATGTGAATTATAAATTTCTTTAAACCTTTTTTTCAAAATGAAAGTTTGACTTTATTTAATTTTTCATAGATAAAAAATTCTGGATTCTTTTCACATTTTGACAAAATTCCGTCAAAGACAGAAAAGGTCCCAAAATTCTGGTTCTAAATATTATTCTCATCGTGCATAAATTATGTTTCGAGAATAGAATGTGGCAGAAATGCACCCCATAATTAGCCGCCATAGAATGGTAAGACAGTAGTTAGATGAAGACACTATTGCCATTCAAGCCTATTATGTGAGATATTTGTTGTGAAAATCCATGAGGTGGGGGATACTAGAATCAAGCATGTACAAAAATTTAGATACTTAGGAAGTATGGAAAGTGCAACACAGAGATCAGAAGGTGAATTGGAATGGCAAAGGACACGTTCCACAAGCTGAGTAAAGTACTAAGACACAAGAAAATTTCACTAGAAACAAAGAGAGTGCTAGATTGCTATGTGATGCCAGTTCTTCAATACGGCAGTGAATGTTGGACAATATCATTGAAGATGAATGAAAACCTTCAAGCATCGGAAATGTGGTTCTACAGAAGAATGCTGCAGATATCATGGACCGAACATGTGAGCAATGATGAGGTTTCGGAAAGGACAGAAACGAAAAGAAAATTATTAGTGAGCATCAGGAAGAGATAACTAAAGTTCCTGGGACATGCAATGAGGAAGGAGGGCTTGGAAAACCTGATACTGACAAGCCAGATAGAGGGAAAAAGAGACAGAGGAAGGCAGTGGATAACATATTTGAAGGACCTGATCCGGTGGTTGACAGAACTGAGGTTGCATGGTGTAACAGGAGAAAGCATACTAAGAGCCACCAGGGATAGGGAGACATAGAAAGCCATGATCGCCTACGTCCTGAAGGGGCAGGGCACATAGAAGAAGATGTGGGAGATATTTCTGCTTACCCTCTACAATGAATATTATTACTGACTTCTTTGAATTTCATTCATCACCCTGCTATACCCACATTATATAAGAAGCATACTTTCTCTACTATCATATATTTCACACTTTATAATACTGTTGCATTTAAGAGATCACAAACTAAGTTATCAAACAAAAATAAATGAGAGATGATCTAACCCAACTTTTAGAGCATGTACTGAATTCTGACATTGTCATTTTTCTTTCAGATTTATTGAGCACATTAGCATGGCAGCTTCAATCTGATAAAGGAAAAAAATACCATTTTTGTGGTACTAGCCATTAACTACAGTGACTATCAGATAATGAACTTCTTGAACCTGACCACATGAACTGATGTACCGACACTCTTTCTTGCACACCATGTTCTCAGGATCATGAGCAATGATAGATATTTCATGCTGTTTGACAAATACTACTACCGCCATCAAATTAGTGTTCCTAATAATCCATTGCTGCATCAAAAGGGTACTGTTCCCGTTCACATGGCTAACATGTTTCAGATTTCATTGAGCTTAAATATAAGTGAGATCTGAGGCAGAATTCCCAGACACCGTTCCAAGGCAAATATTTGAATCCATACATAATTCCAGATTTTTGATTACATCATATAAAACCAATTTTAAAGTTTTAACTTGATATCTAAGTTTTGTTTTTTGATATTCAACCTTTTCAATTCTTGTAGCATCAAAATATATGTGCGATGAAAGCTGACAAGTAATCTGACCTTTCTGTCTTTGACGGAATTTTGTATCAAGTGAAAGAATCCAGTAGGCAGAAATGAGATTACATTTACAGGATGTTCTTGTATTACAGGAGACAAGAATTTTAACCTGCAGCTTCAGATTTGAAGAAAATAATGGATGAAAGGGTGCTTAAGTTTTCATTCATTTAATACTAGCAGTACAGCCCAGCATTGCTCGGGTGTAATGAAAGCTTTAAAACAATCCATGGACCTGGAGCTCAGACTCAGCCTAAAGAATATTTGTGTGAAGTTTAGTGAGAATCGGATAAAAATTGTGGATTTGTATAAAGGACATACAAACAGATAAACAGACACACACAAACATCTTGCCTTTTATATATATATATATATATATTATTGATTTTCTGCACTATTGTAAGAACTACAACCTTGAAACTTCTGAATATCGTTTCTTATGTCTTTGTCTATGAGTGTATCAAATTTGATTAAAATCGGACTGCTCCTTCTAAAACTCAATTTTTTCGATTATCGATTTTCGAATTTTATCAGGGATACCTTGACATAAAACCTAGCTAAGAACACTCACAGACGCTTATAGTACAACTGTGTAAATTTTCAAGAAAATCGGCTCAGCCATTTCGAAGTCTATAGGTAACAGACACACACACATACACACAGACAAAGTTCCATTTATAAATAAGTTTAGACTTTTAATCTCCTTACTGATCACAAAAGACTTGAAGCAACAAAAATTTGGTTCTGCTGAAGGATGCTGAGAATATCAGACTGAACAACAAAGTTTTAGAGAAAATAGAAACAAAAAAGGCATTTATACTTAATAGGAGACAAATTTCTAGAATACAAGAAAAGAAGGCTTGGAAATTTTGACAATAACAAGACATATTGAAGGCAAAGACAGTCGAAAAAAGCACATAACATGGTTATCAAGCTTGTGTAAACGATTGGCAGAACAGGGTTTAGGAGAGATAACAAAAAAAGATAAAATTTACTAAGAACTACAAAAGAGAAGAAATTTGGGAGAGTCATGATCACCCACATCCTGAAGAGACATGGCACACTGACATGTTCAATGAATGAGTTCAAACAATTTAGACATTTTAGTGCCATTTTAAATTTTAGTCTGCCATGCATTTTTCACTTTTCTCTTATTTTATTCTCTCTCAATCATGAAACAGTGAAGTACTTTCGTGATGAATAATAAATGAATTCAACTCTTTTTCAGGTTCACTTCTTGCATACAGCTCAGCTTGCAATTGTCAAGTACAAGCTAAAAACTTACATCTTTCTACAATCAAGCGCCTTCATTAAACGACACCAATAATCAATAATTGAATCTATAATTAATCTTGTGTCACTAGAAGTCTTCTCACCATCTCTTTCTACTTAAGACCAATGACCATATGATATTGAAACACTGGTTATTGTACAATCACCAAAGTTAAGCAATATCAAGTCTCATTAGTACCTAGATGGGTTAACACTTGGGAATACCAGGTGGTGCAATCTTGGATGTGTGGGTGGTGAAATAGATTTTTAAAATTTTTATAATCATATCACCCCAAGCAAGGCATTTTACTGCCACTGTTTTGCAGGGGGTTACATAAGAGATAAGTTATAATAAAGAGTGACAGGAAGTGAGTAAGAAAAGGATGAGAATACTGATGAGAGTGGATGGAGAAAGGAGCATGAGAGAGAGTATGCAGGTTAGTGAGATAGGAGATGACTATTGACCTTACATTTAAATTCTTGGAGATTGTAGCTGTCATAAAAGCAAGTAAACAGAAGGGAATTCCACAGGTGGGAAGTGCGAGAAAAGAAGCTGATGGAGTAGAATTTGCATTTACAATTTATTGGTTTCACAGTAAAAGGGTGGGACCTAGTAGCTAATCTTGTGGCTCAAGCAAATTCATGTATGGTGGGATACCAGTGAGCTAAGTTCATCTTAGCAGAAGCCATGAAAGTATTTGTAGAAGAGACACAGGGAAACCACATTGCACCGGTGAGAAAGTGACTGTATCCAAGCTGCCAAGTCAGGATCGATCACATTACTGATTCTCCATTGGATTTTGTCAAGGACCCCTAGGTGGATAGCAGGAGCACCCGACCAGATATGGCAGCAGTATTCAATGCACAGACAGATGGTAGATTTGTATATGTGCAGGATTGTTTCAGACGGGAAAAACTTCCTGGCCCTACACAGAGAACCGACTTTCTTAGCAGCAGATTTAGCTATGGATTCTATATTGTCATTTCATTTGAGCTCTGTCATGAGAGTTGGAATCGTTAATCAGAAAACTGAGTTCCAATTCCAGTTTTGTCCTTTATATTCACTTATCTGCAAATACTCTTGCGGGGTGGGGTACAAAATCCACCTCTTCTTCCCCCAGCTATGGATTAACTAGTAAGAGTTATATCACTAAATTATTATTATCTGAAAAAAAATTTAAAAGTTCATGATTTCATAAGTTAAGCAACATTAAGTCTGATTAGTACCTAAATGTTTGACCATTTGCAAATTGTCATCGTCCTGCGGCCTCAGCCGAGATAGAACTCACCACACCCCTCCAGTATTTCCTGTGCATTTGGAACCCTGGCACAGTTTGTAGTGAAATTCAATCTTGTCAAATAGCTGAATACTTGATGCTTTGTCAGGGCTACCAAGGGTGACACCAACACTAGATGGGTTGCCTCCAGGCCCCATCCTGTTATTTAACCCATAACTGGAGAGAAGTGACGGATCAATACCTTTCCCAAGGGTACCAGTGCTTAAGTGAATGCAGGGTAATCAACTGGAATTTGAACTTGGCTCACCGATTTCTCTTTCCAAGCTGACATCCCCTGCACCACAACGCACATCCCTCAACGAACGCTTACAGCGCCTGGGCCTGGTGTTCCCAAGTGGTTACCCATCTAGGTACTGACCAGGCTCACATTGCTTAACTTCAGTGATCGAATGAGAACTGGTGTATTCAATGTGATATGCCATAAGTATTTGCGAATACCAGATGCTGTAATCTTAGATGTGCAGGTGGTGTAATGTATAATGGTTTCGGAAGATATGAATCCAACTCTTCACCCCAAGATATGAGTTAATTAGTAAAACCTGTATCATTGAACCATTATTGTCTTAAAAATATTCTTGTAATCTAAAAATATTTTTTGGCTTTAAATAACTTACAAGGGGTTAATAATCCATAGAAAATGACTGAATCAATCATGAAATACTTAAAATTACTGAGAAATTAAGACTGTGGAAATGTAAACCTGACTGGTGCCAGCTTAATATTGCTTTTATCTATAAACGTATGATGAATAAAAAAAGCTCTTCATAATTGACTTTTAACTGTTGGTTTTTTCAGCGGGGTCAGATCATCAATAACATTTCATAGATTCCTGTCTTTTGCTGCTTTGAACTTGCTCTTTTGATTCACAACTATCTCCAGACCAAGTTTGGATTGATTGAGAAATTTTCAAATTTCAAACAAAATATAAAAAACGAGTATTTTTTACATGTTCATTTCTAAAAATGTTTTCAATGACTTGATTATTTCTTCTCTTGCGTAATTTGCTCCAAAAATAATCGTTTCGAATTCAATGTATAAGGAAAGGATTTTTTCAAGTCAGAGATTTTACATGGAAAGCAGCAGAAATAGAGTGAAATTTAAGAAAACATTAAAGGGAACACAGAAAAGAGATACAATGCTAAAAGAAATTTTATATATATATATATATATATATATATATATATTTTGTGTGTATTTTGGCAGCATTTTTTCATTAATGCAGGTTTCATTGAATAATATAGACAAGTTTTGTCTATTAATTTTGTGTAGGATCCATTCATACCGTCTGATATACTTGATGGTGATATCATTGAAAGACAACAAAAAAAATCACAGTAATTGTTGATTTTTTTATTGGGTCTAAGCTTTCGGCTCACATAAGCCATTATCAAAGAATAAATATTAACACACAGTAAACATAGAACATTTAAGTTTTTAACAATAAAGAGAATTAAATTGAACATATAAGTCCATCCCTACTGTGGCGGATGGCCGAAGCCAGTGACAAAATAGTGGCGTTATGGTCCCTGATCTGATTACAGATCAGGGACCACAACGCCACTATTTTTTACGAATTTGTCGTGTGGCCAATGTAGATATTATTGAGGTTGTTAGAGATACATTCTCTAAATGGACATATGAATTTATATACTACATTGGTTTTTTGCAAATCACTAACGGTGGGGGAAGAGTCGTTGCGGACGAATGAATTAGATGTAGTGGATTTAGTGTAATATATAATAAACTTACTTCTTTTGTTAGAGTCTGTCGGAGAAATATTAGTATTTATGAGTTTTTTTAGGACGTTTTCATCTAGTTGGTAGTTGGAGTGCATCTGGCTACGGTATAAGAGAGTGATATGTTTGGGATTGGTTGGGCTAGTATCATGTGTTGGTTTTTCCATGTTGAGCTTTTTAAGAAAATAACGTATTTGTTCATCAACTATGTAGTTGGGAAAATTATTATTGATGAGTGTCTGTTTTATGTTTTTTAATTCACTGTGGAAGATCTGATTTGTAGATGAATTGACTTTTGCACGATATAATAGATTTTTTATTATGGCTATTTTGTAATAGTGGGGGCATTCACTAATGTAATTGAGTGTGGAGGGATTTTTATTAGTGGGTTTTTGATACGGTGAGATAGTAAATTTATTATCAGTGTTAATTAAAATACCAAGAAAAGGAATTTTGTTATCATTGCTAAGTTCATAAGTGAATTTTAAAACTGAATCCCAACTACCAACTACAAATTCACTCTCACGGCGTCTGATGTTGCACTTAAATGAAAATTCAAATATATTCCGTCATTTAAAACAACACGGTTATCAACGCACAATTCTGAGAAAAACGCTCGTTGATAACACATACATACTTAAACAAGAAAATAATAAACAGAAACTAAAAATCTTGGAAGCAATCTACATTAAACAATTTAAACCTGGTTTGAATACAATCAATTTTGATATTTCCAATAATGTACTCAAATGCCTGTAATCAGATCAGGGCCCACAACGCCACTATTTTGTCACTGTCTTCGGCCATCCGCCATGGTAGGGATGGACTTATATTTTCAATTTAATTCTCTTTATTGTTAATAACTTAAATGTTCTGTTTACTGTGTGTTAATATTTATTCTTTGATAATGGCTTATGTGAGCCGAAAGCTTAGACCCAATAAAAAAATCAACAATTACTGTGATTTTTTTGTTGTCTTTCAACGATATCACCATCAAGTATATCAGACGGTATGAACGGATCCCACACAAAATTAATAGACAAAACTTGTCTATATTATTCAATGAAACCTGCATTAATATACATATATATATATATATGCAATTTGTTATATATATTATATTATTCAGATAGTATATATGTGTGGTACTTATTTGTGAGCACTTAATATCATTGATAGAGCTGACATATTCATATAGATAGGTGTGAGTTTGTGACCCTGGTTTCACACTCTTGCGATTGTCAGACAAACTGATTAATTATTTAAAAAAATTGGTTCTATGTAGGACTGCGTATATTGGCGTATTTTTGTGGAAGTGGAAGGAAAAATTGGTTGTCGCAACAGACGCAAACATATATACAAATTTGTACAACCATTGACGTGCATAGTCACACATCTACGTGCGCCCGCCCATTGGGGCTCACACAAACATAACTATATGCAAATTGTATGGGGCTTGGCATACATATGTATATGTATGCTGTTGTACACATATGTACGCATACCCCATACGGTTTGCATATAGTTATGTTTGCGTGAGCTCTGGTGGGCGAGCACGCATGGATGTGTGTCTTTGCGCACGTCAATAGGTGTACAAATGTGTATATATGTTTGCGTCTGTTGTGACTACAAATTTTTCCTCCCAATTTTTCCTCCCACTTCCACAAAAATACACCAATATACACAGTCCTATATAGAACCAATTTTTAAAAAAATTAATCAGTTTGTCTGATGATCGCAAGAGCGTGAAACCCAGGGTCACAAACTCATACCTATCTATATGAATTTCTCTCAAACATGTTTGGTTAAAGAATACAGATAAGTTCTATGAATTTTTTTGCATTTAATTTTTCAAATTTCTGAATATATATATCTTTCATTAAATATGCCCAAAAAGGAAGTTTTTACTATCTTTTTTTCAGTTTTTCCAGCATTGTTACCTTTTTGCATGTAGTAGGAGGAAGAGAGTAGAAAAAAAAAAAGATTCACACGCAAATTCCAGCTGCGTGCAACACAGAAAAGCTTCCAAAGAATCCTTGTTTTCAAACAATTTAACAATAAATTACAACCAAGCAGTCAAAACATGAGGAAAATATGCTCTCACACCTTGATTGAACACTCTGGAAGAATGGTAAACTTTGAAAAACAGTAGCTACTCTAGCATCTATACATCGTTTGTTTAGTAGTGAATTAGAACACTTTTAGCTACTGGTGTATGTTTACATGGTATATCACACACCAAAAGTCTGCCTTCTTCTACCGAGTACCCATAGCTCAGAGGTAGAATTGCCAACTGATGTCAATTCGGCCACAGGTTTCAGTCCTAGCTAAAAGCAATTGGATGTCTAACCGTACTGATGAGCAGTGATACAGCAAAACAGATCTGTCTGCACATGACTATATATATATATATATATATACACACACACACACACACACTTATACATGAGTTGAATTTATGGATCAGAATCTGACAAGATAAATAGAATAAGTAGGAAAAAAGTGTCTTTAATCTAACATGTTTCACTTTAACACGCTTCTTCAGAGATTTATTAAAGACGAATGATTGAAAAATCTAATTAAAAAATCCAAGAGATGGTATATTGATTGAGGTATGGTTTCATTTGTCAGATACGTGTCATGTGCGATAAACAATGGATGAATATTAAATGTAGAAGCAAAAGAATTTGTGTCTGTTGAAGTGTGTGTGCCACAAGTAATAAAAAACATTAGATGTTTATTATGAATGTTTATTATGAATGTAAGTACATTTAAGCAAAAATCATGCGCGTTAAGCGTATTTAAACTATAGACAAATTACATGTGTCTATATGTCAGTAACGTTAACGTGTTAATAACTGCAATGAAATAAATTTCTGTTCAAAATATATATATGTATGTCAAGCGATGAAATGATTTTCTTTTTTTTTTTTTTTAAATAAAATGAAAGAATCATGTATGAATGTGTGCGTTTACAAGTCTGGAATTGTAAAAATTAAATATAGTTTCATTTAAAATTCTAGTGAAAATAACGTATAAAAGTAATAAGTGAACTTTTTATAAACAAATAAATCTTGAAAAATAATATGTTCATCTTTCAATGAAATAATAAAATCCTAAATATCTATATATTAAAATTATTACAATGACATAATTAAGTAATAATATATAAGAAACATCCAAATAAATTACCGTACTAAATCATTATAACATTACAATTAATCAGTAGAAATGATATACAATAATAAATAGTAAATTAAATAATTAAAATAAAACTAATGGTAATAATAATAATTGGCATTAATGTTGTGAATATGTTTTCAAACACTTCCTCCTTAAATGATTATGTTCTTTTTTTAATTCAACTGGCATTTGAGAAATCAAAATTGTGTCCTATGTTATGTCGATGTAATACAAGAGAGTTGGAATGTATGTCCAAACAAAAGACTCTTTTATGTTTGTAGATCCATGCTTTTAGATTTCAAAGTTTCTCCTATGTATATGTTATTGCACTGTAGACACTCTATTTTGTAAATCCCTGAATTTAAATTGGTGTTTGGTGTCTTTTTTAATCAGACAATATCACCAATAGTCTTGGAGGTGGTGGCAATGATACTCATGTTTGGAATAGTTAATTTGTTTGAGAGTTCATATGAAAAATTGTTGGAAGGTACTATGATGATTATTGTGTGATTTTTGTGGTATTTTATATATGACACAGGCTTCCATGCCATCACAGAAGGACCTCAGAATCTTGAGAAAGTGTGGTGGGGACAGCCTATTTTTGAGAGGATCTTCATTTCACTCATAAAGCTCAGTCAACAAGATTTGGTTTTCAAGCACTTTCCAAAGGTGCCGCATGCTGGGATTGCCTCCTCCATACACACACACACACACACACACACACACACATATATATATATATATATATATATTGTCATCCGCAGACAGATCTGCTTCGCTGCATCACAGCTCATCAGTACAGTTAGACTCCGATTGCTACATAACCCAGGCTCGAAACCTGACCGAATTGGCGTCAGTCGGTGACTCTACCCCTGGGCCACAGGGCATTCGGTGGAAGGAGGCAGTCTTTTTTGCACATATCATATTACGCGCCCAATAGCTAGAGTGATCCAATTCATTTCTTACTGAATGAGCGATGTGTACACGCTAGAGTGGCTACTGTTTTTCAAAGTCTACCATTCTTCCAGAGTGCTCAATCAGGATGTGAGAGCGTAAATATTGTCATCCATAGACAGATGTGCTTTGCTGCATCACAGCTCATCAGTACAGTTAGACTCCGATTGCTACATAACCCAGGCTCGAAACCTGACCGAATTGCGTCAGTCGGTGACTCTACCCCTGGGCCACGGGGTGTTTGGCGGAATAAGGCAGTCTTTTTAGTGCATATCATATTACGCGCCCAATAGCTAGAGTGCTCCAATTCATTTTACTGAATGAGCGATGTGTATATATATATATATATATATATATATATATATATATATTGTGTATTTGGGCAACAGTCTCTCGTTTATGCAAGTTTCATTAAAAATGACAGGCAAGGTATTATCATTGATTTTTTTTAATATAATTTTTCCTGTTTTATGAGTTTTTTCCTTTCAGAACTCAAACTATATAAGAATTGTCCAGGACATTGAAATTCATATACTATATTAGTCATTGCCAGTTTAGGTTTGGTAGGTTTGTTATTATCAAAAATAATATGGTTTGTTCTCTTCCATTTCCTATATTATAAATTTTCTATGTTTTTGTGGAATTATAGCAGAAATATGGTGTTTAATAATATTAAGTATAGAAAATTCATCCTGTTTATAATTAATGTGCATTTGGCTGCAATAAAATATGTTCATGTTTTCTTGTTTTATTTTTAATGATAAAGTCATGTATTTTTTGAAAGAATAATTTTATTTGTTTATCAATGATGTAGTTGTGAAAATTATTGTTGACCAATTCTTGTTTTATGTGTTTTAGTTCACCCAAAAATAATTTTTTGGAGGAGGAATTTCGATGTGATCAATTTAAGAAGTTCGTTAATACTGCTATTATATATCTAACTGGGTATTAGCAATTATAAAGACAAAAGTTCTTACTGCTGGGTTTTTATACAGATAAGTGATAAATTTATTGGTTTTTATATTAATGTCAAGAAATGAGATTTTGTTATTGTCCATAAGTAAATTTCAGTAAGGAGTAATTTTCAAAATTTAATTTTAGAAAAATTTGAGAAAGTAGGATCTAATTGGTTTCTTATACTGACACAGTTTGCATTTAGATGTTACCATTTTGGTCCAAAAATGGTGTTCCTTTGGTGCACATGGTAAGTAGTTTCTGAAGAATTGCAGGTTGGATTTTTTGGAGGAGGGATAGATGGGTGTTTGTAAACGCAATCGCTAATTACATTCAATGTTTCTTCAATTGGGACATTAATAAAAAGATTTTCAATATCCAGCAAAGCTAGAATGTTGCCTTTGGGATTGGTAGCTTTTAATATATGGAGAAATTTTTTAGCTGAAGTGATGCTGTAATTGTTAGGTATATATGGAAAAATTATATGATTTAAACATTTAGATAGTTGGTATACCAGTGTAGGTATTTGTGATATGGGTCTGTGATGAAAAATGATGAAAATCAGGTTTATGGGTTTTTACATTACTATAAAGATATCCCGGTTGGTAATTGATGACAATTTTCTAGATATATAAAATACTAATGTCTGCGTTGTTCACTGTGATTAATTTATTTACATACTTTTTTTTTATAAACATATCGCCCCAAGCAAGGCATTTTATTGCCACTGTTTTGCAGGGGGTTACATAGAAGGAAAGTTATGAGAAAGAGTGACAGGTTATAGGAGGTGTCTGGAAGTGGGTAAGAGAAGGATGAGAATACTGATGAGAGTGGAGTGGACGGAGAAAGGAGCATATGAGAGTGGATGCAGGTTAGTGAGATAGGAGATGACTATTGACTTTACATTTAAATTCTTGGAGATTGTAGCTGTCGGAGAAGCAAGTAAATGGAAGGGAATTCCACTGGTGAGAAGTGTGAGAAAAGAAGCTGCTGGAGTAGAATTTGCATTTACAATTTATTGGTTCCACAGTAAAAGGGTGGGACCTAGTTGCTAATCTTGTGGCTTGAGTAAATTTATATTCATTGGAGCAGAAGCCATGATAGTATTTGTAGAAGAGACACAGGGAAGCCACATTGCACCGGTGAGAAGGTGACTGTATCCAAGCTTCCAAGTTGGGATCTATCACATTACTTTTTAAATAAATCTGTGGGATTTTTTTCTTAATTTAGTAAATTTTGTTGTGTCATCTAGGATGTGCGTTGTGGCACATTGGATATCGGCTCGGAATGAGATATCGGAGGCCGAGTTTGAATTCCAGCCGAATTCATTGCATTCATTGACGTGCAAATACCCTTGGGAAAGGTATTAATCCATCTATTCCTTCCAGTTATGAATTAAATAACAGGACAGATTGGGTTCTATCGCCTTGGTCGACAACCAGTCTACTGCAGAAAGCAATGGCAACCTACTGTGGGATAATCTTCTGCCAAGTCAGTCATGTCTCTTTCGAGACATGATCACCCAAGCGTGTATCACGTATGACACTTAACTGACTGACATTTAGGATAGATTGTAAGTTTTGGTTGTAATCTTGTCAGTTGAGAACTACATAGTTGTTGGTTTGTCAGCACATCTAATAATGACAACAGTGTTGTTTGGTAAATCTTTTGCAGCTAATTTTAATTTGTTTGTGAGCATATTATCATGAGTATAATACAATGAGTATGTAAGTGTGACTATATATATATATATGTGTGTGTGTGTGTGTGCATGTATAGTCATCTGCAGACAGATCTGTTCTGCTCTATCACAGCTCATCAGTACGGTTAGACAGCTGATTGCTTTTTACCTGACCGAATTGGCGTCAATTGGCAATTCTACCTCTGAGCTATGGGTACTCAGCAGAAGGAGGCAGACTTTTTATCATTACACACGCCCAATAGCTGAGAGTGTTCTAATTCATTGCTGAATGAACGATGTGTAGATGCCAGAGTAGCTACTGTTTTTCAAAGTCTACCATTCTTCCAGAGTGCTCAATCAGGGTGTGAGAGCATAAATAGTCATCCACAGACAGATCTATATATATTTGTTGGTTTGTCCATATGTGAGTATCTATATATTTGTATATATGTGTACCAATCTCTCTAACCCATTTCATATTTGAATAACTTTATAATAAATTAAACGTAATGCTTTGTTAAACTTAGAATTTGAAATTCATAGTCCCTAACATTAATTCGTAATTAATTTTTTTGAAAATAAATTTTCATTTTTATTGTAAAATGAAACTAATAGTCAATTAGTAATACTGATCTGTTATAATCAAATATTAACATTTGTGCCACAATAAATTGTTTTTAGAGTCTGTTTGTATGTTCCTTAAATTAGAAATTACTTGTATTTTGATTAGTCCCTACAGACTATGTAACAATGGCTAGTTTTGAACTTTTTAAAACACTTCAACCTGAAATCAGCACCATCAAGCAGTGTTGAAACAAAAAAGTGACTTTTTTAGTGATATTATAACATATTTATGTCATAAATTTTAAATAAATACACATGAAATTACAATATATATATACATACACACACATATCTATATATATATATACACACACAAACACAGACATATATATATGTGTGTGTGTGTGTGTGTGTGTGTGCATATACAAATATGTTTCATCAAAAACTACTGACAAAGAAAATTTTTATTTTTTTATATTTAATTTTTCCTGAATTTGTACATGTATTCTTATTGCTGTAAATACACAAAGTAAAAATGTTCCCTAATTTTTGACTTTCCAAGTGCTTTCAGCCACTTTATTGGCCATATACACACACACACACGTATGTGTCTATATATATATATATATATATTGTAACTAAGTTGTAGAACTCGTAGTTTCTTTAACCTGTTCTTCATGCATTTATATTTATAAAGAGTGCTCGATACAAACGTAGAGCGTAATATTGTAATAGTTGTTACAATGGTTTATAAATTCATAGTATCACTACACAAAAATTTTCATGTTTCGAAGCTAGCCATGTATCTGGGCTGCTTCTTCAGGTGATCTGAAGATCACCTGAAGAAGAAGCAGCCCAGATCTTTATTTTTATTTTATTGCTACCTGGTACTGCATTTGTGGGGCAGGTGTCTTCTCTTGCTATCTTGCTATATAGTAACAACTATTACACTATATATATATATACATACATGTATGTGTGGATCTATATATATATATATATATGTATGCAAAAGTATTTATAATCTGAGAAAAAGAACAGTATGATTAAATAAAAAAGACAAAAGAAAAACTATTTTTGTTGCCTATGCATTTCATTTTGTGACAGACTTTATCAAGGAAAAGTGATAGAATTAATTTTATTTTAAATAAAGTGTCTATAAACAAAAAAATTGTTGGCTACTAGAAAAAATATTTTATTTATGTGTGTGTGTGTGTGTGTGTGTGTGTGTGTGTATAGTGCCATGGTGGAGATAGACTGTTGATAGGTTTAAGACAAAGAATTGGTCATTTTCACTGAGTAGGTACATGCTGACTTCAAAGTTTCAAGAGGTTCACTGTTATATCTTCACTCATTGGCTCTGGGTTTGTCTGCCACGCACACACACACACACACATATATATATATATATATATATATATATATATATACACACACACACACACACACACATTAAAGGCCAGGCAAAAGTCTTTCTTGGCATGAAGAGCTTTTGTTTTGTGATGGTATCTTACTCTTACGTTACATCAAGTTTGTTCTTTTTCTCTTTTTCTTATAGTTGAATAAATCAATGAATATCAGCTGAATCTATGTTGTATTAAGTTTGAATGTAAATCTGGAAAAGAGAAACATCTTTTCTTTAAATGCACAAAGAGCTGTCACTTGATGAAAACAAAAGAGAGTTCTAATAAGGGGAAGTAACTTTTATTCTTGTGCATAAAAATTCCATCCATCTTCAGTTACCTTTATGACATTCCATTTGTATCTACCTCTCACTTCCATTCTGTTCAATTTGCATTCTTAACTAACTTTCACCTCCACTTTTTCAATGCAAGAATAATAGAGAAGAGAAGAAAAGGCTCTCCATCTACGAAAGAAAAATACATTTCTCCCACTCGCACTTTCTACCTGTATGCGCAACTATAATTTATTTTCTTTATTTTTATTTTATTGCTACCTGATACTGCATTTGTGGGGCAGGTGTCTTCTCTTACTATCCAATATGAAAAATAGGTGTGCTTGTCTAGGGGTGGAGCGAAATTCAAGTACATATTATTCATTTTTGGTAAAGTCTGTCAGTTTGAATCAAGCCAGTGTGAGAACTCCCCAAAGACCCTTGTAAATGACAAGTGGAAATCAACTGTAAAATACAGAATCAATCACTCCTGCAATTACCAATCATGCGTATGAGAAAGAGAATGATTCCCAACCTATTACCATCATTCCCAGAAGAAACTATCGACATCATATTATGTAAAAGAATGTGTGTCAGAAACAGAGAAATCAAGCACCAAAATTGGAATCCAGATTGGCAGTAATGCAAGAAAAGTGAAAACTTTGTCATAAGCTTGATTCTTTTTTCAGAAAACAATCACATTTTTAATTTCTACTTTGTTTTTAATTGTCATTTGTTGAATATTCAATAAAATATATGATCCAATTAATTTTCTTGCATTTTTTAATCAAATATATATACCCTTTCTAATCAAATCATCCCGTTTCAACGGGAAGCTGAGTGATATTGGCGTTGAAGTGGTGATGAGAATAAATTCAGCAATGAGAAAATGCTCTTTTCATTTGAATAAGAATTTCATTTTAAAACTGTGCCAGTAAAGAACTCGGTTTCATAAAACCAGGTAGAAGCACAAACAGTCAATCAATAACAGCATGAAGACAATGATGGAAAATGATCCAGAAACCTCAGTCAGTGAATTCACAGCAAATTTCAAATTATTGATTATCATTTCATCAAATCAGTTAAGAGGGGTTGGTAGAAAAAGAAAAATCAATATATCTAGATTTCAACAAAAATGTCTATTGCAAGGTTTTTTTGTTTTATTTTAATCGTTTCACCTCAAGCAAGGCTGTTCTGCCACTGATGTGCAGGGGGCTACATAAGAGAGTAAAAGTTTAAGCAGGATGAGAGTGAAGAGAAAGACAAACCAGTTACAGGGGTTGTCAGATAAAGGGCAAGAGAAAAATGGGAACACAGATGTGAAGACAGTTGCGAAGGAACTGTCTTCACAGGAAAAGAACAAGATGTAGAAAGGACTGGTGTCAAGTAGATAAGAGATGGGAATTGACATTGCATTTAAATTCCTGGAGGTTGTAGCCATCAGGAAAGCAAGTATATGAAAGGGAGTTCCACGGGCGGGAAATGTGAGAGAAGAAGTTGCTGGAGTAGAATTGTTGGCTGCATTTGCTTGATTTAACTGTAAAAGGGTGGGACCTTGTTGTCAGTCTGGTTGCATAGTAAATTTTTGTGGAGGGGCACCAGTGACCTAATTTTGTTGGAGCAAAAGCCATGAAAATATTTGTAGAGAAGACAAAGGGAAGCCAGATCCCGCCAGTGAGAAAGTGTCTTGAGTCGAACTGCTAGGTCGAGACTGATCACATTACAGATTCTCTTTTGGAGCCTGCCGAGAACCCTGAGATGAACAGCAGAGGTGCCTGACCAGATATGACAACAGTATTTTATGCACAGTTGGATGGGTGATTTGTATATATGCAAGATTCTGGCAGAAAAATCTTCCTGGCCCCACACAGTGGATTTAACTATTCACTCAGTGTAATGATTCCACTTGAGGTTGGAAGACAGCGAAAGACTAAGGAGGTACAGTATATTGCTTATAGGGCCATAATTATGGGGGATCAGGAGAGATTGCCTGTGATGGTTGACAGATAGCAGCTTCATTTTAGAAGCACTAAAATTTACAAACCAGTTTTTACCCCAATCCACTACTGAGTGAAGGTCCTTCTCAAGATAAGCAGTGAAGTTATGTTTACCCGCCTCACCAGATTTCTTACTGATACGGAGTAAATGGTGGTGTCATGTGCGTAGATACCTACTTAGGATTTGATCACGTCTGGCAGATCATTTATGAAGATCAGAAAGAGCGCGGGCCTAGGAGGACACCAACATTCATGCGGTAGGATGTGGAGGCATGCCCATTCAAAACGACCTTCATTATGCCGTTAGATAGGAAAGATTGGATCAGATCAAGCAAGAGTTCAGAAGGCCAGCATGCCAAACCCTATCAAGAGCCTTGGAGATATCAAAGGAAACAGCACGAACCTTGCTGGATTTATCAAGGGCCCGGTATATATACTCCGTGATGATCGTTAGTATATCGGCTGTAGACCTGGCAAAGTGGAAGTGGTACTGCCTGTCTGAGAATAGTTTACAGGCAGTAAGACGTTGAACTATTTCAGCATTGATAATAACCTTGAATACTTTTACGAAAATTGGTAGGAGGCTGATAGGACAATAATTGGATGTGTCTGAGGGTTTCTCTGAGTACTTAAATACAGAAAGCACAGCGGAGGACTTCCAGCAGACAGGAAAACAGGAAGCAGAAAAGCAGTAATTATAGAGTTCAGAGGCACATTTCTTCAGGACAATGACCGGGTTTCCATCACCTCTGCTCACTTTATGAATAGAATAAGTAAAGAACAGGTAGGAAAAAGTGTCTTTAATCTAACATGTTTCATTTTAACAAGCTTCTTCAGAGATTTTTAAAAGGCGTCTTTAAAAAATCTCTGTAGAAGTTTGTTAAATAAAATGTTAGATTAAAGACTCTTTTTTCTTACTTTTCCTGTGCTTATTTCATTTATCTTGTTGAATTTCGATCCATACATTTAACTCATTGCAAGATATCCGCATCATGAACACTGATCAGAAATATCACTTGTGGTAAAAAAAAATGAATTTATAAAATGGTGAATGTGGATGAGAAGCAACATCATCAATTGTAATAGTTCTTTAATTTGTTTTTTTTTTTAATCATCTCACCCCAAGCAAGGCGGTAACACCACTGATGTGCAGGAGGCTACGTAAGAGTGAAAAGGTTGGAAAAGAGAAAGCCAGAAACCACATCCTAAACAGGAAACAAGGGATGAGCCTCTTCACCTGTTCTATAGACGTGGGTGGAGTGTGAACCGGGCGATAGTTTAGTCTATCTACTCCAATTCCTGGAAGTTATGGTGAGCACTTGAGGAAACAAGAAAAATTTGGGATAACATAGTTGTGGTTAGTTGACACTGGAGATTCTTGGTATTTATTTACCAAAAACTTTGGAAATAAAATAAACTGGAGGAATGGTATGATCAAATATCTAAACTTATTTATAAATGGAACTTTGTGTGTGTGTGTGTCCGTTACCTATAGACTCCAAAACGGCTGAACTGATTTTCTTGAAAATTTACACAGTTGTACTATAAGCATCTGTGAGTGTTCTTAGCTAGATTTTGTCTTGAGGTACCCCATAAATTTGATACACTCAGAGACAAAAACATAAGAAATGATATTCAGAAGTTTCAAGGTTGCAGTTCATACAATAGTGCAGAAAAACGATAATATATATAAAAGGCAAGATGTTTGTGTGTGTGTCTGTTTATCTGTCTGTATGTCCTTTATACAAATCCACAATTTTTATCCAATTCTCCCCAAACTTCACACAAATATTCTTTAGGCTGAGTCTGATCTCCAGGACCATGGATTAGTTTTAAAACTTTCATTTCACCTGAGCAACGCCGGGCTATACTGCTAGTTTTTATCTAATTTAGTTTATATATATATATATATATATATATATATATATATATATATAAATATAAACATAAACTAAATTAGATAAAAACTAACAGTATATATATATATATATATATATATATAGAGAGAGAGAGAGAGAGAGAGAGAGAAAGAGAGAGAGATAAAGAGAGTGAGAGAAGGGTATAAAAGGAAAGTGCAAATGCCTTGAATTAAAGTTAAAATTTTAATTCTATTTTTGTTTATATATTCTATTTTTATGTTTTATTTTTATGGAATTCTCAAAACAAATTTTTTTTTTAAATGGAGTCAAGCAATTAATGCTTATAATTATACAAAATGTGTTTTCAATATTCAAACAGAAATAAAATATGTTTCAATAAAAAGGATGACATTTTGCAACAAACACACTCTCTTTTATGGCAAAAATCTTAATATATATCCTCTACCAAGTGTTTTTTTATCAATCGTGTCGAAAACTGCTGTTTTAGAGTTATCGTCATTACACAAGTAAAGCCAGGTGACATCATCTTTTTATGGGAATAACAAATGGTTCCATAATATTTGCAAAGATGAAAGGTGAAAGGATTGATCCTGTGAAAGAGCAGAGTACGATAACAAATAGAAAATATATATTATACTGTCAATTTTAACAGCATTGGCAAATTCGTTATAAAAACATTGAAAGTGACGACTTTATTGTACGCCACCTATTAATGCAACATTCTTCTCTCCTCTGAGTATTCTTTCCAGACTTCTTTCCAGACTTCTTTCTTACAGGCAAATATCTCTGCCAATTATAGTCATATTGACAAAGCTATCATTTTAAAATTTTTTTTTTTTTTTGAAAGAATTCTTTCGGAAGAGAATTGATAACTTACTGCCAAAAAGGAAATAAATGCAGAGACTTGCTAGGGAGACAATATTTTGATCGAATAAATAATGTTTTCTTGTAAATTTTATTTAAATAAATAAGCAACTTTATATATGATAATAGATATGAAATTCCCGCATCTGTATTAATATAAATTCATAAGATATCATCTTTGGTAAACTTCAAAAGATTATCATATTGATGATACCAGGGCCGTAGCTGATGCTAAAATAACACCGGGCACAGAAAAAATTACCTGGATTTATTATTTGACAATGTGATGACATCATCAGTGTCATCCATTTCCAGAAACTATGATTTTTGTGAATTTTTTCGGCTATTCCAATGGAAATTAGGCACAGAACGTGAACGAAAGCAGGAAATCGGGTTCGGACTTTCTGAGTAGAACCAGTCTTTTCCCCCAAAATTAATAAATAAACAAACAGATTTTTACTGCGTTCATTTGGATGTTTTCTTCGTTTTTCTTTCTTTCTTTCTTCGTGAATTGTTTAGTTTGATTCTTGATGAAGACATTTTTCCTTGTCTGGATTTTCACTATGATTGCATGGATTGGCCCGGACCCGTGTCCGGTGTGCCCGGTAGTCAGATACGTCCATGGATGATACTTGTTTAAGAGCCTTTTGTATTGCCTTTTACAGCTAAGATTTTGAACAAACATTTTAAAAGTAGGTAAAATATACGAACACATGAGAAAAGAGCTGAGGCGAGAGAACCAGGAAAAATATTGAAGTAATTTATTTGAAAAATTTAAATAAATAAATGATAGAACAAAATATGTAGTAAAGCTCCAAGAGTTACATAGAACAGCAAAAGACAAGAAGACTTGATTAGTCCTGATTTTTATCTCTCCTTCTGAAGCTTTTTTTTTTATTCAGCTTTTGTAAAGCTTACTGTTGACCTCAGTGTCTTCTTTTACATTTGCATATACTCTACCTCTGATATTAGGCATTTTGACCCATAAATATAGTATATAATAAAACTATATTTTTATCACATAATTGCTCATACCTTTTAACAAGTGGAATGAATGATTACAAAAAGTTTGTTTATGAAACTCTTGTGTCAGGGGTTTGAAAATAACATCAAACAGCAAAGTGATCAATTTTATATTTGTATTAATCCGATTAATGCTCTGATACCAAGCACTTTTTCCAAAGACTGTTTTACTTAAATGTTCTTTCTTATGTTGCAAGGATGCATTAATATATAAAAAATTAATATTAATAATGTCTAAAAAAAAAAAAAAAAAAAAAAAAAAAAAGGATAAAATTTATAGTCAGGGATTCTATTGAGTCCTACTTGTTATTAGAAAATAAGTTTTAATTCATGAAGTAGTTGTAAAAATAGGGAAATCAGAAACAGAACATTTGGAAGATCCTAAAATGTTCAAGAAAAACCTAGAGAATCTGAGATGAGTCGAGAAATATGCAAATTAGGTGTTAGCCCCTAGAAAAATAGGTTTGGAGAATTGAGTAGTTAGTTTTTAAAAGGATTTGCTGAGATTATCAACTCCGGCCCGATTCAGGATTTGTATATCCAGCCGAAAGAATCTCCACTAAAAATTGACAACCAGCTAAAACCTGAAAGAGAACCTCATGGAACTAAATGGGTGAATAGAATTTTTTGACTCTTTTACTGACCAAACAAAAAATATTTCTTTCTATACACATTTGGGGATTTCCAAAAATAGTATTAAGAATACTTGCTAGCCTAACATATAAAAATTACTTCACCCACTCCTTACCTCTCTTTTCGTAACACTTTGCCTGCCAGTTGTAAACTCTGTTTTCTATTTGAATGCAAAAATTATATATTTGTAAATATTTTTATTTTTTGGTTTTTAGAAAATTAAATATTTGTCTGAGATTTAGCTCTGCGTTTTGGTAAATCATTTTTTTCTTTTGTTACAACTTATAACACATAACATTTACAGACTTCTACCAACTAAGACTATTTCTGATTTATCATTATCTTTGTTTTATATATAGGAGTGTGTGTGTGTGTGTGTGTTTCAGAATAAACCAATTAAAAGGTAAAAAAACAAACCCCAACTAATACAAAGTTGAAAAAATAAAACAGGAACCTACCTTACGAAAAACCATCAATATTCAAAATCTTAATTGTTTGAAGGAACCCAAAATAGAAAACTAAACCAAGACAGCGCCATAAGAACAACCAGAAATATATCTAGAGAAACCAATAGTTATGGTCCGACATATATATATATAAATATAAATATATATAAAATTTGTGTATTTAAGCAAGAAATATTCTTTTAAACATGTCAGATTAAATAAATTGCAAACATAATGTCTGCTCATTTTTATTTTTAAGCCGTCAATTAATAGAATTGGCGATAAATACTGTAGTAATGTTCTAAAATGTTTGTAAAAGGAACAGTTTTTTTCATGCTTTAACACGTGCCTGGCCATGACATTACGGCATATAAAAAACTTCCATTTTGGATAATTTTCACATTCTAATGAACGCTAGCAATTTGTCAATCGTTATATTTGAAGCAGAAAAAAATGTGCTGTAATTTTTAGCAACACAGTTTTTGCAGTTATTTTTTGTTACCATAACTCACACCCCTGAAGATGGTCTCGGAAAGTGATTGAAAGCACATGGGTGGCTGGAGAAACGAATGATAATAACATCTGTCACAGTTACAGCTCATTTCTAACATCTTCCAATTGTAATACGCAAAGATTATCTGTGAGTATGAACAGATTTTACTAAAAATAAGCAAACATTATGTTTGCAATTTATTTAATCTGACATAGCACTCTGGAAAAATAGTAGACTTTGATACACAGTAACTACTCTGGCATGTATGCATCGCTCATTCAGTGAAATGAATTAGAGCACTCTAGCTATTGGCGTGTATAATGATATGTGCTAAAAAGTCTGCCTACTTCCACCGAATACCCATAGCCCAGGGGTAGAGTCGCCGACTGACGCCATTTCGGTCGGGTTTCAATCCTGGGTAAAAAAGCAATCGGAGTCTAACTGTACTGACGAGCTGTGATACGGCGAAACAGATCTGTCTGCGGATGACAATATATATATATATATATATATATATATATATATATAAAAAATCGATAACATAAATATGCTATAATATCACTAGAAAAGTAGCTATTTTGTTTCAACACTACTCGTATCTTATGAAGTGATGATGTTTATTTCAAGTTTAAGAGTTTTAAAAAGTTCAAGACTAGCCACACACCCCTTAATCAGAGAGGCATTAATATATAGATAGTGTGGGCCAATCAAAATAAAGTTATTTCTAATTTGAAGGATATGAGAACAGGCTCTAAAAACAATTTATTGGGGCATTCAAGGTCTCACCCTTTTACAGTTACATCAAACAAATGCAGGCGACAATTCTACTCCAATTGTTTCTTTTCTTGCGTTTCCTGCCTGTGGAACTCCCTTCCATATACTTGCTTTTCTGACACCTACAACCTCCAGTTATTTAAATGCAAAGTCAATTCCCATCTCTTATCCACTTAACCCTTTGTTGCAAGTGTAACCAATATATAACAAAGGTTAGAGAAAGGTTACAATTGTAACCAATATGCAACAAAGGGTTAAATCCAGCCCTTTCCTCATCACCCCATGTATCTTGTTCTTTTCCTTTCTCTCTACCTTCACAACTGTCTTCACACCTGTGTTCACATCCTTCTCTTGCATTTCTCTGTCACCCCCTGTAACTGGTTCGTCTTTGTCTTCACTCTCCTCGTGCCTAAAACTTTAACTCTCTTATGTAGCTCCCTGCACATCAGTGGTAGTACTGCTTTGCTTGGGGTGAAATGAAAAAAAAAAAAATAATAAATTAAAATATATTGGAATACAGACATTGATATTTTGTTTTACTTGCTAATGTGTGTGTATGTATGTATATACATATATATAGATAGGTATACTTTTATACATATCTATATTTTCACATTTATGTGTGTATATATGTTCGGAAGTTCATGTATGATTGTCTGTACATATATATATGTATATGTCTATGAATGTTTATATGTGTGTATACTTTTGTGCGAGTATTCCTGTGCTTATTTGCATATATTTATGCCAGAAGTTGTTTCATATACGTGGGTTTTTTTTATTTTGTATATGATGCTTTGTGGTGTTTTTAGTTGCGTGTGTTTTTGTTTTTTGCTTGTGTATTTGTGTGCGTATATATCTAATTATGTTTATTTGTTCATGCACTGAAATTTAGCTGTGTCTGTCTTGACCTCGTTCATTCAAGGCCCTTGCTATCTTACAAATTCTTCGCTCTTACATGTATCCAATACTGTAGTTTTTACAGACGTTTTCCAAACCTGGCTTTAAAAATCAACAGATGTCGATAAAGTTTTAAAATTTGTATAAGTATATATATATATATATATATATATATATATACTTATACAAATTTTAAAACTTTATCGACATCTGTTGATTTTTAAAGCCAGGTTTGGAAAACGTCTGTAAAAACTACAGTATTGGATACATGTAAGAGCGAAGAATTTGTAATATATATATATATATATGTGTGTGTGTGTGCATATATTCATCTATACTTGTCTATTTGTCCATATGTGGATGTCTATAGATTTGTATATGTGTGCGTCCATATCTTTTCTTCATTTAATATCTGAATAAGTTTATAATAATCTAAATCTAATGTTTTGTCAAACTTAGAATTTAAAATTCATAATAAAAATAATGTAAATCTAATAGCCGATTAATAATACTGATCTCTATTTTAATCAAATATTAATATTAATGCCCTAATAAACTGTTTTTAGTGTCTGTTCTCATATTCTTTAAATTAGAAATTACATTATTTTGATTGGTCCACACTGTCTGTGTAACAGTGCCTCTCTGATTAAGGGTGTTTGGCTAGTTTGGAACCTTTTAAAACTCTTCAACTCGAAATAAACATCATCGCTTGATAAGACACAAGTAGTGTTGAAACAAAATCACTACTTTTGTAGTGATATTATAACATATTTATGTTATAAATTCTAAAAATATATTATTCGCTCTATTTTGTATTGAGCACTTTTTAAGCTTAGTGTTTTTTTGGATACAGAATTTTATTCCATCCAAACCTACTATATATATATATATATATATACACACACATACATTACTCTCCAGTCCCGAATTGAGTTCTCTTAGCTGCTGTGTGCGTGTATATATATATATATATATATATATATATATATATATATACACACACACACACACATTACTCTCCAGTCACGAAGAGTTCTATTAGCTGCTGGTGTATGGATATATAGCATATATATAACACACTAAAATTTTCTTCTCTCTCAGCCAAGTGCTGATATCTTAGGAGTAGGCATTCCAACTGACACCAAATTGGTCAAGTTTCGATCACAGATGGAAGCAAGTGGATGTCTAGCCACACTGATGAGCAAAACAGGCTTGTATGTGGATATATATATATATATATATATATATATATATATATATAAAATAATAATAACAACAATTATAGTAATTATAACAATATTAATAGTAACAGAAATAATTCTGCTAATACTAGTAATAGTTATACTATAATTTAGATCGTCTTGAATAACCAACCGAGGACGAACTCGGAGGGGAAAGGAGGGGAAGTAAAAAAAAAAGAAACAAACGAAGTACATGAACAAAAGTCAAATACTCGTAAGAAAGAAAAAACCCCAAGACAAAAACCCTAACACTAAAGTGCTCAATACGAAAGTAGAGCAATAAAGACATAAAATCTAAGTGAGAGCCAACAAACCTACCAAGGTTTCACCCTTCGGCTCGTCAGGGTAAATTGGTAGGTTTGTTGGCTCTTGCATAGATTTTATATATATATATATATATATATATATGAGAAAGATAGTTATTATTAGTGTTAAAATAATATCATATAAGACTGCAACAGATTGGTTTTGGTGCCAAGTACACTGCCATCATCAAGCATCGAAATATTTTTTTGTTATAGGGACGGACACACACACACACACACATATATATATATATATATATATATATATATATAGCTGAGTGAGTATCCGTTATAATACCATTAATCAACAATTTCACACTTACACACCAGGTTCTTCAAAAGTCTAACGGTCAAAACGAAAGACACATTCACTTTATTACCAATAACCCCAACCAACCCCCATGACAACAACAAACCAAACATAAACAGAGAATGATTCCAAACTCTTACTCTTTATTTCTCTCAATGATGTGTTTGAGTCCAAACACTGAAACAAACATATGATTTTAGAGAAGAGGACATATATAGAAAAAAATTATGTACATGTTCTAAAACATAATTTATAATAAATATATATATTAAGAGAGAAAGAGAGTGTGTGTGTGTTTGTGAGAGAGGATGCAATGGATAACTTGTCATCTAAATTATACAAAAATGAAAATAACACGACATTTCATTTTAACCGATATATTTTCCAAAATAAGCCCAAAATATCTTGGAATACTTAAGTGCAAATTTATTCAATAAAATTGCCATTGGCTTCAACCACAGACTTCAGACAACTTTAGAATCTCTTGCAACTCTTCAGGACAGTTTTCTTGTTTAAGTTTTTGAATGCTGCCATAATCCTTGCCTTTAGTTCATTTTTAGTGTTACAATTAAATTTGTCGGTTTCTTGCTCAAGGGCCCTCCACACATAATAGACAAAGGTCTTGCGGTGTGGGGAGTTAGGTGGCCAGATGTAAAGGTTAATGTGGCCGTAGCTGCATTCTCCTGCATGTGTGGCATGGTGCAGAGACCTGTTGCTAAAGATAGGGTCTTCCAGCAGCCACCCTCTTGACCTAGGGCAGCACTACTTCCTAATAGCACTTGATGCAGGCCCATGTGTTGAGACTGAGTGAGGGAGGCACTGTGGGAAGATGAATGAAAGCGTAATGTTGCTATCACTAGTAATCTTTCTAAACATCTTCATAATCATCGTAAGATTCATCTGACTCTTTTTAAATTATTTACACTGTCTTCAGATCAATACCCAAACATTCTGAAATGTTTGTATCCAAGTTTCTGGTGCAAGTACCAAGCAGGATAGCATACCGTTTCTAAATATCTGGCAAAGTGAATTGTGTCATGATGCTCTTTTTCTCAGGTATGAAATGAAAAATATAAAATAATGACAGTCTACCCATTGCACCCACTGTGTGTGTGTGTGTTTGAGAGAGAGAGAGAGAGAGAGAATTATTATCAACCACTTTTGCAAATTGGAAAAATGTAACTTTTTAAACAAAGATTCCCCCTGGCTTAGTGGTTGGATGTGAGCATATTAAATTAGATCAGCAGAGCTTCTGTAAACCTCATCTCTATTATGGAACGTCAATGATAAAAGAATTGCCTAATTCAATGGCGAAGATTCGAATTCAAAACCATTAGAAAGTACTGACATACTATAAATGCAACAGCGAAATGTTCACAATTTAAATTTAATTGCTTAGGTCTTCCACTTTGAAATTGGAAGCTCTTGTGTATAGAAAATGTAATTTTGAATCTCATCAGAGATACCTGTGTATTTCAAGAATTTTATTATCGATAATTTGCGATTAGCTCCTGTGAAATAGAGAAAATGTTAATGGAACTAATTTTGTTCTCAATTTCTAATCATCTGTAAATTTACAAACTTAGTCTGTGATGAAGTGGTTATAAAGATGGCATATCCACAATCTTCCTAGTGGGGAGTGCTAGCCTACCTTTGAAAAATAATCGACGTTTGAAAAATCAGACATTTAACTCGACTTCAAAACCACTAAGTCAGAAAGGGAATTGCAAACAACCACAATTACCAAAAACAGACACTTACAATGTCACTTTATATGGGCAACTTCATATTTGTATTCAATCTATTGATACCAATATCCTCATCTTAGTTGTTTTTCTACGAATTTACCTGATGCTCTTTGTAATTTCCTAAGAAACGTGCCACACCTGACTGAGATCTTTTGAATAGATTCACTTATTCTTAGGCACCTATTGTTCTAACCCCTCTACCCACCTTTGTTCAATGCAGCTTGGGTATCTTGCCTTGGGTTTGAATTCGGGATGGCATTATTTGTCATTTTAATGTAAGAAACCCACTGAACAATGGACAAAATGACTGCCTTGTGGATAAAAACATTGTCAAGTCTCTTGTTTCAATCCTAAGGCTGGACGGTTCAGTGAATTGTCATCTTATTGATGTGCAATCCCAAAAGGCATAGAAAAAAACAAATCACCTTTTGGAGAAAAAACTGAAACCCTAAATGTTGCATACAAAGTTCAATCTTGAGAAACGGTGCCAGCTGTGATAAAGAATAAGAACAGTAGATTGCCTTCAGTCAGTCAGTTAAGTGCCATACGTGATACACGCTTGGGCGATCATGTCTCAAAAGAGACATGACTGACTCGGCAGAAGATTATCCCGCAGTAGGTTACCATTGCTTTCTGCGGTAGACTGGTTGCTGACCAAGGCTATAGAACCCAATCTGTCCTGTTATTTAACCCATAACTGGAGGGAAGAGATGGTTTAATACCTTTCCCAAGGGTATTTGTGCGTAAGTGAATGCAATGAATTCGGCTGGAATTCGAACTCGGCTCCCTGATTTCTCATTCTGAGCCAATATCCAATGTACCACAATGCATATACATTGCCTTAAGTGAAATTAATGAGATTGTTTGAAATTCTTTTGAATAATTCCAGATGCAGCACACGTTTTCATGCAGGCTAGAGAGTATCTCAGCCAAAATTCGGTGTCACAAGCAACAATGAAAATGAGAATATTGATTTGATTATAGATAAAGATCAGAGGAATTTTGGTCAGACAACATTGTTCTATATTCATGCTGCAGAAAAAAACAGACTACTTTTTTTTAGATTCAGTTATATGGCACTTCCTATAGAAGTGAATTTCTCAACTGGGAGGTCCTCATGGAGAGACGTCAAGGTTTTGAGGAAGGAATATTTTACTTTTTCTTGTTCTTTTATTGACAGAATTTAGAGTCCACCACGAGTGTCAAAAAAACTTGGTGTGATGAATTTTATATTCAATATGGATTTACATCGGTCATCATCGATGGAGAAGAAAGACCTCAATGTTTATTTTGTTGCAAAGCCTTGTCAAATGATTCATTGAAACCAAGAAAGTTGAAGAAACATTTGCAGATTGTTCATCCCCAACACAGGGACAAAAAACTTTTGTAAATAGCAGGAAGATGCTCTCAAACATTTAATCATCAGTTAGGAATTAAAACAAATTACTATATGTCAGTCAGTTAAATGCCATACATGATACATGCTTGGGTGATCATGTCTTGAAAGAGACATGACTGACTGGGCAGAAGATTTTCCTGCAGTAGGTTGCCATTACTTTCTGTAGTAAACTGGTTGCTAACCAAGGCTATAGAACTCAATCTATTCTGTTGTTTAACCCATAGCTTGAGGGAAGAGACAGATTAATACTTTTCTCAAGGGTATTTGTGCATAAGTGAATGCAACAAATTCAACTGAAATTTGAATTTGACTCTCCAATTTCTTCTTCCGTGCCAATATCCACTGCTCCACAAAGCACATCCGCACTGTACATGTATCCAAGTTTAAAAATCGGTCAACATTTTCAATTGATATTAAATTTGTAAAACTCCTCTATAAAAATAAACTACGTAAATGTATATGTACTAATTTGGAAAAGAATAAAGATTTTCAATAATATATGCATATTTGGAATGCACCTTTTGAGTCAAACAATCTTGGAAAGTGGGGGGAGGACATTCCGACTTAGGGTGAAAAAGAGTGAATTGAGAAAAAGGGTTGAATACTACTGCTCTAAGGGTTTTCATGTTGCTAACAAACTTTTACTGATCAAATATTCATCTTTGGAGACATGAAAATATACTCAAGGTGTGTCTCACTCACTGTAAGAAATAAAAAACAAATTTCCGGAAGGACAGGTATTTTCTCAGTTACTTATCGAAAGCTTAAAAAAACAAAAGGTGTGAAAAAAAAACTAATCCAAGCATCTTAAATTTAGAGTCAAAGCAAAAAAAGTGATCTCTCAATGCTGTCTTTACTGATCCCTCAATGCTGTCTTTACTGATCCTTCAACAATGCTGTCTTACTTTAATGAAAATAGCATAAACGATTACAAAAGTTAAGATTAATGATCTCTTTTGATTTCAGGGATCTGAACTTTATGCTCAGATTTAATGAACTACAGGTTACAATGGTTTAAAGAAATGTAAAATGAAAAAATAAATTAACTCACAGTGTAATGAACAAAGACCTGATCTGCATTATCTGCCACTTGATCGCAGTCTTCGGGTTTGTACTGCAATAAAAAAGAAATAAATTAAGACAATGTTGGCTGTGAAAGAAATGGAGAACATACGAACATAAATGAAACATACATAAAAATCTAATCAAACAAATGCTTACAAGAGATTATCTGCTTGTGTTAAGCAGTGGACATTTTCAAGGAATTCTTTCTTCTGTTTCAATAGAAACATCATATTTACTATATTCTTCCAGTGTCTTTGGCCATCTTTTAGGCAACTTCATTATTCTATCCTCCTAGAAATTTTTATCTTTCTGTAAAGAACTACTCCAGCAGCCTTTGCATTTTCCTAGAAACATTTTTTTCACAAAGAAAATTCAAGAAAAAAAAATTCCTGAAAATATAGCAATATTTGGTGAATCGAGTGAAAGAATGAAAGCTTTTCAGCCAAGCTATAAAAATTGTTTCATGATCACTAAAGAAACATGTTGGATGAATTCTTCTGATAGAATATTATATCCTTTCGCTAAAAAAAAAATTCCAAATACCTTTAATTAATTTCCAATTTCAACTGAACGGGTGCAGGAATCAATCATTTGCTTCTTTAAAAGGAGTTCATAATAGAGGTGCCGTTCTAATCTCATCACATGCAAAGCATCACCTTTTCTGGATTCATTCATTAATCCTATACTTTATATTAAGGATCTACTGAAGAAAATTCTCAGATCATTACTAAATTTATATGCAAACAATTCCACGATTTATGGGTGCACCTTCAAAATCTAAATGGCAAGATTTTGACTGTTCAACGGGAAAAAGACTGGCTTTCATCATTCAATACATCCAAATGAAAACTAAAAACATTTCATCACCACTGATCATACCTAAATTTATTCCAGTCCTGATGAATGGTCTTATGCTTCCTTGTCTTGAATATCTATTGGGACTAAAGCTCACTTCGAACCTTAAGTGGAACACTTGCATTCATGCTTTTGCTAAAGATTCTGGAAAAATGGCTGGTTCTTCTAGAAAGTACCCAACTTTCTTTTAAGAAAAATTAACTTAGCTCACTGGTGTTCCCTATATATAAATTTACTCGAGCCACAAGATTAGCAACTAGGTCCCACCCTTTTAATGTGAAACCAATAAATTGCAAACGCAAATTCTACTATAGCAGCTTCTTTTCTCACACTTCTTGCCTGTGGAATTCCCTTCCATTTACTTGCTTCCCCAACAGCTACAGTCTCCAAGAATTTAAATGTAAAGTCAATAGTCATCTCCTATCTCACTAACCTGCATCCTCTCTCTCTCTCTCATGCTCCTTTCTCCGTCCCCTCCACTCTCATCAGTATTCTTATCCTTCTCTTACCCACTCCCTGACACCCCCTATAACCTGTCACTCTTTCTTATAATTTTCTTCCTATGTAACCCCTGCAAAACAGTGGCAATAAAATGCCTTGCTTGTGGCGATATGATTATAAAAAAAAATAACTAACTCCTCTTGCCATGCTCTATCTTTTTAAAAGTTTGATCAAACCAAAAATGGAGTATTTCTGCACTATCTGAGCTGGAGCTGCACAGTCTTCACAGTACTGCCATACCAATGTTCAAAAATGCTTATGTGGCTTTGTAGATAATGAATTATGTTCCACAGTTCAACTCATCTTCATTCTCTTCATATTCCATTGGTAAAGAGGTAAAAAAAAAAAAACAACACTTTTGACATGTTCCGTCACTGATAGTACCTCAACCATGAACCATATACTTATTTTGTTTCTGAGCCATAATTTTAACTTTAAAAATAATATTCTGAAAAGGTTTCTTATTTTCTTGTATCTCCAATGCCAAAATCAATAAAAATATGGCAAGTTTGACAATTTTTTTTTTATGTATACTCTCATGACAGCTCAGTCACAATATAATCAATGGGATTCTTTTTCAACGAAACTAGTTAAAACTAAACACTCCTAATGCCATTAATGATAAAAACGTAATACAGTAGAACCTCAGTCCTTGAACTTAATTTGTTCCAAGAATTTGTTCAAAAACCGAAACAATTTTCCCCTTATTTAAGAAACTGGGGTCTGTGTTCATACTTTCACTCCTTTTGCAAAACAAGCTGCTTTGATTGCATCTTTGTTCTTCAGTATCAAGCATTTTGTTGATTTCCACATCAAAATGTTCCCTGTTAGATTAAAAACATCATTCCACTTCCATGTTTGCTGTTATCTTCTTTCTTCAGAGTCATTAGGAGATGGTATATAATAAGAAAATGATATAGAAAAATATGACAAAATGCACACAGATAAAATGAATGTGTGCAGCATCAACAGAAGCCAATTGAGTAAAACTGATGCAGCTGCATTTTGGGGGCTTCCTCGGTTTGATGCACGTTTATTCAACTGATGTCATTTCCATTTAAAAACTGAATTTCTGTTTGAAAACGGGGGTATATTTTTCTCAAAAAATTTGTTTTAGAAACAATTTGTTTAAAATAAGTGGCGTCCAAGACTGAAGTTTCACTGTAAATTTTTTAACTGGTTTAATACATGCATAAAAACACATTTTTCTGTACACATGTCAAAACTGTGATAATCTCTTTTGGAAGGATTTTGTAGTTGTTTTTGTCTTACTGAATATACTGGGTGTGATAGGTAAATTATTGTCATTTAAAATTTTGAATTTTTCTGACTGCTCAGTACAGTAGGGTCTGTTGGGCACCATCTGTGAGAAAAAGAGCATCATGACATAATTCACTCCACCAGAAGGTTGAAAACAGCATGCTGTACTGCCAGGAAATTTGCAGGAATCTCCAATACAAGTATTTGGGTGTCAATTTGAGAACAGAGCACAGAAGTCAGAAAAGGTTAGATGAGTCCATCTAGTGGTGGTGACATTATGTCTCTCTTCATCTTCCTACAGGGCCTCAGACTCAACACGGAGCACTAAATCAAGTGCCTTGAGGAAGCAGTGCTGCCTTGGGTCAAGAGGGTGGTTGCTGAAAGACCCTATGTCTGGCAACAGAACTCTGCACCATGCTGCACAAGCAGGAGAACCCAGTCATGGCTGTCAGACAATTTCTGATTTCACATCACTCCTTACATCTGGTCACATTAACTCCCCAGACTGCAAACCCTTGATTATTATATATGGGGTGCAGTTGAGTGAGAGATCAACAAAACTCCTTGTAAAAGCAAAGATGACCTGAAGGCAAGGATTATGGCAGCAGTCACCAACTTAACCAAGATGACAACTCAGAACAGATGCAGGAGATTCTGAATTCATCTGGAGGCCAATGGCAAATTTATTGAAGAAATTTACTTTTTAGTATTTCAAGATATTTTTGTATCATTTTGGTAAATATGTGTTAAAATGAGATGTCAGTTTATTTTCATTTCTGCATCATTTAGATGACAATTTATCCATCGCGCCCTGTATATGCACCTCGGGGGAAAATTGAATTCGACACTGGGTTTGCTACAGCAGTATTTTTTCAAACTCATCTATGTTCCATTTGATGGGGGAACTCAATGTGGTGTAATGGCTAGCAAGGTAGGTCATCTCGCTACACCAATCATTTATGTCATGAGAAAACACCAACTATAAAAGCACTGAAATACAAACAAGGATTTTGTCAGACTCTCACTGCTATATTGTTATTACTATTGTAGAGGTTTGACTGAGTTATATTCCTTAGTGCCACCAGATCAGACTTTCACAGCTTGGACTGTCGTACCATGCTCATGGTGCTTAACTCTTCCCATACTGTGTGTGATCCTTAAAAAAAAAAAAAAAAAAGCCAGTTCCACTTGGACAGCCTCTTCCACAGAATTGTAACATCATTGAACAAACTTACAAGAGATTGGTTTCTTGCTTGGTGTTAACTGATCTCGATCCTACTTGTCCTTATCATGTTCTTCCTTCACCTGTCTCCCTCTTTTATAATCTCCCCACCTTGACTGACCCTTGGGACTTGTGCTGGGTGAACTGTTAGTAAAACTCTGAAGTTACTTATTTTTCTCTTTTGCAAAGAGATTGTGGTTGTTTTTGCTTTACTGAATAAACAGTCACTAAGGGAGCCAAACTAAATTTTTTACATTGTTTTTTTTTTTCCAAACTCGCCTATGCGATGTTTAATGAATTTCCATATCTTTGACTTTCTCTCAATTTGGACCCACTGCTCTGATTTATGTAATGCAGAAATAGCAAGTATAAAATGATAATCCAAACAAGGATGTGTGGGTGGAGCAACAAATATTGGCATACAAAATAGAATTGGAAATTAAATTTCAATTTCTGAGCTAGTCTTATGCATTCATGTTCACACAAGTCCATCTCTCTTCCCAGTAGATATGGATTAAAAACAAAAGATAAACTAAGTTCTCTTGCTTGTGATGGCAACCAATATAAGAGAAAGAAAACACTGCTTTCCAAATCATAAAGAATGAAACAGAAAACCACTATTATCTTTGCCATGAATGTCTGGAAAATCCCAAATAATAAAGAAAAGTGATTTGCGAAGAATTATAACTGCTTGTGTTTCATAGGGACATCGCAGAGACATGAAAGAATTGTAACTGCCTGTTTCATAGGGACATGGCATAGACATGAAAGAATTTTAACTGCCTGTTTCATAGGGACATGGCATAGACATGAAAGAATTTTAGCTGCCTGTTTCATAAGGACATGGCATAGACATGAAAGAATTTTAACTGCTTATGTTTCATAGGGACATGGCATAAAAATAAAATCTAAACAAATTATGATCAATAAATTATATTTACTCAGAAATATTGTGAATAAAAGTTGTTCTGCTTTTGATAACATCTTTAGATATAATAACTCATTTTGGCACACTAATGATGACAAAATGCAAATTAAAAATCAGGGATACTAAAATGAAACAAGTAAACACATTTAAATATAAGGGAAGTGTCCTGGATGGAAAATATGACAGTGAGATCCAAAGATGTATGGGGATGGCAAAAGATGCATTTCAAAAGCTAAGCAGAGTATTAAGAGACAGAAAAATTTAGTTAGAAACAAAGAAAAAAAGAGTATTAAACTGTTATGTGATATCTGTTCTATATGGCAGTGAATGCTAGACAATCTCCTCAAAGATGAAGAGACTTAAAGCAACAGAAACATGGTTCTACAGAAAGATGCTGAGGATATCATGGACTGAACATATGAATATCGATGAGGTTTTAGAGAATGGAGAAACAGAAAGGTAACTGATATTTAATATCAGGAAGGCAGTTGAAAATTCTGTGATATGTAATGAGAAAGGATGGCTTGGAAAATCTGATACTCACAGGGCAGATTGAGGAAAAGTGGGTCAGAGGAAAGCAGCATATAACATACTTGATGGGCTTGAGCTAATGAATGGCAGAACAGGGTTTGGGAGAAATAACAAAAAGACAAAACTTATTAAAAGCTACAAAGGACAGGAAGTTGTGGAGGGCCATAAAAGAAGAAAAAAAGAACATTCAAATTGGGCATTTATGTTCATCAGGATCTTATTATCATTGACGGAAAAGTTCTATAGAATGACAGATTGTCATTTTTTTGTTGTTAAGAAGAAAAGATGATATTTTAGCAGAGAGATACGTACAAAATAAGTTGGATACACAGTCAGTTGGTTTATATCTTAGTCAAGTGATGAAAAGGGACAGCAAGATAGGGTGGGTGTGGTAAGATGAGGTTCTTCCAAATGACTAACACTTCAACACAAATTAAACTCAAAAGTTCTTATGTGAGGGTCAGAGTTAGCAATCCGCAATAATAAAATCTAACTAATATGAAGATGCATGTTATGAGAAGAGGGCAATTTCTGTGCATTCGCACTGTAAAAAATAAATAGGATGGGTGGGTAGAAAGTAAAGCAAGAAAGAATCTTGAGTGAAAATGACAAGTAATATTCCAATCTAGACAAGATGGGGAGATTCATTAAAACCTTTTCCTATCCATCTAACAAAAAAAAAAAAAACAAAAAACAAAAAAAAAACAAAAGATTTTTCACAAAAGATTTAAAAAAAAAATAAACCTGGATAAAAACCAAAGATAGATGCTGAAAATCATTTTCTTGAAATGAATCATGATTGGCTTTTTCTGTCAGATCAGCCAACAGAGAAAAAAGAAAAGAAAAAGGAAAAGATTCTTTTTTTTTCCCTTATGACTGACTTTACTTAAATTTCTCTACTTTATCGGTAGCAGTCATTTATTTACTTCACTTTAACAAGCGTTAAATTAGAGAGAGAGAGACAGAGAGACAGAGAGAGGATAAAGGAAAGAAGAGAAAAGAATGAAAAAAAATAGAAGAGTAGAAAGGGGGAGAGAATGAGTGGAAAACAAGAGAAAGGAAAGTGTGAAAGTAAAAAAAGGAAAAGGAAAAATTGGAAGCAAAAAAAAGAAAGAGAATGAAAGGACACAAGAGAAGAAATGAAAGAAAGAAAGAAAGAAAGAAAGAGAGGAAGCCTAAAAATAGAGACAAGGAGAAAAAGAAGTAGAGAAGAAAAGAGAAAAGAAAGCGAGGAGGAAAAGAAAGAACTAAAATGAGAGGAGAAATGTGGGATGAGGAAAGAAAAACAAAAAACTAAGAAAAAGGAATGGAAAGAAGCTAAACAGAAAGAAAACAAAAGGGAAAATCTTGGAGGAAGAAAATTCTTTGAGATGCAGGTTTTTCTAAAAGGACAGCAGGCAGCAAAAAGGTCCTGATGAAAAGTCAGATTGCAAAGAGAGTAGTAGAAATAGAGAATGTTCTTCTTGATTTACATAGTTATCTTTTTAACCCAGACTTGTGTCGTGTCAAATTCAATATGATAAATAACCATCAGAATAACCATGTCAATGGACTTTGCAGAAAAAAACCAGAGGAACATTTATCTTGTTACACAATATACAAATGTGAGCTTCTTACACACAGACTCAAATGCACAAGACAGAAGGGAGATGAACATCTTTTTTTTTTTCTTGCCTGTAATTGATGAACTAACTTCCTATAGATCTACTTGAAAAGGAAATTCAAACAAACAAAAGGAGTTCCACTTTGAAAAGAATATCGTTTTGGTTGGCCTTATTTCATTGCATATAAATTGCATTATATTTGCTAAGAAAAAGAAAAATTATATTACATATACGTGCTGCCTTCAGTGCATCATGTTGTCAACTGAAAAGTGAGTGATATGTACGCATGTCACACGTGAATGCATTTTGAGTTCTAACATTAGTGAGCAATTACTCCAGTCCTATACTGGATGGCAGCAATGTTCCAGAGGAAAAAATTTCATCAGAGATGTTGAGAAGCTAAAAAAATTATCAAATACCTTTTGATATTAAAAAAAAAAAAAAAAACTAACAAAACATTTTAAAAGGTTCTACTTGGTTTTGAACCCTAACCACTAGTACCATTATGGAGATGTCCCTCAGCCACTAAGTAACCTCAGTAGTTCTTGTACATTTGAAAATTACTAATACTCCCAAGAAAATTAAATTTTGGCATTAAGTGACCCATAAAAAGTTGATATGTCATGAAACAAACATTTGTAAATTAGTTTGGGGGAAAACAAAGCATTTGTCATCAACTTGAACAGATCATTAAAATTCACACATGACCTTGAAAAGCAGATTCCTACTTTTGCAATTTTATAACTTGAATAAAAGATTGATTTGAATATTGTGTAGAACCACGACTTCAGAATAAATATGATTCTTATCATCTGTCTGTTTAGCATTAAATAAGTGAAATTGGTTTTGAGATGTTGCTTTTGCATACTAGAAAAAAATAATCCATAAAAGAAATATCTATTCTTTTTTTTCTTTTTTTGAACATTTATTGCAGTAATAAACACAAAAAATGTCTGAAAACCTAATCTCTTTGCCACTTTGTGTAGTCTTACAAGAAACTAAAATCTTTGTCAATTTTTTACTTTTCATATTTTTTAAAAATTTAAAAGTATTTGAAAATTAACTAAATCATTTTATTCTTATTCTGAAGTGTGGCATGCCCAACCATGGTACACGTTCCTGCGGCATATCCCAACCATGGTACATGTTCCTGTGACATGCCCAAACATGGTACACCTTCCTGCAGCATGCCCAACCATGGTACACGTTCCTGCGGCATATCCCAACCATAGTACATGTTCTTGCGGCATGCCCAAACATGGTACACGTTCATGTGGCATGCCAAACATGGTATACGTTCCTGCAGCATGCCCAAACATGGTACACGTTCCTGCGGCATGCCCAAACATGGTACACCTTCCTGTGGCATGCCCAGCCACGGTACACCTTCCTGTGACATGACCAGCCATGGCACACGTTCCTGTGGCATGCTCAACCATGGTACACCTTCTTGCAGCATGCTCAGCCATGGTACACTTTCCTGTGGCATGCCTTGGCCACGGTACATCTGCCTGTGCCATGCCAGTTGGGGTCTGCCCATACATGTTTATGGATGGTTGGCCCGTGTAGTCAGTTTGCCTTTTTTTTGAACATTGCATTTTCTTATGTAAAGACAGCATACATTGGTCAGTTGACTACAGCATATCACTCAGCCAGTATAAGTATGGAATTTGATTTTACATGTTTTTCTAGTTTGGGATTCAATATTCAAGCTGACAATTTCAACTAATAAGAATTCTGGTAATGATTTTAATTATACAACAGAACCTACATAAAATAAAATAAAAAGTAACTTATGTTTTGTGTTGGTAAACTGAAGCACAATTAAAAATATTTGCAAAGGATTGAAGTCAGAGTTTGCCCCCAAAACCTTTACCAGTTGAACTTTGAAAGTACTTCCATTTTTCCAAATGTTCTCACTTTAAAGATTCCTATTTCAGGAAAGGAATAAAATGGTAAGAAACATAAGTTAAATGAGTTTTTGTGTTCTTGAAGAGTCATTTACATATCCAGCATTGTCTGAACACTTGAATATCTTCTTCAGATTGTCATTTTTGTTAACACATTTAAATTGAATCATTCCTTTTTCCTCACCAGGTGGTACTCCTTGAAAACATCTTTTTACTATGCCATTAAAAGCAACAGTTTATCTTGTTAAGTCCTTACTTTCTAAGGGAAGGACGTTTCTTTTGTTCTCATACATTATACCTGATGATTGTAGAAGAATTATCTGGTCAAAACATTACGCTGACAACAACAATTATACGACGACATCCGAATATTGATGTAATCAAAGAGAACTGAAAATATTTTTATTGGTCAAGTGACACTAGAGAACCAATCAAAACAAAGCAACCAACACTGTAAAATATAGTAATTTATCCAACTTCCTAGTGAAAATATCGTGTTTGGTTTATATAGAAAAACAAAATTGTTTATATATTTAAATGATAAGCACAAACTATTTATGAATGTATATAAGCAAAATGAAAACATTTTCAAGGCTTTGCAATACGTAAATCAAACAATTTTTTATATGTAACATAAAAAAAGAATCACTAACACTTTTTTAGTTGATTGATTTGCTTATTTATGACTTATCAACCTTTTGTGCTTATTTAAAGGCCACAAATATTTCAGATTTGTCTGAACTTCTGATGAGATAGTATTTACATTATTTACATTGTTCCAACTGCTGTCCTCATCTTTATTGACTGGTTTATCACACGTCTGAAGATGGTTGGAATATACAATGACTGGAATGTCATAAACATAGCAATAAAGATGAGAACAACAGTTCAATCAATGTAAATAATATTTCAAATTGCAATAAGAATTCATTTCTTGCAAATGCATATTGCATTAACAATTTTTAAAGAACAACAATGATTTTTCCAGATACAACTCCTACAATTTAACCCATAACTGAGGAAGAAAATAGTTTCATACCTTTTTCAAGAGTATTTGCTCGTAAGTGAATGTAATGAAACCAATGTGAATCAAATCTGGAATTCTGATTTCTCATTCCGAGACACTATTACACCACCTGCACATCGTCATAATTTTGCGGAGAGACTGGATGTTTCATCTTTAATTATCTTCTTCATTTAAACAAATATTAAATGTTTAAATAGCTTGTCCTACATGGTGTGTCTGTCAGTTAAGTGCTACACGCGATAAATTTTTGGGTGATCATGTCTTGAAAAAGACATGACTGACTGGGCAGAAGATTTTTCTGCACTAGGATGTGCATTGTAGTACTGTGTGGATATTGGTTTTGAAACAAGAAATTGAAGAGCAGAGTCTGAATTCCAGCTTGATTCGTTGCATTCAGTTACACGCAAATACACTTGGGAAAAGTATTAATCCATCGCTTTTCCCTCCAGCTATGAGTTAAATAGCAACACAGATCAGGTTCTATAGCCTTGGTTGGCAACCAGTCTATCACAGAAAGTAATGATAACCTACTACAGGAAAATCTTTTGAGACATGATCGCCCAAGCGTGCATCATGTATAGCATTTAACTGACTTGGTGTGTATCAAAATGAATCAATTTCTGGCAGAAAATACTGAAATGGTGTTTAACAAACAAACTCTCCTGTAATTTGATGATTCATTTATTGAATTCTATTTCAAATTTTTAGAGTTTTCTCCTGTAAATGCTAACATTCAAATGCAAGGAGTGTTGTTGTTGATTTCTTTAAAATGATCGATGTTATTTGAATTTTTAAGAAAGTATTGTGACTAATACATTTTGTATAATGATTGGTGATAAATAATTCTACCACTTTCTTTTTCTATAAATTTAAATATGATTTGCCCTAATTTGTTAAACATATGAAAGAAATCTTGTGAGAGCAGCTGAGAGATAAAGATATACAACAGGGCTGTATGAGTCAACAAATGTTTTGGGTTGGGTTTATACTTTGACATCGCTTGAGGATTAACAGTCTGTACAGTATGGTCCAATGAAGCAGTCAGCAATTTCTTTAGAGTGGTTATGAAATTCTTTTTATGTTTTATGAAACTATCCAAACATGGAAATGAGTAGTAAGTGCTCAATATAAGGGAAGAGAGACAAAGAATCAAAGAGCCTTATACGATTTAAAGATTTAATTTAATTTATTCTCTCTTGTCAAGACAATTTTAACTCATATATTAACAAAGACAGAACACTTTCCATAGCATAGAACCCTTAAGTGTTTTAGTAGTAAAACTGGATATCAAAGAATGCCCTTTATTTTATTAATGCTCTGAGGAAAAATTATTCAAAGAAGAGAATTCTTCTTTATGAAAATGTGCTGTTAGTCTGTTTGCTCCGGCTTCAGAGAGAAACAAGAGAACAATCACAAAACACTTGTCCTTATCATGCATACTCAAAGCTATCTGGTAATGGCAGGGGCCAACAACAGTTTTTCAAACACACTGTGCTATATAATGGATGATATATGCCATTTTATTTTGTTCCCATAACACACAAAAGTAACTTGGAAAGTTGAGTTACTAAAGGGAAATAACTGAAATTGATATATCCATAAAAGGCAAGGCATGTGGAACTAGAACAACCTACCCATAGAGGAAATAAAGGGTTTGCTTCAAAATTCCAAAGGTATATCACCTAAAAATGCCAGAATGTACTATGACCAAAATGTTGTGAATATGGCAATAAAGATGAGGTCATTAGTTAAAATAGTGCAAATAGTCACAATACCTCATGTCAGAAATATAGACAAGCATGCAAAGAAAATAAAAGAAATTTATTCCTAACTGAGGCAGGGCTGAAATGTTTTTAAACCGGTTTGTAAAATTTGGCCAAACCATTTTTTCAAAAGAGTTTCTTGGTCAACTTTTCATAATATGCCAAGTAAATTTTTCTGTAATTTCTGTAACTTTTTGCTGAACAAGGGTTATCTCTCTTGCATTAACAATAAGTATCTTTGAACAGTCAACTTATTTGAACAAAAAAAAAACTTTGTACAAAGTAAAGAGGTGAAGAAAAGACAGTGAAGGGTCGAAGCAGAACAATAATAATTTCATTTAAAGCCTCAAAAGTGGAAACTTAAGAAAAAATATGGCATCATTTTTTTATGTTATTAGTCAACTAACATTAATATAAGATTCTACTGGAAATGAAGTGTTATGTTGACTTCCTGTTGTTATTAAGTAATAAACCTGATCTCCACCCTGAATTATTATGTATTAATATAACCGGAAAAAGAAGTTCCATGTGAAAAACATAATAACAATAAGGACTTAAAAAATGATGCTGTTCTGAATTAAGATCTTTTTTTTTTTTTAATCATATCGCCCCAAGCAAGGTATTTTATTGCCACTGTTTTTTATTTTTCTATTCTGTTTTTTTATTTTTACTGCCACTGTTTTGGGGGTTACATAAGAGGAAAGTTATGAGAAAGAGTGACGGGTTATAGGGGGTGTCTGAAAGTGGGTAAGTGAAGGATGATTGTGGCCATAAAATGAGAGATTAATTTATATATTGATTGTAATGTAGAATTGATCCTCCACTTTATATCCACATTATAATAGTATAGAATTTTTTTTTATGATCATATCATGCTAAGCAATGCATTTTACTGCCACTGTTTTGCAGGGGGTTACATAGGAGGAAAGTTATGAGAAAGAGTGACAGGTTATAGGGGTGTCAGGAAGTGGGTAAGAGAAGGATGAGAATACTGATGAGAGTGGAGTGGACGGAGAAGGGAGCATGAGAGAAAGGAAGCAGGTTAATGAGATAGGAGATGATGATTGATATTACATTTAAATTCTTGGAAACTGTAGCTGTCAGGAAAGCAAGTAAATGGAAGGGAATTCCACAGATGTGAAGTGCGAGAAAAGAAGCTGCCGGAGTAGAATTTGTAGAAGACCTTGTCTTAAGAGTGCCTTCTATTTTCATTCTATTTTGGCATGAAAGACTAGTACAATGACCACTTTCTTATGACTATCCATAAACAAAAACCGATTTAATATAGATATATGCAAACAAAAGTATCAATCTAAATGTTTTCGAGACTGCGTTCAGATCCAGAAAACAATTGATTTGCCAAAAGAAACTAATGGGTTTGAACCCCAAACATCTTGGGCCATCAAGTAGTTTCTAAAATGGACGTAACTTGTGTTCAATAAAAAAAGTAAAAATGAAGTAAGCAAAAAGAAATAATAAAAGCCTTCCTGGCTTTCTACTTCAATCTGTAGCACCAACAAAAGACTTTTCTGCTTAGAGAGCTGTATCTTTTGTTAGTGACAATTGTTTGCTCCAGTCAAGGGAATACAACATGTCCAAACCAAACCTATTTCAAATTGAACTCCATAGAAATTAGTACCATTGAATTTTCACTCACCTGACTTTGAGGATTGATGTTGGAGGGGCTTGGTTGGTTGGAGGTTTTTGGTGTAAGTAGCCAGAATGGGTTTTGATCAGGGTTGGCAGTGCTGTTTCATATCTCTGTTATCAGTGTATGAATCTCTCACTCTCTCTCTACCTCGGGCAGTTTCTCCTGCCAAATAGCTATATCACTAGCAGTGGTGGTGGGGCCCAAAAGGAGGACAGAGCATTCACAAGTCAGAATCAATCAGAAAATATGGAAACTGTGGACGTGAAAGTTATAGACAAAAGCAATGACCAGAATAAGAGGGTGGCAGCCAGCCACACACCGTCTTAATAAAGCACAAATATGGCCTGCCAATCTGATGGAGTCACCACTTACAGGCTCCGAGTTAATCTTCAAAGTTTAAAAAGAGAGCATTATTGTAAACTCTCTTATTGGCAAAAGCCTTCAAGAAAGCTTCTGAAGCAAAATGAAGTGAAAAGTTCAAAGTACAAACAGAAAAGGGTTAAACAAATTATTTTTCAATCAACCTTGATAAAAAATTGGAAAATTAATACCATTCTTATTTACCCAAAGTGTGCTCAGGAAATTGGGCCATGGGAAACCATGATGAGAGATCCAGCCTCAGTTATCTACTTAAGGAATGCACACAAGGTTTATTTTCAGACCCAAAATGTAAACATTTTTAGATAGAGCTGTTAATTGGTCAGATGTGTGTTGTGGTGCAGTGGATATTAGCGCGAAATGAGAAATCGGGAAGCCAAGTTCAAATTCCAGTTCATTCACAACCACCCTTGATAAAGGTATTAATCAATCTATTCCCTCTAGTTATGGGTTAAATAACAAGACAGATTGGGTTCTATAGCCTTGACTGGCAGCCAGTTTGCTGTAGAAAGTAATGGCAACCTACTGCAGGATAATCTTCTGTCAAGTCAGTCATGTCTCTTTCGAGACATGATCGCCCAAGCATTTATCATGTATGGCACTTAACTGACTTCTTGTTATCTGTTTGATTCCTCATGAGAGGTATATCATCTTTAATAAGGACTTCTGGGTACTTAGGTTGGTTGGGTCATGAAAAATAACATTTAAAAAAAAAAAAAACTTGTTTTCATTTTGGGTAAAAAAGTGAAGTAACAAAATGTCCCAGTAAGAGAATTATATTCTTTAAGTAGGTAACTGAGCCTTGCTTTCTCATCATCCCTATAACAAGAGCATATTCAATAGGCACTGGAAAGGTTAAAGATCAAAGAATACCATTTTGATACTGTTATAATGGAAATGTAACTTTCTTTTTCTATACCAATCGAAGTGAACTTTGGAACATCTTTTTTTAAGGTGAGGAAATCTAGGTTTTAGAAATAGGAACCATTTGTTCTTTGTTCAATTTTAGTTCTTGTCAGGCCAAAGTCATCACTAATGTTATCAGGCAACAGAATGTGCAAAAGGTTGCTGAAGCCTTCAATAATGGAAATGCTGCCAATGCTCATAAATGTACTGGCTGGAAATATAAACATTTTCTTTTCTTTTTTTTTTATGAATTGTACATCTTCAACAATGAAATGAAAATATCTGATGACATGTTTTACCTTTTATAAAGAAACTCAAGGTAAACTTCTAATGCATTTCTGTGTCACCTTTTGTGACTTGAGGTCAAAAATCAATTTTATTTTGATTTGCTTTCCTGAAACTGAAATCCTGACAAGCAAAGTGCAGAAAGTCTTAATGACAGTCGCTGATGAGAAACTTGAGAAAATAAACAAATGCAGAAGACAAGCAATCCTCGTCTTATTTCGATTCTTTTTACAATCTCGAAAGTAAAAAAGAAAAAAAAAGTGATCTGCTTCCAACAGTCACTTATATTTGAGAAAACTCATTTCTCTCATAAAATGCACTTTTTTTTGCATCAACAGATTAAGTCTGTCACATAAAAAGATAAAAGTATGAAAATTTTTAAAGTTTATTCTCTTGCACTTCTCACTTGTGGAACTCTCTTGCAACTTCTTGCTTTCCAGTCAAGTTTGTTCTTTAAAAGTTTAGATGCACTGTCAATTGTTATCTTCTATCATCTTAACTTTTGTTCTCTTTTCTAAATAAAGTTTTTTTTTTCTCATATTCTTTTGTACTTAGTGACCCTTTGCATCTTGGTGGTTTTATTTTCTTGCTTGGGTGAAAATGATTAAAATAAAATAAAGATTTATATTGAATCATTATTTTAACAATATTTCTACCCGTAACATTTATTCCTGGTGCTGAGAAAGGAAAAAGAAATAATAATTGAATTTTTTTTCCATTCCTCATCCAGAAGAGCTGAGCAAAGGATATGCTGAGACCACACAGGAAAAATAGAGAAAGTTTTTTATGACTCTTGAGTGCTCGCTACCAAGTTCAATGTAAAAAAAAAAGTAAATTTCCCTTTTATTGAAAAATTTACCAACCATTGATAAAAACAACAGCAATCTAAGGATTTGATTTAAAAGACTTTCCACAGGGCATGGGGGATTTTATAGCACCCCCACCTCCAGGGAACAGCCAGCTCCCTGAAGAGATAAAGCTTTCTTTGTTCCTTGTGGAATTTTGCAACACCGATAATTAAAAGAGAAACATATGGTTTTCTTTTTGATCGAAGCTAAATAATTTCTTACAACGACTGAAATGATAAAACAAAGAAACAAAACGACAACACACCAAAAGATTTAAAGAGAGGAATTTTGGAATGACAAAATTTGACCATTGGGCTGAAACGCGCCCCTTGGGTGGTGATAGGAGGCACCCACATGGGAGAGAAAAAAACGAAATTGATCAGATGACCAAAGAGAAAAAGGGCCCTGGTTGATTTTAGGAAAGTCGGAGAAACTTTCATGCCTCTTCAAACAATAATAAGAGGTACTCACACAGGAAAGGAGGAGACGAGGTTGATCCAGTGATTAAAAGGAGGTTTGCTTATTGGTCACTTGAAAATGCTAAGTGTACCCAAAGTGCATCACAACCACCCCTGCTGGATGTGAGGCTCTATATAAGTGAGAGTAGATGGGCCTTCAGGCAGTTGAGTAGAGATGGCAGAGTTGAGTTCTGTAGAGCTTGACCAGTATGGAGCAAGTTAACATGAGACATGTGTTGTCATCTGACGGCCTGCCTTAAAAGAATCTGACTTTAGCCAGGGGCCAGACTAACCAACTAATATAAAATGTTACATTCTGTAGAAGACATGGTGTGGAATTATAGTTGTCTGCATACAAGAGTGCTAAACTCTAACCAAATGCTGTACTGAACAGAATGTACGTAGATGAACTCTTTGTTGTTAATTTGACAAAGCTTTCCTTTTCTTATAGCGGCTCCCGTCTCTGTTTGGATCATCAATACTTGCTGATTTTTAGCAACTTTCAAACCAAACTGGCTTTGTGATCAATCAAGCACAACATGGGCAGAGCCCAGTTTGGATGAAGTGATTGACTATCAATTGCCGTGGAGATTTTGGGCATTGACATGAAGGACTGGTAGGGATTCATATATCCATCCTGTTTGTCCTTAAATATTTGGTCAATTCAAAATTTTCTAGTGCTATCTTTGCAGTGTCAGTGAAATTTGTTCAGTATTATATTCTTTACTCTAAGAATTATTTGTGGGAAAATGATAATTTTATTTTAGTGACAGTTGTTACAGAATATAAACTATACAACTGACACCAAAATACTGTATGGACTGTAAAAGTGTAGGCAGTCAGCCAGTATGTCAGTTAAGTGCCATACATGATACATGCATGGGTGATCATGTCTTGAAAAAGACATGACTAAGTGGGCAGAAGATTTTCCTGCAGTACGTTGCCATTATTTTCTGCGATAGACAGGTTGCCAACTAAAGCTATAGAACCAAATCTGTCCTGCTATTTAACCCATAACTGAAAAGAGAAGCAATGGATTCATACTTTTCCCAAGGGTGTTTGCGTATAAGTGAATGCAACAAATTCAACTGAAATTTGAACTCGGCTCTCCGATTTCTCATTCCAAGCTGATATCTACAGCACCACAATGCACAGTGAAGACATTGATCATTAAACCTTATAATAAAGAGCCAGTAGGTGCAAGCATGTGAAGACATTGATCATTAAACCTTATAATCAAGAGCCAGTAGGTGCAAGCATGTGAAGACATTGATCATTAAACCTTATAATAAAGAGCCAGTAGGTGCAAGCATGTGAAGACATTGATCATTAAACCTTATAATCAAGAGCCAGTAGGTGCAAGCATGTGAAGACATTGATCATTAAACCTTATAATAAAGAGCCAGTAGGTGCAAGCATGTGAAGACATTGATCATTAAACCTTATAATCAAGAGAGCCAGTAGGTGCAAGCATGTAATCAGAATGAAGATAAGGATAAAGAATATTTTGGAAGAATTTAAACTTGAAAACTGATTGTTTAAAGAAACATTTTAAGTAAAATGCAATACAGAAATCATTTAGAATCGAAGAAAGTTTGCAATTTAAACAGTTGCTGGTCATACATTGCTTAAAATTCTTACAAGAAATTCATAAGCTCGGAAACAATGAACTGATAGTTGGTAATACCTTTTTCTTTCAACAATTTATTGTTGTTTTTTTATTTTTATATCAGTTTTTGTGTCTAGTAATACTTTTTTCTTTTTGAGTATCAAGATTCATTGGGATTTGTTTTTAAGGGCAGAGTCCCCAAGTCTTACCCTTGTTATTTAACCCATAACTGGAGGGAAGGGACGGATTAATACCTTTCGCAAGGGTATCAATGCTTAAGTGAATGCAGGTATTCAACTGGAATTCAAACTTGGCTCACCGATTTCTCTTTCCGAGCCAATATTCACTGCCCCTCAACGCACATTCGTCACTAAACGCAAACAGCACCTAGTATTTCCAAGCGGTCGCCCATCTAAGTACTAACCAGGCTCAACGTTGCTTAACTTTGGTGATCGAGCGAGTACTGGTGTATTCAACGTGATATGGCCGTAAGCCACAATAAACTGAGTGAAAATATCATTAACAGTGTTTCATCTTTTGGCTTTTTATTTTCGTACTCAAAAAATACTAACAATCAAAAAGGAATGAAAAAACACCTGAAATGGAAAGAATTGCTGCTAATACCGTGATTTAAATGGTGAGAAATTCTCATCACTGTGTTGAATGTAATTTACAGACAATTCTTTACAAATTGCTGGATCCTGGATAAACTTACTTTACAATGCTAGTGTGAGTAAATAGTTCATTTTATTAAAAAAGAAAAAAAAAGTTGGTTTTTTTTTCTAGAAAAGAAAGCCATCCAATGGTTTTGCTGTCTAATGTATTTTGCCAATGCTAATCTTTGTGTTGCTAATGTTTAAGTATACAGTGTATTCTGAAGACATTTTGCCCTCAGACAATCATTTGTCTTTCTTCATAGATCTCTGCATGCTTGGTTAGCAGTTTCAGCAAATTTTAAGTAATTTGTTAATATTGGAATTATTTGTCAGAAAAATATTCCGACAAAGAATTCAGATATTAACAAATTCCTCAAATCAAATCTGGAGTCATTCTCTTTATGATAGAAGGGACAATTTAATTGCAAAATGAAATGTTAATATTAACGATCATATCGGCTACTTTCTTATAAGGAAACATTCAGCATTCATTAATTGAGGAACTCATGCTACTTTCGGTTAAAATTTATAAAATCTTTCTGTTTGAACAATTACATGATTTTTGAAAGCAAAGAAAAATTAATTCTTTAAATAAGAGATTTAGTCTCCTAAAATAAATGAACAATTTAAAAAAAGCAACTTTTGCATTGATCCAAGGCAAATAAATCAAATCAACAAATCAATAATTGTACATTTAATCATGAATTGTTCATTATTTAAAAAATTTAGAAATGTCATTAACATTGCAAATTGTCAAAACAAAATTTGAAATAAAAGATATAATTAAAATATTTACTGAAAAATATTTTAAATAAATTATCAGTGAATGATTCATTTAAATAGGTTTTGTTTACAAATGATAAAAAGTGTTCTCTATCTTTCAGTTGACATAAATAAAAGAATTTGAATGAAGCAAACAAGTTATGAATTCAATCCAAGTGATTGTTGCTTGCATTCTATACTGGCTGTAGCTAGAGGCTATTTGCAATTATGTTTACTGCTTAATATTCCATATCTGAAGAATTCAATCACATTTGAACTACAAGCTTCCTTCTTGAAAGACATTTCTAAATAAAAGCAAAGTTGTATGATGAATAACCAAAGTTTACTGTAGCAAATCTTTTTTGTTTCTATTATTTTTTGGAAGATGTTGTCTACAAGAGAAAGGAAAGGTGGAAGGTGAAATGTTGGTGTTGGCAGAAATATCATCTCAAGTGTATTTTCCATATTTCCCCAAGAAATAGGTAATGATAAATGTGATGAACTCAAGTAAAAATGTCTGCGTCTTTGTGATTACTGTAAGGGAAATCTTAGGCATGAATCCCAAGTGCCAATTAGGATGTTTCTACCATGTTTCATTGCCACTCAGTACTGCCTGCTTTTAAATTGAATTAAAAATAATTGATTTGCAACAAAATGGTTGCCAATAATGACAAAGACAAAAATCAAAAGATATAAGATTAAAATTTTATTGATTTTTCTTCTACATATTTGGGTGGAGGAGAGAAAGTGAAAAAGATAATGTGTGGGTCTGTAATTTAAAAAAAAAACCTCCTGATTTATTTTGTTTTTGTTTGTTTTACTCTGAAAGGCCCATCGACTGATCAGATGCGTGTTTATTGACTAAAACTTTTCATTATTGTTATCAAAGGGAAACATATTGTCATGCTTCTTTTAAAAATACACATTTATTGACTATTATGTATTTATTAAATAAATCGGCAAATTTTATGATGAAAGAATTTTATTTGAAATTGCTCGTTTTACTGTTTTAAATGTATTAATAAAAAATATTGTAAAGTTATAATGGCTCTCTTTCTCAATCATTCACTTTCTCTTACTTTCTATTACTCCCTCTCTCTTTCTCACTATTTCTCTCCCTCACCCCTCTTTATTAGATGAATAGTGTCATGGGTCCTTACCTGTAACTCCAGAATGAACTCTTCCTAACACTATATATACTACACCTCTCAAGAGAGAGAGGGTGGGTGGGTGTCTAGCTGGTAGTAGTTCACTCCAAACCAGACTGATAGTCATACTAACACCTTCTACATTTTGTATTGTTATTTCTTGTAATATATATTTGTTATTTCTACCCTTGTGGTCGTGTTGTTCTTTTCGGACCTTAACTTGGTCCATAACAGTAGAGTTGGTAGTAGTTCACTCCAAACCAGACTGACAGTCATACTAACACCTTCCACATTTTGTATTGTTATTTCTTGTTAATATATATTTGTTATTTCTACCCTTGTGGTCGTGTTGTTCTTTTTGGTCCTTAACTTGGTCCATAACAGTCCCATCCGTTTACTGTGAAACCAATAAATTGTAAGTGCAAATTCTACTCCAGCATCTTCTTTTCTTGTACTTCATGCTTGTGGAATTCCCTTCCATTTACTTGCTTCCCAGACAGCTACAATTGCCAAAAATTTAAATGTAAAGTCAGTAGTCACCTCTTATCTCACTAACTTGCTTCCTCTCTCATGCTCTAATCTCATTTCTTCAATATTCTCATCCTTCTCTTTGTAACACCCCAACAGACAGTCCGAACAATTTCTCCGGCGACCGTTCTCCACGCTGTGATATTGCCGGAAGTTTGTTGAAAAAGTCGGAGCCTCATGCTGGGGGTACAAGATTCAACCTTAAGGAACGAACTTCCACAACTTGGATGAGTTGGAACGATGCTTTATTTCGTTTAGAGTTAGTCTTTTCGGTTGGGGGCAGGCAATGTGATGTTCAGCTCTAACTCTAATTAATGGAGATCAAATCTGAACCGAGTGACTCAAGACGAACGGAGTTTCTACTTGAAGCACACGCCCGGCTGACCAACTCCACTCAACTTAACTGATCGACTCGGAAAAAAATCACCTGTATTTATTTAAAACAATCCAGAACTGAGGAGACCACCGGGTGATAAGCATTGGCGACTGTAAGTCCAAAATTTCAAGGTACTTAAATTTTGCTTCCTTTGATGTGTAAGCAGGATGTCTGCACTAAGCCGCCAAGTATTTTCCAGGATTTTTAAAAACTTTTTATCTTAATAAAGCTTCTGCCGAATGTTTTTATAGCCCTGACACTTTGTAACCAGGCGTTTTTTTATTGCCTGGAGAAAGGGAAAATTCTATTATCTTTTCTTTATTTTCTTAATGTGTGGTCAAGATACAATAAAGACACTCAAAAATCTATTTCCTAAACTTTATCTCTTTATCACAATCACTTAGTCAAATATTTACCAGAAGACTGGTAGGATTTAACAGTAATCTGATACCATTTCCTCTTCCACAAATTTTCTTATAAAAGAAAAAGCATTTATTTATTTATTTTTTTCCCTCTTCTTTTTCACTTTTGTTAAACGAAACACATGTTTTTAAATTATTTTCTATTCTTAACCATTTTTTTATTTTAATCTATTATAATAAAATACATATTTTACAAATCCACCTTAATATACACCTAGTTATCGTGTCACTCCTTCTCATAACTTTCCTCCTATGTAATCCCCTGCAAAACAGTGGCAGTCTAATGCTTTGCTTGGGGCAATATGATTATTTGAAAAGTAAATTTTATGGTGAATTGTTTTAGTTCATGTTGTGTCTAAACAAAAGAAATTATGAAATAAATTTTATTATTTTAAACTTTGATTTTAAAATAAAAAAAGTACATTGCAAAATGAGTAAATGTGCATTTGTGGTGCAGTGGATTTTGTCTTGGAAAGAGAATTTGGAGAGCTGAGTTTGAATTTCAGTTGAATTTGTTGCATTCACTGACATGCAAATACCTTTGAGAAAGGTCACTTCCCCCTCCAACTATGGGTTAAATAAGAGGACAGATTGGGTTCTACAGCCTTGGTTGGCAACCAGTCTCCCACAGAAAGTAATGGCAACTTACTTCAGGAAAATCTTCTCTCCAGTTAGTCGTGTCTCTTTCAAGACATGATCACCCAAGCGTGTATCACATACAGCAATTAACTGACTGACTGATCGCACAAAATACAAATTTTGTATAATGAGAAAATGGCATATAGTTTAATGATTGCAGTAAATATTTCAGAATTAGACCTGCTCATTCATGCTATGGGAGAGTGGATTAAATTAAATTTGGTTGATAAATTTGGTGGCATAGTGGTTAGGAGCAGGCAGTGTGTACTTAAACTCAGTGAAAATGGCCGAACAATAACTGAGCAGTCCTAAAAATAAGAACAAGGTTATATCCCAAGCTATGGGCAGTGGAACAAGAACAGTCTATCCCTGTACATTAAAAAAAGGGTTTAGTTCAGAATCCCCTGTATGTTATCCGGATTAATATATGCCTGAGGAAGGATGGAAGTCACAACAGCTGAAATGTTATGATAACAACAACAAAGATGAAGAAAATAGTCCAAATATTAATAGTATAAATAATTATAATTTCTCATCCAAGAAATTCAAACTGAAATCATTGAATCAGTATGGAGCCAATGAGATACACCAACAGAGACAACAAAGATGAGGTCAATAGTCTGAATAGTGTCAATGATAATTTCTCATCCCAGAAATTCAGGCAGGAATTAGCAAGTAAAGTTACAAATCCAAAGTATGTGATCAAAAAAGGAGTGAATTATATTTTAAGGCTAATCATTTATCTTATGCTTTTATGGTTGTACTCTAAATCATGTGATGTAAGAAAATCCATTTTTTCTATCAAAATAGAAAAGTTTTTTCAGCTGTGTGTATATACAGACACATACAAGCCAGTCTCTCTGTCAAATGAAATTGAAACAGACATTTTTTTTATATATACCTGAGATCACAGGATATGATGAATATTTTATTAAGGCATCATTCTGGAGACATAAAAACAAGCATTTAAGATCAACATAGCTGTATGCCTCTTATCTGTTGTCTTCGCCATATTTGATTCACTTTTACACACCTTATCTTAATAATTGTTACTCTATATTTTTTCAAAAGTTAGTAACGGCTCTTCACATCTTTATTGTCTATTTATTGCTATGACTTCTTGGGGAATATAGGAGAGTGGTTTCCTGCTGCTGTCTCCGGTTTGGAATTCAATTTTTTTTCTCTTAGATTGAGATATTTTAGACAAAGTAGCAATGTTTTCTCTTGACAACTTTTCAAATTATGTACCAGTGACACCCTAAAATGAATTCTCCATATAATAAAAATTTCTTTTATTACCAAAGAAAATTGTATCTTGATGTCCTGTCCTAGTCAAACTTTTCACAGTCCAAAAGGGAATAATTTTGATGTCAGATATCACTTCTACCGATCTCCAACTTTAAAATGATTTTATTTTGAGTCTTGAATCAATCATTTTGACATTAAACAAAACATCTCTTACCAATATGAAAAGGATTCAGAAAAGTTATCTAATTAGAAACATTATGACTTAATCATTTTAAAATTTAGTGTCTGGATTTAGTTCCATAAATAACAGAGTGAGTGAAATGTCTTTCATAAAAAAAAAAAAAAACATTTTGCAGGTTGTGACTTATTCGAGTTTTGTTTAATGGCATATCAACCTCTGCGGGTTATTTAATGCCAAAAAGGTGGTGTTTTAAGGTATTTTTATTCTATAATGTTCAGTTATAGTGGAAAGGTTGATTTAGTAAGATTGTAATGAAAATTTTTTGTTTTTATTCTTTTTTTTATTTTAGAAAAGTGAAAATGTCTTCTATTTTTGTATTCAAAAATGTTTTGCTAAGAATAATTTTTTCCCCTTCAAAAATGTGTTATGGTAATAATTATTGTTTTTCTTCTAAATTGGTAATATTTTTCTTTCAAAAATGTGTATATTTCTCTAAAAGTCTATTTTTATACTTTCATAGTGTTTTGACTCTAGTTTGGGGATAAACTATTTGTCCATAGCTGGGACCCTAACAGATGCTACCACTTTGGATCAGGGTGGACCTGGGAACAACAGCAATTAAGAGGTGGTTCCATACTCCTCACAACCTCCCGATCAGAGGCCTTGCTGCCAGATGCAGTTAACTGTCATACCGAAAACCATAACTTAATTGAAAATGCACAATTATAAAACTCCTAAGTCTGATAAGTTTTTGCTATTAACACTGGTTGGCAATTTTCAAGCTTTATTCAAAGATAGAATTTTATGTAAAACTGATTTTCAAAGAAAAAACAAATTTAGAAGCTAACGTTGAGATTTCACAAGGAAAATCTCATTTATTTTGGTCTTGTACCAAACTAAAATAATGTTTAAATTATCTACACAACCTCATTCCTGTTTTCTTTAGGCTCAGTTCATAATGTTATATTTTTTGGCAATGGTAACCAACAGATAAAAACTAATCCAAATTAACCTCAATTACAGATTCATTATGAGACAGATTAGTTTTAACAACCTTTCAACCCCTGCTGAGTGATTCAATGCCAAAGTCAGTCCCATTTTGTTATCTTTTTCCTTTTTGCTTCTTTTATTACACGACAAAATATGGATGTTGCACGGGACAGAAATAACACTGAAGAAATAGGTTTAATGTCAAATTTTCTACATAAATTATCATCAAGAACATTTACAATATTTTGTATTTCAATGAGTTTTATATATATATTCATGAAGAAGAAATACCTAGTCAGATCCTCATATTTTGTAGTATAGACCAACTTATTCTCTGAAGGAGAGTGGGTCATCTGCTCCGACATTTTCGGACAGGTCCATCATGCAATTCACTCTATAAAGTGGCTGTTTAGTAAAAGCAAGATTGCTACATTTGATCAGAAAGTGCTTCACCCTCTCTCTCTCTCTCTCTATATATATATATATATGTATATATACATTGACTGACATTCCTTACATTCTGGCTGTTGTTCTTGTCTGAGAATAAAAGTATGATTAATTTTTTGGAATGGCTGATGCCTACTTGGCAAGATGTGACTTTCATTTCAGGTGATTGTACGTCCCTGTTTCTATTTTCCTAGGGTAGACCTCACACTTGAAAAGATTACTGTGTCTGTTGATACAAGAATAATGCTACCATTTTTTTGGTGGGGGGGGATGTTTTGTTAATTCACGTCCACAAATTGGTATATAATTATTAGACAATCAAACTGTTACTTATTCCTTTAATTTTACAAGACAATAAGATAATTTTTCATGAATTATTTCTGTAGCTTAAAATTGTGGCTAATTGTTCATGTTTCCTTCATGCTAAAGCACCAGAAACAACAAAAATGGCTAGCGTTTGTAAAGAGAAAAGAAATAATAATATAATCATCATCTAGACCATGTGAACTCTATAAGATCATCGGTACAGTTCACTGCGGAAAAAGAGAACGACAACAAACAAGCATTCCTGGATGTACTAATAGCTCAAACAGAGTGGGGTTTCAAGAAATCTGTAAACCAGAAACCACCATTCACTGGACAATACCTCACCTTCATCTCCCACCAGCCATAGAATGTAAAGAAAGGGTTTGTCTGCTGCCTGCAACATCAAGCAAAAGTTATAAGCAGAGATCTAGAGATCTCCGAACAGGAAATGGTCAGTATAAGCAGTACCCTACAATGTAACAATTATTCAGGGTACTTGAAAACAATTCCAACGAACATGAAAAAGTGGGTGCATGAGGATAACAACTCTCAGAAAACAGCCTCAGTCTGTGTAGCCTATGTGGAGAGGTTATCGGAGAAAATACAAAGGATCTGTGTTTCACATAACATCAGGACGACCTTCAGAAGTGGTTCTACACTTCGCAGGTACCACTTTCTTGTAACACCCCCAACAGAGGAGGACATGACAAAAGGACTGTGTGTACCCCATTCCATATAGCTGTGAAAAGACAGAGAAAGGAGAAACAGGCCAACTTCTTAAGGTAAGATGACAAGAACATCACGAGGCTGTAACACAAGTGGAGATAGACCACCCCCTATGGGATGAAGTTGAAATAATAGATAGAGAATGCCACTGGAAACTACATAAACTTAAGGAATCAGCACATATGCTAAGCTACAGAAATCTCCTAAGCATAGAAATGAATACAATATGGGAACCAGTAATACAGAGTGCTAGAGAAAATCATTCGCATCAAAAATTGCAATATGAACTCTGGTAAAAAATTAGGTTTCTAAGTCCCAGAAATTCACAATGAATACTTAATGTTTCTTATATGGAATTGGCTAATTTTCACTATTAACCATTGTGTTCATTCTTATTAGGTTTTAAAGATAATATTGCTAAATTATTTTAATAAATTCAATTTTTCTTTTTTCTGACCAAATTTAAACAATTCAAAATGCTTTTAAAAATCACTTTAATAATAAAGTATAAATTGAATTTTATTTTTTACTATTACGTGACATGACCTTGTGAATAAAATCATTCAAGTTTACTTTAGTACGTGGAGGAATGACAGATGCTAATAGGAATTCTTTAAAAGATGTTAATTTAAAGATGCTAATAAAAACGCTTAAAAAAATGATAAGTTGAAGATGCGAATACGGATGCTAATTCGAAGATGCTAATATGATTGCTTTAAAAGATGCTAATACGAATGCTTTAAAAGCTGCTAATTCAAAGATGCTAATACGAATGCTTTAAAATCTTGAGTAGTTAAGTCTAATAAGCATCAGCAGATAGTTTCATTTTTTTGTTTTAATTATACAAAAAAATTTGATAAAATATGTCACATAAACATATTTGAAAAGTATATCAGAATAATTCAGAACCAAAACTTGCAACAAACGACCTGCACACAAATAGAGAAGGATACTTATTAAAAGTAGACAAAAGGTGTAAGATAATGAAGTGTCTTCTCATTGGACTCATTTCACCCAAGACACAATTGTAAGTCCTACCAGGATGGAATATTGTCAGCTGCAATTTGAACAAAATGTAAAATATGCAAATGACACAATGTTTGATAGCAGACATGAAAAGAAAACTACAAGAACTCCAACAGAGGTAGTAAAAGAAAGCAAGAAGAAAGGACTAAACAACATTTGCAAGAAAATGGAAGACATGGATGTTAGTAAAATAAACAACTCAAGATGCAAATTACAAATGGAAGATACCATAATCAAGCAAAGACAACAATTTAAGTAACTGGGAAGTGGTTCAAATATCTGGAAAGGGCAATACTGAAATCTAAAGGTGCATTATGATAGTGAAAGATGGCTTCCAAAAGCTGAGCAAAGAATAAAGAAACAGGAAATTTCATTAGGAACAAAAAAAGAGTAACGAAACTGTTATTTAATATAATTTCTTGTATATGGTAGTGAATGTTGGACAATCTCCTCAAAGAGGAAAAAGATAAAAAGTCGTTCGATAGAAGACTGCTGAGAATACCATGGACTGAACATTTGAGGAATGACAAAATATGGGGGGGAAAAAAAAAGACACTCATAGTTAACATCAAAAGAGACTGTTGAAATTTCTAGGGTACATAATAAAGATGGCTTGGAAAATTTGTTACTCATGGGACATACTTGATGTAATGAATATGCATACACCTTGGTTCCCCCCTTGGCTGGTGTCAGCCACAAATACAGACAAAGGCTAGGATGCTTATAGGTCTAGGGCTATTGGTCTACATCTATTGACTACGCCTATTGCATAAGCCTACGACGAGTACCGGTCCATTACAGCTACTTGCTGTCCTACCCGGTTACATTTGCCAAAACTGTTTAGCTACTTCGAATCATATATATATCCCTTTCCATATCAGTTTTCTAAGCACTACTTAGATGTGGCAGAAGGCTGAAAGTATGGGGTACCTAGTGAGGATCAAACTCACTATTCAGTTTTTTTTGTTTTTTTTTTTTAAATCATTTCACCCCGAGCAAGGCGGAAATGCCACCGATGTGCAGGGGGCTACATAACTGTAAAAAGATGAATGAGAAAAGAGTGAGGAGTACAAACTAGTTAGAAAGGAGCAATAGAAAGCTGAGAAAGCAGGTGCAATGACAGATGCATAGGTGGAGAGAAAGGGAAGGTTATACGGGGATGGGGAGAGAGCTAGAGTCCAATGGTTAGTAGATGACAATTGACTTTGCATTTAAATTTCTGGAGGTTGTAGCCGTCAGGAAAGCAAGAATACGGGAGTGAGTTCCACAGGCGAGAAGTGCAAGAGAGGAAGCTGCAGGAGTAGAATTGTCATCTGCATTTGGCTAACCTGACTGTGAATAGGTGGGACCTAGTTGCCAATCTGGTTGCACGAGTAAACATCTGTTGAGGAGGCACGAGTGACTTAAGTTCGTTCGAGCAGAAGCCATGAAAGTATTTATAGAACAGACAAAGGGAGGCCACGTTTCGATGATGGGGAAGTGGCTGCAGTCGAGCCGTCAGATCAGTACCTATCACATTACAGACTCTCCTTTGGAGCTTGTCAAGAACACTGAGGAGAATGACAGGGGCGCCTGACCATAAATGGCAGTAGTACTCCATGCACGGATGGATGGTTGACTTGTATATATGCAGGATGGATTCAGGCGGAAAAAACATCCTGGATCGACATAGTGACCCAACCTTCTTAGCAGTAGATTTTGCTATGGATTCAATATAGTGGTTCCATTTGAGGTCTGAGGACATGGTAAGTCCGAGGAGGCGCAGTGTATTGCTCTCCGGGAGAATCGCTTGGTCCATGCTTATGGGAGGCAGGAGAGGTTGCCTGTAATGGTTGACAGACAACAGCTTGGTCTTGGATGAGTTGAAGTTAACAAGCCACTTCTTGCCCCAGTTCACCACAGAGTGTAGATCCTGTTCAAGGTCAACAGCGAGATTATGTCTGTCCGCCACGACAGGTTTCTTACTGGTGCAGGAGTATATTGTAGTGTCATCTGCGTAGATGCCTACTTGGGACTTGATCTCATCAGGGAGGTCGTTGATGAAAATAAGGAAGAGCGTTGGGCCCAGGATAGAGCCCTGTGGGACACCAGCATTCGTGCTGTAGGACGAAAAGGCACGCCCATTCAAAACGAACTTCATTTTGCGGTTATTTAAGAAAGATTGGATAAGGTCAAGCAGGCTACTGGTAATACTGTAACCCCGCAGTTTGCATAGGAGGCCAGAGTGCCAAACCCTGTCAAAAGCCTTGGAGATGTCCAGAGCAACCGCGCAAACCTCATCAGACTCATCAAGGGCCTGTAGCATGTACTCCGTTACGGTTGTTAGCAGGTCGGCCGTGGACCTGGCAAAGCGGAATCCATATTGCCTATCAGAGAAGAGTTTGTGGGCAGTGAGATGATGAACTATTTCAGCATTGATTATGGCCTCGAATACTTTCCAGAATATCGGTAGAAGACTGATAGAGTGATAGTTGGATGTGTCCGAGGGTTCACCACAATTCTTAAATACAGGAACGACTGAAGAGAACTTCCAGCATGCAGGAAAGCAGGAAGCAGAAAGGCAGTAGTTAAATAGTTTAGAGAGGACAGGGGAAAGTTCAGGAGCACACCTCTTAAGGACTATCACTGGGATTCCATCGTCTCCACACGCCTTATGGGGGTCGAGTTTTGAAATTACTCGGGATACTACTGTCGGGGTAATATATACGTCGTGCAGTTTGGCCTCAGTTCTAATAGGGAAGTCAGATGGGTGTACTCCGGACGAGTCAAATGTGAAGTTGGATGAGAATCTGCGGGCAAAACACTCATCTTTGTCCGCAGATGATGTGAGAACCTCAAACTCATGGATTAAAGGAGGTATTGAGGATTTCCTATTGTTGAGCACTCGTTTGCAAATCCTCCAATAGTCCTTGGAGTCAAACTTGCGGTCAGCTATGTGCTGTCGCATTCTCTCAGCAAACAACTGTTTGGCGTTATTTAGGGTTCTCTTGCACTCATTGCGAGCAGTTGTGATAGGAGGAAATTACTTAAAAGTAAGTAACACTCACCTGAAGTGAGCTGAATGTGTAATGCTCCTAATGCCAATGACATTTCTACCGAGCTTTTCTACGGCATATGATTTCATTGAACTTCTTTTAATGTGTTCCTTTCGAATTTATATTTAAATTGGAGTCATCAGGAGAGAATGTGCACCGTTTTGAGGCCTTCCTCTCAATGGTTTCACTTGCACACTGGCCCCACTCACTGATGTGAGGCCCTATTATAACGAGATACAAGTGTGTTGCAGTTATACTAGTTCGAATGTCTAATGGAAAAATTAAATTTACGAAAAATTTAAAAAAACAGCAAACCTCACATTCTGAGAACGCAACATGAACCTCATAACACATTTACGATCAGTCATATCATGCCGTCATGTTCGCTGAAACACTTCACGGAATATTTCTTTTTTTTCATACCCACATATTTCTTTTTTCCATATCCACATAGATAGCTTGTTAACCATTACATCATGTTCGCTGAAACACTTCATGGAATATTTCTTTTTTTCTATCCCTACATATTTTTTTCTCCATATCCACATAGATAGCTTGTTAACCATTACACCACGTCAAGGTACTCTTGAAGGAAAGAGGAATATTAACCTACCTAGTGAGTTTGTGTAAATTGATGGCAGGACAGGGTTTAGGGGAGATAGATTGATATTCCAATGTGTCTTTGAGTTTCAGTGTCACATTTTTCATTAAATTTCTTCCCATACTCGATTTGGACATGCCCAATTTGTAGCTCGTGCCTCACACTGTTTCTTCTGCTGACAACCATACATTGTCTCTCTTCTTTTTCTAGTGAATTCCAGTTTTTGTTCTTTCACTTACTAGAACTATTTCTTTCCAGAAAGTTCTTTCACCAAGTTTCTGAGATGCATACAGAGGGACACAGACTGACTAACACTGCAAACCAAATACGTATTAATTATTAAAGATAATTCAACTGAATGCCTACAAGTGTAAATAACCAATAAAAAATAGTTAACCTTTCAGGTTGTCTCAAACATGTTATGCTTTTTATATTTATGGTTTGTTCAAGCAGAATAATTATCAAGGAACAATTACCAAATTAGACGCAAGGAGAACTGCTATCAATAATAAATTGCTCGGCTTCTAAATAATTACTTGCGCTACCATGTCATAATGGCTTTTGAATATTTGAAGCCAATGGTCCATAAAATGTCTGAAAGATGTTTTCTCACCTCTGACAGTGTGCCAAGATTCATCTTGTATATATTACTTGTCAATGTCCTCGGAAGGTCACCTGGCCCAGCTTCAAATGAATTGTTAATAAATGAATATTATTTGGAGAGATTTAATAAGTATTTTAGTCATGGTGGTGTTTCAATGAATGTTGAGATTATAGCACAATGAAGGACGAGTGGAAATTGACAGTTTAGTTATTTGTAGATTTGAAACTTCAAAATTCAGAAAAATATCTAACTCAAAATATAAAGCTTACAGTTTGTATGTGTGTGTTCATTTAAAATCTTGAAAATTAAAGAAAATGTAGTTTTGTTATTCATATCTGTCAACATCTGTGCATAGCTTTACTCATCTTAGGCAAGAACTGCTAAACTGTATGTTCAAATCTAAAAAAAATAAATTCTGAAAAATGATTGTGGTCTTTTATTATTCATTTCTACTGGGGTCTTTTGTTTTATTTATAAATAAATGATTAAATTGCTTAGCTATTCAATAAAGCCATTTGAGATTCACTTTGTTATAACCATAGAAATAAATAAAAAATGAATTATAATGTCAAAAATAATTATAACAGAATAATTGTGACAATTATAATTAATATTAATTCACTCATTCCAAACAAATGAGAATTGACCCCACTTTTCTCCTCTACGCACACAAACATATGACATTCTCACTCAAGCAAACATCGACAGGTTGTTAACATATGCATCAAGGAAACTTCCATGTCTTTTTCCTTTTAGCCATAATAACATTTAGCACTATTTTTAGCACTTAACAAAAATTTGAGGTAAAAAAAATACACTAGCCTGTATTTTCTAACTAATTTATCTAGACGCTAATTACACACTTATATATATATATATATATATATATATATATATAAAAATCTAAGAAAGTCTGTATACGCTTTGTTTATTCATTACTTTATCCTTCTGTAAGATTTTGATCCATATTGGATCTACATTTACCCCAAACTCACAATTTCACTCAGTATTACAATCTCATTTCTCCAACAACTCAAAACAACCAGATAATAAATGATTCTTTCCACGTCTTGCTGTTTCCCATATTTGTGATTATTTTTGTATTTATAGATGTTAGGGAGTTTATAATTATCTACACAGATAACTCCTCCTACAATTTATACAACAATTTGGGATTCAAAGAGTGAAGCAATATATAAAGGGAAGTCAAAACTGATTCTGCCGTTAACAGTTTACTTTGAAAATCTAACAAATCTAATGTTTATTTTTGAAGCTTTTTTCATAAAAAATGATAAAATAAGTTGTTTGATTTTTTATTTGATAACTTTTTTTTAATAATCATTTTACCTCAAGCAAGGCAGAAATGCCACTGGTTGGCAGGCGGGGTTACAGTGAGTGAATAAAAAAAGGTGCAGCAGATGTTGAAGAAAAGATGGATGGGAAACAAGTAGATAAAAGATGGCAATTGACACTTCATTTTAAATTTTTACAGATTGTAGCTATCAGGGAAACAAGTAAACAGAAGGGAGTTCCACAGGTGGGAAGTGCAAAAAAAAAAAGAAACTGTTTGAGTAAAAGAGGCAGTTACATTTAAATATTTTGATGATAAAAGGGTGGGACCCTGATACCAATCTAGTAGCACAAGCAACAATGTGGTTGAGGTAACAGGAAAAAAGCTTATCAGAGTCAGTTAAGACAAAGACATTTTTGTTTCTTTTTTTAAATTTCATACTTTATTGAAAAGATTCTTCTTATAGTTTTTTTTTCTACTAAACCTGTTTTTGGCAGAAGAAACTCGCAATTCATTTTGTAAATATTTACATATTGTATATTGTTTTCAGAGTTCTTGAATGTCAACAGTCAGAAATTCAAAAAGAAATTATTAAAAAAAATAATTCTACATTTTTTTTTAGTTAAACTTATTGAGTGATATTTCCTCCAGTAGTGATTTGTACAAGCAACTGCAAACAATAAAATCAATCTGCTAAAAGCTTTAGATTTCGTCCGCAAGTAATCCAGTAAAAGCGGTCACCCAAAACCTGTAGCAGTTGTCCACAGGAGACAAAGGTGTGCTGATGATGGTCCACATCTTGTGAATCCAAGGCTACCGTACTTTCTTCATTTGTTATCCTGTTCTCCTCCACAGAATCACTAGATTCTGACGTCTGTAACACATGGCGACTGTACTGAACATGTATGGCAGGTTTCGGCTGCCATGTTTTCTTTTTTACTGCTAGTAACCAAATTTGAAATTCCACATATGTTTTGCATTAGTCAAATTATCTGCTACCTGCAGTAAATTTTGTGATCTAGTTGTTGACGGAAATGATTTTTTTGCATCTCAAAAATAAAAGTCAGTTAGTTAAGTGCCATACATGCTTGGGCAATCATGTCTCAAAAGAGATTATCACGCAGTAGGTTTCCATTACTTTCTGTGGCGGACTGGTTGCCAATCAAGGCTACAGAATCTAGTCTGTCTTGCTATTTAAACCATAGTTAGAGGGAGAAGAGACAGATTAATACCTTTCCCAAGGGTATTTGAACTGTAAGTCAACGCAATGAATTTGAACTTGGCTCTCTAATTTCTCATCCAATGCACTTTTCTATAATAATTACAGACACTTTTTTGGATTTTTCAAGAATCTCACAGTATATAACCACAGAATCAGACCAGATTTGACAGTAATATTCAATACCTGGATGAATAGTAGATTTATAAATGAGCAAGATGAACTCTAACAAAAAGAAGTGGTCTGACATGATACAGTAAAGTAAACTTCTTAGCAACAGATCTGGCAAATGATTTAATATAATTGTTCTAGTATCTGCAAGGAGAGAGAGAATGCCAATTTTTGTCAGTATTGTACATGTTAATGGCAGAGTGTGAATGCCACTGGATTCTATAGAATGTCTCAAACTTCAAGACAATCATTTGTACACATTTTGGAAGATTACCAAGTTTGTTTTAGGCAATGTGTGAAACTACCAAACTGCAGCAAAGACGGTGCCTCTTTATTTGATAAGTACATACGTAAGACAAAATGCCAAACTAAGAAATGTTTTTGTGTTAAGAAAAAAAGTTCAGTGCAATTCAAAATGTCATTCAAGTTCTGACTGCTACAATAAACAGAAAACATTATGCTTAATGATGTTAGGTTTGTTTCAGGTATGAGTTTATCAATAAAATTTTGACGGCTTGTTTTCTTATGTTTTTAAAGAGTTTCAGTCTCACAAGAATCAGCTTGTTAATAAATTAATAAATTTCCCTTTGTTTTCTATCATATAAAAATCTATATATATCTAAACTTATTTATAAATGAAACTGTGTGTGTGTATCCGTTACCTATAGACTCTGAAATGGCTGAACCGGTTTTCTTGAAAATTTACACAGTTGCACTATAAGCGTCTGCGAGTATTCTTAGCTAGGTTTTGTGTTGAGGTACCCCCGATAAATATCGAAAATTGATAATCGAAAAAATCGGGTTATAGAAGGAATGGTCCGATTTCAATCAAATTTGATACACTCATAGACAAAGACATAAGAAACAATATTCAGAAGTTTCACGGTTGCAGTTCTTACAATAGTGCAGAAAATCGATAATATATATAAAAGGCAAGATGTTTGTGTGTGTGTCTGTTTATCTGTCTGTATGTCCTTTATACAAATCCACAATTTTTATCCAATTCTCACCAAACTTCACACAAATATTCTTTAGGCTGAGTCTGAGCTCCAGGACCATGGATTAGTTTTAAAGCTTTCATTACACCCGAGTAATGCTGGTCTATACTGCTAGTATATATAAAATGCAAGATGTGTGTGTGTGTGTGTCTGTATGTCTGTTATACAAATCCACAATTTTTATCCAATTCTCACCGAACTTCACACAAATATTCTTTAGGCTTCCAGTCAGATCATGGGTGACTTATTTTTACCAATTTCCCCCTGATATCAGAAATCAATACCACAATATCCAATCAGGTCTCATCAAGATCAGAATTTCAGCCCTTTTTTCATGGTTCTTGCTGCAGAATTTGCTCCAACTTGGTAAAATTATAGTTTTTTTTTGTCTCAAACATCAGTAGATCTTCTCAGACGACTCATTTTCCCTGATATCATCAATATCAGAAATCAATATCCCTGATATTCTATCTAATCTGATCAAAAACTAATATTCAGTCATCAATATGGCTCATTTTCTCCAATTTTACTCCTGATGGGTATAAGTTTTCATGGACTTACTTAGGTTAGTTTATCCTTGGATGACTTATTTGACTCCAATATTGGAAATCAATACCCCTGATATCCTATCGGGTCTGATCAAAATCAGGTTTTCAGCCCTTTTATTTTGGTTTTTGCTTTGAGTTTTGCTCTAAGTAGGTATAATTGTAGTTCTTAGTCTTAACAACCTCTGTTTTTTGTACCAACATCCAAAGAGTCTGAGCTCCAGGACCATGGATTAGTTTTAAAGCTTTCATTACACCCGAGCAATGCTGGGCTATACTGCTAGTGTTAAATATTCTTTATGTTTTGCCTTGAGCTTTAAACATTCTATACAATGTTAGGTTCCCCACTTTACCAGCTATATAAGTATGATATATGAAAAATTAATGCATGTCTATTAAATGCAATATTAAATCCTCTCACAAAAAAAAAAAAAATGCAAACCCCACCTTTGAGATATTTGAGCAAATTGAACCAAATGCTATTGGGAAGGAGTTTGAAAGAACAGTTGAAACTCAGTATTAAGGTAAGTTAGGTTTTCACAACCAAATTTCTAAATTTTTTTAAAGGTAGAACTCGATATTGCAGAATCATGTTCATTTTGATGCAACCACAAAGAAAAAAGACCAATTAGCTTCATCGTCACAATTATGACTGCTGAGACTGAAAATTTCATGGATGGGACAAGGTAATAACAAGAAAGTCTTCAAGAAAATGGCAACAAAAAGAACACAAATAAAGAGAATCAGGAAACTTCTTCATGTGCTGTGTCCCTTCAAAATGTAGGGAATCATGGACTTTCACTTGGCTCTGTCTCTTGTTGCTCTCATTAATTTTTCTCTTGGTATCTCTTCCAAGCCCCACTCCGTCAACCGTTTGCACAGACCTAACAAGTATGTCTCGCGCTGCTTGCCCCTGTCTCTTCTTCCATTTATCTGACCTGTGAGTATCAAGTTCTCCAGGCCTCCTTCCTCATTACGTGTCCCAGGAACCTCATTGTTTCTTCCTGATATTTATTATCAGTTTTCTTTTCGTTTGCATCCTTTCCAACACCTCATCGTTGCACGTGTGCTCTGTCCATGGTATCCTCAGCATCCTTCTGTAAAACCACATTTCTGCTGCCTCAAGCCTCTCCTTCATCTCTGATGAGATCATCCAGCATTCACTTTCTCACAGAAGGACAGACATCATGTAGCAATCCGGCACTTTTTTCATTGTTTCTGATGAGATTTTCCTGTCTTTCAATACTCTGGCTAGCTTCGCATTTTTGACCATGCCAATGCATCTTTGGATCTCTGTGTCGCATTTTCCATCCTCTGTCAAAACACTTCCCAAGTATTTGAATTTTTTACTTGTTTTATTTTAGATTCTCCAACTTGCAGTTGGCACATTGGTCTCCTCTTTTAAATTCCTAGGACATATAATGACAAAGGAGAGCTGGGAAAACTTAACCCTCACAAGGAATACAGAGGGTAAGAGAAATAAGAGAGGACAGCAGGCCACTTACCTGATGAGCTTATATGAATGGATGTGGGGAGAAGGAGTAGCCTTTGCAAAAATAGAAAGAGCCACAAAGGATTGGAAGTTGTAGAGAGCTGTTATCGCTTATATCCTGAAGGGTTGCAGCATATAGAAAAAGCAGCAGCAGTAAGAATAGAACAACAATCTAGTGCAGCCATATTGATCATGAGTGGGCAAGTATCATTGAGCAATGGTTGTCTCAAATATGTACATGTTCATTTGAGATCCCAATTTGTTCTTAGCAAGTTTGTAACTCACTGAGTGTCACACTCTGCAGTCTTGTAATAAGCACTAAACATTATTTGGTTTTGTTATTACAAAAAATAATTGTCTTTCCTGGCATAAAGTCTTGACCCATTATTTGGCAAGAAATATTTAGGAAAAAAGAAATCCAGTAACATTCAATAAATGATTGATCAACAACAGGTGTAGAGGCTTAGCTCTTGTTCCCTGTTTAGAAAGTGGTTTCCAGCCTTCTCTTTTCTCTCTTCAGACCTCAGTATTGGTGCTACCATAATTTTTCTGCAATGTGTGTGGTTGGTGGCAACATCTCTTCATTGTAAGGGTACCGGGTTGGCAATTTTCAGGTTGCTACTTCTAATTAGTAGTTAATTCTTGTGTAGCAACAAGAGTTGCTGCTCTGATCAACAGTTACATAATATCGGGGTACTTGTAATGCCATGTCAAGCATGGATAGGTGTCCCTGCAAGTGCTTTTGGGGCGCAACTTCGAGGCCACACTTAGCTGCAGCACACACCAGTTCCCTTCCAGCACATTTCGCAGTTAATGACAGTCTGTCTCCTCTACTTGAGGTCTCTCCTTACCAACAACAAATATGAACAACCATAACTGGTTCGTCTTTCTCTTCACTCTTCTCCTGCCTAAACTTTTACTCTTATGTAGCCCCTTGCGAATCAGTGGCAGTACTGCCTTGCTTGGGGTGAAACAAAAAAAAGAAAAAAATTATTGTATTAAGAATTTAATCATTGATAATCATGTTTATTTAATAATCTGGGTTCATCAGTCTTCTCCTGTGCGCCATGTAACTTCAGGACATAGGCGATCATGGCCTTCCACATCTTCCTATCTCTTGTAGATCTTAATACTTCTTCTGTTCTTATCCCACTCAATCCTTGCTCCAACATCCATCTGCTCAAGTTCAACAAGTATGTCATGCATTGCTTTCCCTTGTCTCTCTTCCTTGTGGGCATCAGGTTCTCCAAGCCCTCTTTCCTCATTACATGTCCCAAAAACTTCAGCTGTCTTTTTGTAATTTTAAGTATCAGTTTCTTTTCCGTGTCCATCCTCTTCAAAACCTTGTTGTTGCTCATGTATTTCAACCATGGCGTCCTCAGCATTCTCAGTACGTCAAAAAAGAAAAAGTGGGTGTTCAGATGTTGGTCTAATATTAGCAACCCAACAACCAGATTATAAGATGTAGAGTAATTTTTAGAGTTGTTGTCAGAAAAAAAAGAAGCGCATTTCATATGATACAAAATATGGTAGTATCTTTGGTTTTATGCTGACTGTAAAACAATGGTTGACCAGCTTCTCTCAGACAGATTTGAATTTGATACTCACTTGATGTCGTACTATTATTGGCTTGTGTGACTTTTAGAGAAAAATGATATTTTAAAAAGATTTTCATAAACAAAGTAAGTATATTTAGAAAATGAGATGCTATGAATCTTGAGATGAAATGGTTGTTTAATTTCATTTTTATGTCATTAAAAAAAAGGAAAGTATTTTTATGAAGAACATAAATGTTTCTACAGGCAAAGTGTTCATGCATAAATAAAAAAAAAACAACTTATTTTAAGGCGTTTTTGTTTAAAACTTGAGGAATTTAAGGAGACAATTTATTAACTTTTTGCTTAAAAAAACATAAAAGTTTGAAGAGAAATATTTTGGAAGTGATAAAAACAAAAATTTAAGTATTTGGTCATTTTTTTTTTTTTTAATCATATCACCCCGAGCAAGACGATAACGCCACTGATGCGCAGGGGGCTATGTAAGAGTAAAAAGATTGGAAAACAGAAAGCCAGAAACCACATCCTAAACAGGGAACAAGGGATGAGCCTCTTCACCTGTTCAATAGACGTGGGTGGAGTGTGAACCGGGCGATAGTTTAGTCTATCTACTCCAATTAAATGTTTATATATTTTTATGTGAGACTATATGTACGTGGGTGGTGCACTGGATATTGGCTTGGAATGAGAAATCAGAGAGTCAAGTTCAAATTCTAGTTGAATTTGTTGCATTCACTTATGCACAAATACCCTTGGGAAAGATATTAATCCATCTCTTCCATCCAGATATGGGTTAAATAGCAGTTGTGTAGATTGAGTTCTGTAGCCTTGGTTGGTAACCAGTCTGTCACAGAAACTAATGGCAACTTACTTCATGAAATATTTTGTCCAGTCAGTCATGTCTCTTTTGAGACATGATCACCCAAGTGTGTATCCCGTATGCCACTTAACTGACTGACTGATAAAGTTTATTGCATTAAAACTTTAGTAATACTCAGCCAAATAAAAATAAAAACTGAGTAAAAATGTTGGTCTTGAATTGTTTCAAAGATAAACACATTCAGTCAGTTAAGTGCCATACGTGATACATGCTTGGGTGATCATGTCTCGAATGAGACATGACTGACTGGGCAGAAGATTATCCTGCAGTAGGTTACCATTGCTTTCTGCGGTAGACTGGTTGCCGCCCAAGGCTATAGAACCCAATCTGTCCTGTTATTTAACCCATAAATGGAAGGAAGAGACGGATTAATACCTTTCCCAAGGGTATTTGCGCGTAAGTGAATGCAATGAATTCGGCTGGAATTCGAACTCGGCTCTCCGATTTCTCGTTCCGAGTCAATATCCAATGAACCACAACGCACATCCAAAAAATTGCATTACAAAACTAAATATCTTCCATCACCCCATGATCTGAGTCACAATTGATCAATAAGTCACATGACCTCAGTTATAACCAATCAATAAGTTACTTGGCAATGATAAAGAAAGAATAGAAAAAAAAAAACTAAAAAAGAAAGAGAAAATATATCACTTGATTAGCAAGCAAATTTTATGAATGGATAATGTTGCGGAAATATGTCGGTTTTGCATTTTGCAGCCAAAGAGGAAACGAGGGTCCAGTTTTGTTTCGTCTTACATTTACAAGAACTAAAAGATGGTTAATTGACCCACTTCAAGTGTAAATTAAGCTTAATTCTTCATTAGCCTTCCTAAAGATGATTCTGAATTTAAAAAACAAATAATAAAAGGCCAGGTATTTACAGCAATAATGTCAGGTCAGGTGATGTCAAACAGAAATTAGGATCATTTCTGCTTTGGAGACAAAGAAGACAATGCTAGATGAGCTTTGGAAGCAAATATAATTAATAAACACCTCTGTTGAGAAGAGCTGGTTCTCTCTCTCTCGAAAAAGGGTTGGGATTGTTGAACAAGTAATTATATGAAAAAGTTAGAATGCTAAGAAAGAAGTTTGAAAATAAAAAAAACTGAAAAAAAAAAAATGATTGATGTTTGGAAAGAAATTACCTCAGAAGATTTAATTCAATCTGCTTCCCCCCAAAACTGGAAAAGAGGGAGAAGAAATAGAGTGGAATCAATGAGTTAAAAACAGAAAGAATTATTGGCGGGGGGTGGGGGGGGGGAGAAGAGAAGAGGCAAGAATTGTGTGTAGTAGGAGGAGTAATGAGACATTGTGAGGTAACAGGAGATAAAAAGGGGAAGAAGTGACTGAAAAGAAGGGAAGACTATAAAAAGGAAAAGAATGTATTAGTGTCGGGGGGGGGGAATAAAAATAGAGGAGGAGAGGAAAGCAGAGTACAATCAGCAAAAAATTTATTGAAATAAAGTTAACTTTTTATTATTTTTCTTTGAAAGAGAATTTTTTTTTTATAATCATATCGCCCCAAGCAAGGCATTTTACTGCCACTGTTTGGCAGGGAGTTACATAGGAGGAAAGTTATGAGAAAGAGTGACAGGTTATAGGGGGTATCAGGAAGTGGACAGAGAAAAGAGCATGAGTGAGGGGATGCAGGTTAGTGAGATAACAGATATTTGGAAATAAAAAATATTTGGAATCCTACTGGGTAGAAAATAGAGAGACAGAGAAAAAATGGTGAGAGAGACAGAGAAAGGGATTATAACAAAGGAAAGAAAGAGAGATGAGAAAAGTGAAATCTTTAAAAGAAATAGAAAACCTAATGAAGTAGGGAGAGAAAGGGATAGAAAATGACAAAAGAAAACCCGTAAAGACAAACGGAGAAGTGAGTTAAGCAATGGGAAGACGGAAAAACTATTTCAGATCAGCTTCTTCCTTATGGTGTTGAAACAAATTTCGTTTCGTTTCTCTTTAGTTTCAACTGGTGTTCATTGTGCCCTTTGTGACATTCTTAAAAGAAATGTCAAAATGAAAAATGACATGGTTGGTGAATAAAAGTAGAAGACATACAAGTTCAAAGGTTATTCCAAAAACAGAAATGATGTCAGCGATTGTCATGATGTTACTCAGACTGACAAATTTAATTTTATTCAGTGAGAAGAGGCAAAACAAAGAGAATGTCCGATACAACATGGCATCGATGAGTGACAATATGTCAATCACATCATCTTTGAAGACAAACTGATGAGAATTAACCGCAAATAAATGAGAGATGCTTGACAAACAAGTTTCCAGATTGACTTTTTATTGAATCTAAGTAAAGAAAAAATGAATTAAAAAAAAAAATCATTTTTGTTTAATAAAGGAAAATGAAAAAAGAAAGCAAATATAAAATTAAAGTATGACAAAAGAGTAGAGAGAGGGAGAGGGAAACAGAGTGAGTAGCTGAGAGAGTCAGACAGACCGAGAGAGAGAGAAGAGAGACTGAGTACCAGACAGAACAAAAGATAGAAGAGAGAGAACCAGACAGATCGAGAGAGAGAGAATCAGACAGAGTGAAGAGCTGAGAGATAGAAAGAGAGTCAGTCAGGCAGATCAAGAGAGAGAGAGAGAGCGAGCCAGAGTGAGGAGCCGAGATTGTCAGACAGCTCAAGAAACAGCAAGAGAACCAAACAGAGTGAGCAGCCAAGAGCACCAGACAGATCTAGAGAGAGAGAGAGAGAGAGAGAGAGAGAATACCAGTAACTGAGCAGCTGAGAAAGCTAAATAAATCAAGATTATACATATATTTATGAAATGATTTATTTGAACATTATTTTTGATTGATACTCGAATTTAAGTAGATATTCTGTTTATAATCAAACAGTATTATATATTTATTTCTACCGGCCTGATTATTTATGATAAATTTTTGTAACGAAAATGTGTTATTTGGCAGGATTTGAACCTATGACCCCTATCCACATAGGGGAAGCCACCAGTGATCTGGCGTGTCTAAGACCTCTTGACGAAGAATGACCATCAGTCTAAACGAAGTTAAATCAAGCCAATATAACACAATTTTCAATTCATCATAATAACCATGTCTGCTCTGAAATGTATCATCATGTCAACAAATGTAAACATGTTATGTAAATTAACAAAGATTAACGAAACTGGTTATAAACAACCGACAATTTGAAATGATTTGTTCGAACATATTTTTTGATTGATACAAATATAACTTCGTTTAGACTGATGATCATTTGTAGCTGAGAGCGACGTGCCAGATCACACGGTGGCTTCCCCTATGTGGATAGGGGTTGCAGGTTTGAATCCTGCCGAATGACTCACATTTTTCTAACAAAAATTTATCAAAAATAATCAGGCCAGGAGAAATAAATATATAATATTGTTTGATTATAAACAGAATATCTATTTAATTATGAGTATCGATCAAAAATAATGTTCAAACAAATCATTTCAAATTGTCGGTTGTTTATAACCGTTTTTGTTAATCTTCGTTAATTTTCGTAATATATATATATATATATATATAGTCATCTGCAGACAGTTCTGTTTCACTGTATCACAGCTCATCAGTACAGTTAGAAATCCGATTGCTTCTAGCCAGGATTGAAACCTATATATATATATATATAATAAATTATGTTTTAAAACATGTACATAATTTCTTCTATATATATCCTCTTATAGAGAGAGAGAGAGAGAGAGAGAGAGAGAAACAGTATTAGACAGTAAACAACAGATCTAAGTGAGAGAACATCAGACAGACCAAGATATATATATATATATATATATAGAGAGAGAGAGAGAGAGAGAGAGAGAGAGAAAGAGAGAGAGAGAGAGACCACCAGTTAGAGTGAAAAGATCTAAGAGCCAGATAGTTCAAGAGAGAGAAAATAAGTTGAGAGAATCTTGTTAAGGTTGATAAACACTGATGTTGAATAACATCCAAGTTGAAAGAAATGAGTCCTTTTATAATGACAGCATGACAAACAGAACAGGAAGGATGGGGAGGAGGCTAATATTTTCAACAGCCAAGGTAAAATAGGGAAGCAGGCAAATATCTTATTTCCTTTCATTTTCCAAGATTACCTTCGAGAATATTAACAGAAGTATTTCTAATATTAAACATCGCAAATACATTGCAACAAGTTATGAATCCCTGTAATAATTACTGTATATCAAAAACAAGTCTGGCACAAACACTTATTTTCTCATTTCGAAGCGAAATTAACTGGAAAATTGTTGCATTTTTTTCTACTCATTACTGTGTGTTGAGCAAATAGACTTTCGACTCTCACTTGGGGACGAATCTGTTGTCATGGCATCCAAATGGCAAATTGCAATATAACAAAAGGATTCAGAAATTGGAATCCTGCATTTCATTTGCAAATTAGGAATGAGTCGGAGTCTGACTAAGGAACTTGATGTGTGCTACATAGAGTTTTTGTTAAAAAAAAAAACAAAACAAAAAAAAAACACGTCAAATTAGAACATAGGTGATCATAGCTCTCCACACATTTCTTTATGTGAATTGCCACGCATCCTTGAAAAATATAGTGGAGTGATTTCTTTCTCTTTGAATTGAATAGTTACCACCTAAAGCTAGAGAGTCCAGTCTGATTTATGACTTTCTCAAAGACATTTGCATAAAAGTGAATTAGAATTCATTGCCCATTCTTCTTTTAATAATCATTTCACCCCAAAAAAGCGATAAATCCAAAAAGATGCAAGGGGGTGGTTACTGAGCATTAGAGAATATGAGAAAAAGAAAAAGAAATTAAAGAGAAAGAACAATAAAAGTACAGGAATTATGAAGACAGGAGATAAGGATTGGTACTGATCTTCAAAAATTTAGATCCAAAGTTGACTGGAAAGCAAGAAGTCAGAAGAGAGTTCCACAAGTAAGAAGGGAAAGAAAAGAAACTGTTAGCATAGGAGTTACACTTACATCAAGCCATTTCAGCCGTAAAATGATGATGCATTCCTACTAATATAGTTCTGCGGTTAAATTCATAAAAAGTCTATAAACCTAATTAAAAAGCTCATCAAAACTTGAGCAGAATTCTCAGTTTCTTAGCGCAATTAAACATCATGAATTCATTCCATTATTCATTTGTGCCTTGAATACTGTTGCCATATCTGGTCAGACACTTTCATTTATTTTGGAGTGCACAACAAAATTCAAAAGAGGATCTGTAATGTAATCAATCCCATTTTGGAAGCTTGACTTAAGTAGACTTGAGTTCAAATTCCAGTTGAATTCCTTGCATTCACTTACGCACAAATACCATAGGGAAAGGTATTTATCTGTCTCTTCCCTCCAGTTATGGGTTAAATAACAGGACAGATTGGGTTCTATAGCTTTGGATGTCAACCAGTCTACCCCAATGGCAACCTACTGTAGGATTATCTTCTGCCCAGTCAGTCATGTCTCTTTTGAGACATGATCGCCTAAAGCGTGTATCACGTATAGCTATTAACTGATTGAATGAAGATAAGAGTTAGAAACACAAATAAAGCTTTCACTGATCATAAAGTGGGGGATCAGTTTTATATTGTTATGAAGTAATAAACTGATCCCCACTAATTACTACTTAATAATATAATACACCTCTTTCCTCTCTAACTATGAGTTAAATGACAGGACAGATTGGGTTCTATAGCCTTGGCGGGCAACCAGTCTACTGCAGAAAGCAATGGCAACCTACTGCAGAATAATCTGCCCAGTCAATCATGTCTCAAAAGAGACATGATTGCCCAAAGCATGTATCACGTATGGCACTTAACTGACTGATTGACTTAAGTAATTTTGACACTGACAGGATGTGGCTTCCTCCTGTCTTTTCTACAAATATTTCCACAGCTTCTGCTCTGATGAGCTCATCTGTCTGGTACCTCCTTTACATGAATTTACTCGTGCCACTAGACTGACAACTAGGTCCCCACTCCTTTCACAGTGAAAACGGTCAAATGTAACAGTCACTTCTACTCTATCAGTTTCTTTCCTTGCACTTCCAACCTTTGGAACTCCCTTCCATAGCTTTGCTGATGGCTATAATCTCCTAGAGCTTAAGTGTCACGTCAATTGCCATCTTTTATCCCCTTGATTCCCATCTTTCTCTTATCCTTTTCCCGACACCCCCTTTAATCTTGTTCCTCTTTCTTTTGGCTCTTCTCTCTTGTAACCTCCTGCGTACCAGTGGCAGGCAGTACTGCCTTGCTTGAGGTGAAATGATGAAAAAAAGAAAGAGAGTTCCACAGCAAAGAAGTGCTGGTTTCATTAACTTCTGTGAGTGACTACACACCATCCTGTTTGAGAAAATGAAGAACCTGTTCAGTTCCATTTTATAATAACCATTCTTCTTCTATGTGCCTTGTCCTTTCAGAACGTGGGCGATCATGGCTTTCCACATCTCCCTATCCCTGGTGGCTCTTAGCATGCTTTCTCTTGTTGCACCATGCAATCCTCATTTCATCATCCACCAAATCAGGTCCTTCAAATATGTTATCTACTGCTTTCCCCTGCCTCTTTTTCCCCTCTATCTGGCCTGTTAGCATCAGGTTCTCCAAGCCCTCCTTCCTCATTGCATGTCCCAAGAACTTTAACTGCCTCTTCATGATGATCAGTATTAATTTTCTTTTTGTTTCTCATCATTTCTCACATGCACAATCCATGATATTCGCAGCATCCTTCTGTAGAAACTACATTTCAGTTTCTTCAAGTTTTTCCTTCATCCTCGAAGAACATTCACTGCCATATTGAAAAACCGACATCACAGCAATCCAGTACTCTCTTCCTTGTTTCTAGCGAAATTGTCCAGTTTCTTAATACATTAGTCAGCTTCTGGAATGCTTCCTTTGCCTTCGAATCTCTGAGTTGCACTTTCTGTCTTCTGTTGAAACACTTCCCAGGTATTTAAATTTCGTACCTGTTGATTTTAGTATCCCCGACCTGTATTTGGCATTTTGGGCTGCTCTTTTTTCCGATGACCATGCATTAGGTTTTCTTGCAGTTTATTTTGTAGTCCTTTATAGCTAACACACAGCAGTAAATTGGCGTTTGACTGAAGGGAAAGTTGTGTGATTTCACCTGTTGTTATGCTGAGACACCTGCACTAGGCAGATTGTAAAGTTGATAGCATTTTTTTAGTTTGGTCTCCAGATTAGAGCAATATATTTGAGTATGTGTTGAATAAATGTGGTGCAAATAGTTTTGACTTGTTTTTGGGAGTAAGATTCGTAAAGTAATGTTTAATCCTAGTCATTCTTTCATTGGTCTTATTTACGATTTTAGAAATGTGTGATCTTCCAGATAAAAATACCTAAGTCTGTTCTTTAAGGCCAACTCTATCTTGTGTCTGAGCGTATTTCAACTTGATCTTCCCTAAAACACGCTTTGAATTTTACATGCCAAGCTTAAATTGAATGTAAACATTGTCACTGATATAATATAGTTTAGTGTCATCAGTAAATAATTTAGTAATACATTTGATCAGATCAGGAACGTTGCTTTTGTAGATCCAGAACAGGATTGGTCCCTAAATGGAGGCTTGTGGGACACCACTAATGACTTTCTTCCAAGAGATTAGCCTGGAATTTGAACTTAGCTCACTGACACCACTTTCCTTATACCATCTGCACATCTGGTTAGATAATTGCTTTGTACACATTTACTATTGAGAGAAGAAAAGTACCCAATGATGAGAAATGGTTAGCACACTAACAGCACAAGCCATTATATATACAGTAGCTCCCTGTGAATCTCATCATTGTAGCCTTGTACTAGACTAAGCAAAGCTTAGTATTTATTTAAGCTACCTGCCCTAGAGCAATTTTTCTAATCATTTCACCCCAAGCAAGTTAATAATGCCACTAGTACACAGGGAGTTAAAGAGAAGACTAAGAAAAGGGAGAAGTGAGAAAAGGATAAAAGATGAACAAGATTCAAGAAGACAGAAGATGGCAATTGACACATCACTTAAATTCTTGAAGATCAGGGAAGCAAGTAAACAGAAACATTTTTAAAATCATTTCACCTCAAACAAGTGAATAAATCTCATGTTTATAGAAAGGCACAGAGAAGATACATTACAATGGTGGGAAAGTGACTAAGTCAAGATGCCGGGACCAATATCAGTACAGATTCTTCTTCAGATTATATCAAGAATCTCTAAATACATAGTAAATGCACCTGATCACATGTGGCAGCAATGTTCAAAACATGGATGAATGGTAGACTTATAAAGATTTAAGATGAATAATTTTTCTTGCCCCAGAATCTAACCCAATTTAGGAAGAGAAGAAATAGGATAAAAAAAACAAAAAAAAAAACAACAAAAAACAACAAAACAAGACAGAAAAAGAAAAGGTAAAAAAAGGAAAGTTACCATGTTTAAGGCGTTTCAGGCATTGTACTCTCTGGCCTTCTTCAGGTGCTAGGAATATTGAACTGAACCCTTTATTTCCATCACTGGGGTAGATTGCATTCATTCCATGTGCAATGTCACTTCCGGATACCATGTAGTTATCTCCCTTTAACCCAACACTAAGTTATTTGATTGTTGTAGCCAGGTATTGAACTCATAACTCTTTGGGTCAAGCCACTGGAACTAACTAACCAATGTCTATATCCACTAAACCATATGTAGATAATGTAATTTTGATTTGGCCTATATCTCAATATATAAATGCAATACAAAGGATTTGCTACCATATTAACATACTTCAGTGATATTCTACCACTGAAAACTATTTTCCATGAAATACACAAGAGAGAAATGCAATTAAAGACAAAACTTATTTCTTGTATTTTTTAGGACTCTATGTGGATAGTGTTAAAATTATTTTAAAAGACTGCACTTGTCAACTGCTTTTATCATCAGAGAGGAAGATGGATCCCATTGTTTGGGGCACGATCATTTTGGTTCCTTTTCGCCAATTTCTCTAAAATATTAAATTGAATTTACAGCTCTCACTTCTGATATTTGATATTTCAATTTAGCATTTGAGAAAATTTTTAAACGTAGAAACGAATACATAAACATTTAAATGTTAAGCACAAATTGATTTTGCTATCAGTGATTTATCTTATAGAAGTGATACATAATTGAAGTAGATTTCTTGCAATGGCTTCATTTTAAATTCCATATCGATAACGTTTCTACATCAACAGGAATGGAGACTTATAATAAAGTGCAGCTTTTATACATTAAAACTGTTACGAGGATGCATTTATATATAAAAACTAGCAGTATAGCCTGGCGTTGCTCGGGTGTAATAAAAGCTTTAAAACTAATCCATGGTCCTGGAGCTCAGACACTTTGGACGTTGACACAAAAGACTAAAAAGCAATAGTTGTTTCCAGTTAAAGCGAAACCGTAGACTGTAAAAAAAATGAATGGATGTAAGTCAAATTTTGATTTCCTGGTATCGATATCAAATAAGTTTTGTTTCGTCGTAAACTGAATTTTAAAGGCTAAATAAGTCCTCTGAGTAAATGGTATCATGGCTGAGACTAAGAACTACAATTATAACTACTTAGAGCCAAAACCGAAGCAAAAACTAAAATAAAAAGGCTGAAAAAAAATAGACATACAGGCAGATAAACAGACACACACACCACAAACATCTTGCCTTTTTTATATATATATATATATATATTATCGATTTTCTGCACTATTGTAAGAATGGCAACCTTGAAACTTCTGAATATTGTTTATGTCTTTGTCTATGTGTGTATCAAATTTGATTAAAATCGAACCACTCCTTTTATAACCCGATATTATCGATTTTCAATATTTATCGACACAAAACCTAGCTAAGAACACCCACAGACTCTTATAGTACAACTGTGTAAATTTTCAAGAAAATCGGTTCAGCCGTTTCGAAGTCTATAGGTAACGGACACATACAAACACACACACAGACAAAGTTCCATTTATAAAATAAGTTTAGATAATAATAATAATAATAATAATGTCTAAAAAGTTATAGTAAGGGATTCTATTGAGTCCTACTTGTTATTCCAAAAACGTTTTAATTCATGAAGTAGTTGTTAAATAGAGAAATTAGGAATAGAACGTTTTCGAAGAGTGTAGAAAATTCCAGTAGATTTGAGAGAATTCTAAAGATTCTAGAAATATGCAAATTAGGTGATAGCCCCTATAAAAATAGGTTCTGGGCAGTGAGGAGTTAGTCGTTAACAGGATGGGCTGACCTTATCAGCTCCGCCTTTGATTCAAGGATTTATATCCAGCTGAAAGAATTTCATAAACGTCATCGACAAACTAAAACCTGAAAGAGTTGTTAACAGGATGTGCTGAAATTATCAACTCCGGCTTTGATTCAAGGATTTATATCAAGCCGAAAAAAATCTGTAAGAAGTTGCTGACCAACTAAAACCTGAAAGAGAACCTCATGAAACTATACGGGTAAATATATATTTTTGACTCTTTCATCGAACAAACTAATAATTATTCTTTATATACTCATTTAAGGATTTCCAAAAAGTATAGCATTTAACTTTTTCACCAACTTAACACCTTACCTTCCCCTTCTCTCCTCGTAACACTCGTCAATAGTAAACTCTATGTTTCTTGCTTTGAATGCAACAAAAATTGTATATTTGTAAATATTTTATTTGGTGCATTTTGTAAATTAAATATTTGTCTGTGATTTATTTCTTAGTTTTGGTCAATCATTTTTTTTATCATTTTTTTTTTTGTTACACTTAAAATTGGGGGCTTGTCCAGGATCTATTGTAACAAAATTGGGGGCTCGTCCGAAGCTAAAACATAACTAAAACGTAAATTCTAGTTACTTTTTTCCTTAAAATTTGTTTCTTTGCTTCTAATTTCTGACTTACAATTCTATCCACCATCTTCATAGTCTTTCTTTCAGTTTAAATAATAATGACATGCCTGTTGTTCTCAGTCATTTCATTGCAAAAGGAAGCACAATAGAATATTCATTATCCACAAGTATACTACTGAGAGTTACTTTGATTCTTTGGAGATACACATCAATCCATATAGACTAGTGGCAATATTCATGTTTGCTTAAATAATCTCAGCTTTCTATCTACACAATTAAATCTACTAGGTCATGTAAGAAAGAATATCGATTTTGAAATCTTTAGAAAGAAAAATATCCATAGAAGGCTAATGCAAAACACTAAGGATATTAAGCAAGGCATTATCAGACTGATCTCCCCTACTTAGTAATGAAATACTCACTTTGCAGAGTCATGTAACATTGAAATAAGTTACTACCAATAAAACCAGACTGCATATTACAAAGTAATATTTAATATTATATTAATTGATTCATTTATTTTGCCTTTTGTCTGCCTTTGTAAATTGAAAGATATTTACTTGCCTTGAAAATCAGTTTTAAAATTGCTAGCTTTTATCTCAACTTGAATATGACTCACTGGCATTTGTGTGTATCTGGCAGGGGTGTTACACAATTACGGAATCTATAAAGCAAGCCCAAGATATTTATTAAGCTTAGTCTTATCCTGTTCAAAATCAAGTAAAAAGAATTATTTATATAGGAAGACTGAGTTACACCAGGTTTTGAAAAGGACTGGAATTGCTAAGTTCAAAAGTCAGCATTATAAATTCTGGATTTTACTAAAGCTTGAACATTACTCATTTGCACAAATGCATCATATTTTTTTGTTTTAATCATTTCACCCCAAGCAAGGGCATTCCACTGCCACTATTGCGCTTGCGGCTACATAGGGGGAGGTAAATAGGAAGAGTGGTTAGATATAGGAAATTTCAGAAGGGGGGTGATAGATAGTTGGGTGGGTGGGAAGAGTGTTTGAAAGAATGGAAGTTAGTTTGTTAGGAGGTGTCTATTGACCTTACATTTAAACTCCTGGAGATTGTAGCCATCGGGGAAGCAGTCATGTGGAAGAGAATTCCACAGTCGAGAAGTGTGAGAAAAGAAACTGTTGGAGTAGTAGTTGCGGCTGCATTTTATCGGTTTCACTGTAAAAGGGTGGGACCTAGTTGCTAATCTAGTATCTCGTGCAAATTCGAACCTAAGGGGCACCAGTGATCTAAGTTCATCGGGGCAGAAAACCGTGAAAGTATTTATAGAAGAGACACAGGGAAGCCACGTCGTGCCGGTGAGAGAGAGACTACAGGCGGTCTGCTAAGTCGGTATCAATCATATTACAGACCCTCCGCTGTACCTTGTCTAGAAGCCCAAGGAGAATAGTAGGGGCACCCGACCAGAAATGGCAACAGTATTCAATGCACAGGCGGATGGTAGATTTATAAATGTGCAGGATAGATTCGGACGGAAAAAACCTCCGGGCCCTGCACAGAGAACCGACTTTCATAGCAGCGGATTTAGCAATGGATTCGATATAGTCATTCCACTTGAGGTCCGCTGAAAGTGTGAGACCAAGGAGGCGTAGTGTTTTACTCTCTGGGAGGCAAGCCTGGTCCATGCTAATAGGAGGTAGGTGCGATTGTCTATGATGATTAATTGATAGTAGCTTCATTTCAGAAGCATTAAAATTTACGAGCCATTTCTTACCCCAGTCCGCTACGGATTGGAGGTCCTTTCCAGGCTCAGCTGCAAGGTTAGCTTTGTCGCCCGCACCAGATTTTTGGTTGAGGCGAGAATAAACTGTGGTGTCATCAGCGTACATACCTACTTGGGATCTTATGGTATCAGGGAGATCATTAATGTAGATCAGAAAGAGCGTAGGACCTAGGATAGAGCCTTGAGGGACACCCGCGTTTGTATGGTAGTTCTGGGAGGCATGTCCGTTTAATACCACTTTCAATGTGTGGTTAGATAGGAATGACTGGATTAGTTTAAACAATTGTCCAGCTATACCATAGCTCCGCAGTTTGCATAGAAGGCCAGCATGCCAAACTCTGTCGAACGCTTTAGAGATATCCAAGGCAACGGTTCGGGCTTCACCATTCCTATCGAGTGCCTGATATATGTACTATGGTCATTAGCATATCAGCAGTAGACCTGGTGAAGCGGAAGCCATATTGCTTGTCTGAGAGGAGCCCATGGGCCGTGAGATGCTGAACGACTTTGGCATTGATAATGGCTTCGAACACTTTGCCGAAGATCGGAAGAAGGCTGATAGGTCAGTAATTTGCGCGGTCCGAGGGTTCTCCAGTGTTTTTAAATATAGGAACTACAGAGGAAGATTTCCAACAGGCAGGAAAGCAGGAAGCAGATAGGCAGGAGTTGTAGAGTTTAGAAAGTACAGAGGAAAGTTTGGAGGCACATTTCTTTAAGACTATGATTGGGATTCTGTCCCCTCCGCTCGCTTTGTGAGGGTCAAGTTTTGAGATTATCTTACAGACAAGCGAGGGTGTAATATGGACGTCATTCAGTTGAGCATCAGTTCTAGGTGGAAAGTCGGGTGTAGAAACTCCAGACGAGTCCAGTCTCGAATTATTTGAGAATCTGCGGGCAAAGCATTCAGCCTTGTCTGCTGGGGAGGTGAGGACCTCAAATTTGTTTATTAGTGGGGGGTATTGTGGGCTTGCTCCTGTTAAGTACTCTTTTACAGAGTCGCCAGTAGTCCTTGGTGCCGAACTTAGAGGATGCTATGCGTTGCTTCATTCTGGCAGCAAATAACATCTTAGCTTCGTTAAGTATCTTTTTACCCTTATTATGAGCTGAAGCAAAAAGGTGTCTGTTTTGGTCCGACGCATAGCTACGATAGAGTCGGAAAAAATGATTCCGGTGGGCAATGATGGCTGAGCAAGCGGGTGAGAACCATGGAGACGAATGAGATTTAAGCTGAAATTTCCTGGCAGGGATGAAAGCATTGATGAAACTATTTTAACCATAGGGCAATTCTTATATATTCCAAATGAATAAGAAAAGAAATAATTGCCATTAATTTAAAACATTGCTTAATATAAAATACAGTAATTAATATTTATTATTAATTCTTACTTTAGAACATGTGCAAACTACAAACTACCATAAAATTGTATATTTTGTTTTGACATTGAAAGAATAATGTCTCATCAGGTACTTAATAATAAGGATAATAAACATTTTATTGAAAACCTTTAAAAAAAAATAGAATAAAAAAAATAAAATCAGAAATCAAGGAAAGGGAAAGAAAGAGGAAAGGGAAAGATACAGAAGAAATAGAAAGTGAAGAGGAAAATTAGTGAGAAAATATAGAGAGGAAAGAGCACATGGAAACGGCTAAGAGAGAGAAATTTTAAATTTTGGCTTGAAGTGAACAGACAGATATTGACATCGGTTACACAGTGTTTAGATAAAATCTTTTGGCATTTTTAAAAAAGAATTGTACTTATATAAGAAAAAGAAAAGAGGAAAAGGAAAGATATATAAGGAGTAGAAAGGGAAGAGGAAAATAAAGAGGATAAAAGTGAGAAAAAGTAGAGAGGGAAGAAAGGGGAAGAGACAATGAAAACAGACAAGAGAAAGAAATTTTAAATTTTGGTTAGAAGTGAATTGCAGACAGATATAGACATTGGTTACATTGTTTGTTTGTTTGTTTTTTGTTTTTTTTTTGGCATTTAAAAAAAATGATGAAATCACATACACAAAGACAAAAGTTATTTATAAAACACAAAATAAAGGATAAATTTTAAAAAATATAACAAAAAGATATAAATTCATTAAACCTAATATAATAAATTGGAAAAATAAAATTATATAAATTAAAATTAAATCATACAATATAAATAAAAATAAAATAAATAAAAACTTGTAAAATAATGATAACAGATATAAAATATATAGCAAAATAAAAAATAAAAAATAATAACAAACAAATAAAAATGTAAATAAGTTAGTACATGGCTTAAATTATTAACAGTATTATCAGACCTTAAATTTTGTAATCCTAGCAGGATTGTTAGGTTAATTCTTTAATATGTTTACAATTTACTGTAGTTTCATGCCTTTGATTTAGTAATGTCACTTTTCATGTACTCTATAATTTACATTTTGCTCTTGCAGACAGAGGAAACTTGGTTCATTCACCAATCTAGATATTCTAGCTTGTTTGAGAATTTTCCATTTAACTTTAGGTGTTTTATTCTCTTCTTTTAACTGTCAAAAATATTTAGAAAGTGATGTCATGTTTTGTTTATCCTTATTAGTAAAAGATGACAGATGGTTGTAAAAACACTTTTTAAAATAGTTCATCATATTATCAATAAAAATTTTAGTAACCCTAGGATTTTATACTGATGAGATAGAGCACATATAGACAAGAGATTTAGTTAAACACTTGTTAGATAAAGGATATTGGTTGGGATTTCTACAATTGCATTAGTTTTTACTATGGGACAAATTAAGATAAGTAGTAGAATTACTGTTGTTATTGTTATATATTTTCAATATTGTATTGTTATGTAATTTATAGAAGTACAATTATTTTTTTTTTTAAATGTCAAAAGATTTGAGCCCAAACACCATGTAACGGATGTCAATATCTGTCTACAATTCACTTCTGGCCAAAATTTAAAATTTCTCTCTCTTCACCATTTCCATGTGCTCTTTCCTTTCCACTTTCTATTTCTTCTGTATCTTTTCTTTTCTTTTTCTTGATTTTTCATCTTATTTTCTGACCTTTTCTTCCCTCTTTCTTTCTCCACGTTTTTAATATCTTTTTACCTCGTATGAAAAAAAACATTGCAAAAATAAAGGAAAGGTGTTTTTCGATATTAAAAAAAAAATGTTTATTACCATCATCATTAACTCCCTGATGAGACATTGTTCTTTCAATGTTGAAACAAAATGTACAATTTTGTAGTAGTTTCTAGTTTGCACATGTTCTAAAGCAAAAATGAATAATATATATATATATATATATATATATATATATATATATATAAATTCAAAAACATAAAACAAATATTAATCAACAATAATATCCCTAACCCCATAATTGATGAACAAATTAAAATAAACTTGGAAAAAAGACAACAAAAAACCCAACAATACTGCAAAAAGCACTAATAAACTATTTTACAGAACCAAATACATGCTGTATGGGATACACGTTCAAGTAATTATGTCTCAAAAGGGACATAAGTGAGTGGGCAGACGATTTTCCTGCAGTAGGTTGCCATTACGTTCTGCGGTAGACTGACTGCCAACAAAGGCAATAAAAGCTAATCTGTCCTGCTATTTAACCCATAGCTGGAGGTAGAAGCTATGGATTAATATCTTTCCCAAGGGTATTTGCATATAAGTGAATGCAACAAAATCAACTGGAATTCAAACTTGGTTCTCTGATTTCTTGTTATGAGCCGATAACCACTGTACCACAAGGCACATGCTCAAAATACATGTAAATTAAGTCATTTTATCATTTAAATGTTTTTTTGTAGATGATAAACATATTTGTTTACATATGAAACTGATCAGCAAGACCCTTCATGGCTAAGTTGGTTGAAAGCAAGTCGGCTGTAATGATGGTTATCATAGCTAAGGAATCGTGTTGTGACCTAAAAGGTTATTGATATGTTGTGGTATCACACGGTTGTTATTGTCTTTGGTCTTGGTATATTATTTCAGTTACTCATGGATTTGTAGTAACAGTTATTACCAGATGATATTCTGGTATCTTGTTATTGCAAGATAGTTGTTCACATATCTTACAAATAGAACTGTATTAAAAGGTCCCTCCTGATAACATGTAGTATCCTTTCTTGAGAGTCCTCCTTAGTAATTGACTCAAGGACTAAGTAGTAATATCACACTGTGAACGCTGAACTCTAGTACTCGGCTATAACTAATATGACTCCTGCTGCTACTCGCAATCCAATTGATCATCTCAGTCAATCTGCTAGGTTGATCCCCATCAAACTTCTGTCTGGTGCTTAATATAGGATATTATCATGGTCATGTGATCCTCAATGGAATAACCCATTCTTATAATTTGATTTTTTATCTGGCTATCAGTGTTCACCCACATGTGTGGGTGTCGACACTTCTTTCTACATAAAAATTGCTGTTTTGAACCCTGCAAGAAGGAACATAATTTTTTTAAAAAGATTTCTCAAATATTCAAGCCAGTAGATGAAAATAAATAGTTTAATAAATACATGAAGAGTCTACTCAAATATGGGTATCGACTAAAAATAACATTTCAGTGATCAAATCTGTCAGATTAATAAAAAATCTGTTATGCATATTTACCTGACAAGATTTCTAATATTCAGGCCAGTAGGTACATATAAAAATACTGTTTCATTAAATAAAATTATATATACAGAGTTAAATAATTATTTAACCATACTATTCTTACTCTCAGATCATAACTGAGTATATTTTTACACGCATAAATATATAATTTTCCATTTGTAAACAAGTTATTACACGACCCAGGTTTCTACCATGAGTGGTCTCTTCAGGCGATTTGCAATAATATATGATAAAAATATAGTTTAATTTTATGGTATATTCATGAAAAAATTTGAAATATTAGGGACAGTGTGTACGGAAATATACACTGCATATGACCTGAAGATTGTGCTCCATCATGAAACAGACTGTCTCTACTATATATATATATATATATATATATAGTCATTCGCAGACAGATCTGTTTCGCTGTATTGCAGTTCATCAGTACGGTTAGACATCTGATTGCTTCTAGACAGGATCGAAACCCGACCAAATTGTTTGTCAGCAATTCTACCTCTGAGCTATGAGTGCTTGGTAGAAGAAGGCAGACTTTAGCATGTTCTATACCATGTAAACACACACCAGTAGCCTAGAGTGTTCAAATTCATTACTGAATATATATATATATATATATATATATATACACACACACACACACACACACACACACACACACACAACTGTTGATTAATGAAATCTGAAATTTTCAGAAATCCTAGAAAGAATGCAAGTGTTAAGTGGAATGTGGTGACCTGTTTATGCAAACCATTAAACTTTTTTGTAGAGGATGTCAAGCATTTAAAACTTTCTATATTCAAGATGGGAGAATTTTTAACAATCTGATTTTTTTGTCATCTTAGCCAAAAGAGACAAAAAATATGAACAGTAATAAAATACAACACTAATAGTATAAAGAGCAAACAAAATTAAATTCAGATAAAATTTATTTATGGCTTCTTTCGTCAGTTCAGAACTGACAAAGAATCTATATCAGGAGTGAAAAGATGGAACAATTATCTGTCTATACTTTGGAGATGAAGTCGTATTTTTTGACATTATTTACATTGTTTGGACGATAATCCTCATCTTTATTATCGTATTCATGACCTTTGCTATCTCTCTTAACTCCTTGAGGACACGTGGCTCAGTGGATAAAAGCTTTGGTTAGATCCAGTGACTTGAGTTGTGAGTTCAATACCTGGCTACAGTAGTGGTGAACAAATACTTTAGAGAGTAAAGTTAAAGGGAGATCAGATAAGGATAACAGTTTGAAATTATTTAAATTAATTTATGGTTTACCAATACATTGTTATTTAAAAGATGAAATGTATTTTGGATTGTGTAACTTTTTTTCTGCATTAACTATTTGTTGAGGATAATAATGATTTTTTTTTTCCAGATACAAGTCATACTATTTAACCCATAGTTGGAATGAGATGGATTCATACCTTTCCCAAAGTTATTAGCACGGGAGTGAATTTAATGAATCTGACTGAAATTCAAAATTAGCTCTCGATAAGACTCGTTATCCATTACTCCACCAACACGTTCAACTCTGAAATGACAACTGCTACAAAAACCCAGTCAAACACAGAACATTTTACGATGTAGAAAATACTAAATGTGGTCACATCACCAATCAGTGTCTCTTTATTAATGATTGGCAGTGAAGATTCCAACTTTTCAAGAACCTAACTTTAGTTTTAAGAGTTAAGTTTGTGCTGCCAACAGCTGGACATCAAAAGAATTGGTAATGGACAATAGGAAAAATATTCCATCTTCTTCATTGATAGACGTGAGGGCTTTTTTGTCTGGCTGCTTCATTCTGTTTTGTAGACTCTTGCTTTCAAAGCAAATTATTTATTTCACTAAGTTTATGCAGCCAAAAGAGTGTAGTTACACAAGCAGAGAGCGTGATGTGTAACAAAATATATATATATATAAGGAACTGCAGAAATGAGACTTAAAAAAAAGATGTCTGATTCTTTTTGTCTTTACTGAAAATATTTATGAGTCTCAAAGAAGAAATATCTTTAGATAGAAGCTTAATTCAGAGTTGTAGACAATGTGCTATTATTTTAAGTCTTCAGTAATGAAAAAATCTAGGGGAATTGAAAAACTAATGAATAAAAGTTTAAATTATTTACAATAAATTTTACTCAAGTAATAATTTTTTTGTCAAAAATATTGATAAATTAAAAGGTAGAATATGACTGTATTTTTCAGCATGCAAAACGTAATTTTTACCTGCAAATTTGATGTCAGAATTTTCTTGCTGTCAAAACAGCAGATATGAATAATATTCATGATATACACAAGCTGTATTCAAATATATTTAAATATGCATAGACAGTTTAATTCATTTGAATGTGTTATTTATAATAAATACTATGCATATCAAGTTTACAATGAACTTGACCAATCAGAATGCTTAATACTATTAGCATTGGTAATTGCCTAATTGGAATTTCAATTTTCATTGGATATTCAGCAGTCTGACATTGTTTGCTACTGTTAAGGTAAATGAGCACCAAAAAACAAAGTATTGTATCTTAGGATACAAATGAGTTTCTATTTTAATTTATCATTCTATTTTTTGTTTTTTTTTTTACACCATACAGAAAAGGGACTAAGTAAATTCAAATTGTGATTAATTATACAAAACAGCATGGAAACAGAACTGCTAAAAAACGTTTTGTTACCCCACCAACAGAAAAAATGTCATTCATTGCTGGCACCATTAAGAATAACTGAAAATGATTAAAAATGGTATTTTAAAGTATCAGACTAAATTTTTGTCTAATAAAAATCTTTCAAACACGACTGTAGGTTTTCATCTTTCAAAATAAGGATAATTAACTACATCCGATAACAACGAGTCTGATTGGGAGATGGAAGGTTTTGTGCAGTGTAGTCAATTGCTGTTGCTCGCAGGTCCACTCTAACCCAGAGTGGTAGCACCTGTTAGGGCCCCATCCATGGGCAACTGGTAAAGCCCCAGCTATGGACAAGTGGTCCCAGCTACAGGCAATTGGAGAAGCCCCAGCTACAGGCAAGTGAAGAAGCTCCATCTAAGGACAAGTGGCGAAGCCCCATCTATGGGCAAGTGGCGAAGCCCCATCTACGGGCAAGTGGCAAAGCTCCATCTACGGGCAAGTGGCGAAGCCCCATCTACGGGCAAGTGGTGAAGCTCCATCTACGGGCAAGTGGTAAAGCCCCATCTACGGGCAAGTGGTGAAGCTCCATCTATGAGCAAGTGGTGAAGCCCCATCTAAGGGCAATTGGTAAAGCCCCAATAATAACAAAATATTATGCACGTATAAAAATACTTTTTATAGTAAAAATACCAGCAATATGAATATATTTTTATGTAAGAAAATTACCAACAGTACAAACTTGTAGTAGACTTACTAACAATACATTTTATCTGTAGCTGAAGGCATGCAATTGAGTTCCAAATATATTTAGTTGAAACTATCAAATTTTGTTCAAAAGTTTTAAATTTCAGTATTAAATAACCCATAGATGTTTCAGTATGCCACTAAACAAAACTAACTGACCAACAAAAATCAAACTATGTGTGTTATTTTCTGAAATATACAGTATTTCTTTTTCATCCATTAAAGAATTTTTTTTTAAAAGTTAAAAAAAAAACAAGAAACTACATATTGTAGTAGATTCATATGTCTATTGTTAGAAATACTTTATGTGTGAGGCTTCTTAAATTTAAAGATAAAAATAAAATTCAAGGCAACAAAGAGCTGTCAGTGTGTGTGTGTGTGTGTGTGAAAGTGAGTGAGAGAGAGAGAGATCCTGAAATTTTCATATAGGCAGAGTTTCTCATGAGGGTGCAGTTTGCATATTGTGACATTTTCAGAAAGGGTCTTTGACTACATTTCCAGACCAACTTGGCTTCTCTCTCCACACCTTTTTGTTATTACTACAGTGAACTTGCTCAATGTGTTAAGTTTGAACATACAAATACAACTTGAACAATAAAGCCCTACACACACACACACACTAAATAAGAAAATTTAAAAAAAGTCCCTTATCAACTCACAAAAAAAAAATAATCAAATACTAAAGATCATGACCAGGATAGATTTCAGTCGATATTTTACTGTAGCTCTCTTCTGACAGATGATTTTGGCCTCTTATACACTACATTTCAATTTCATCTTGATGATTGTATCCTATGGTGGGAGAACATTGGAGAATTTTCCTATTGCATCTTCTATTGAAGCCATACAAAATGGGACAAATAACAAAACTTATGAATAAAATATCATTGCACAGCATGGTATTCAGTGTGTGTGTGCGTACAAGAGTACACACACCATTCTGACCTGACCTTTTTGTAGGAACAATAGAACTATGCAAGAGAATTCTAACAACCATGCATAATGTTAAGTTTCATAACGATCTCAAAAAGAAGTTGTAAAAAGTCATATGCTGCTATTCCTTATATGTTTACAATGTAGGTATTATAGATTTTACAAGTACAGCGGGACCTCGTTATCTTCTGTGGATTGGTCCCTCATCCCACACAAATGATAACATCAACGGAAACTGGCTTTCCAAAGATTTTCACCAGAAAATTGACAATGCGTTAAACGTTTAAGTTTTTATTCTTTATCTTAGCAAGAAAAAATAATTTTTTTATAAAAAAAATAAAAATCATTAATTATAACACAGAACTCATAAAACCAGTGATTAATTTAATCAGCGTTTTAAAAAATTATTCAGCTGCATTTAATGACAAAATATGAAAAAATAATGGTTGACCACAGATTCTCTAATTAAATTCTAATATTTCTAATATATCACATTCTTGAGGAGTGAAGATATTTTTCCAATATTTGATAACAGAGGAGATGAAAGTAAAAATATATATGACAACAGCAAACCAATGTAGAAAATGAATAATACAAAAACATTGCTTTAGTCAAAAGATTTTTCTAATTATTTTTATTCATCTAAGATTGTCGTCTCCGGATGTGAAACTCTGTCTTTGATGATGCTGAGAACACTTACATGGATTCCTTTTCTTTTATTAATCAATCAAAGCAGACAAACAAGTATGAAATATCTCCTAATCATGGAAAGTGAATGGAGAATGATCTCCAAGAATTGAAGAAAGGATTCAATTCAAAATTCTGAGTATTACAGCTACATGAAGAAAGCTTTTGATTTGTTTTCTCCAGTATCAACCCTTTACAGGTTATTTAAAGCCAGGAAATACATTCATATTTTTCCTAAGAGTATTAGCATAAAAGTGAAGATAAGATAACTTACTGGAATTATAATGCAGCTCTCAGATTAACAATTCCAAACCATTATCAACTACACCAACTGAACGTTCCAATTTACAGCACCTGGAATTTTTCAAGCAATCATCCATCAAGGTACCAACCAGTCTTGTTGAAGAAAGCTGTAGGATACAATGGCTGAAATATCCTGAGTGTAACAACCAAAATGAAGATACTAGTCTGAATGCAGTCATATAATAATAAGGATAATTCATCAGCTCAAAATTTTCAACAGATTTGTTTTTATCATTATTGAACGATATACATTATTTTTGGCTATAATTAAAATATTTTTGACTTCTATTATTAAAAGATTTATTTTTGGCTATTATTATTAAAAGACATTATTTTTTGTTATTATTAAAAACATTTTATTATTATTATTAAAAGATCTTACTTTTTGTTATTAAAAGAAAGACTTATTTTTTCTTAATAAAAGACATTAATTTTTGCTATTATTATGAAAAAATTTTTTATTATTATTATTAAAAAACATCAGTTTTGGCTATTACTTAAAAAATGCTATTTTTGTAATTATTATTAATAAAAAACTTATATTATTCTTACTGTTATTAAAAGACTTATATTTTTTTGTATTTAACTCTGCTGAAATATATTTTGCAAATTAGTTTTTGTTCAATAAAACTTTTGCAATACTGAAGGTTTGCTGATTAGAACTACATAGGCTAAGTAAAGCTGTGGTTGGTACTTCCATAGCATTAAAATTAATTTGTTAACCTCACACAGCCAACCACTGACAACAAAGACAAATCTGAAATTCTTTGAGCCCTCAAACAATTCAATGCTGATGCATTTAAGAGGTAATTTCTTATCAGACTGCTGTTAGCATGGGGTAAGCATCTTTAAGTTATTTATTACAAATTCCAGAATTATTGTAGATTTTACAAATATGTTAAGAATAGATCTTACTAAACATATAATATATAAAGGCTTTATCTTAAAACTAAATGCCTGACCAATAGTCAACAACATGAATCAATATGATTCTATCAATATGACAACGTGAAAAGAAGTTCATAACAATGAGGTGGTGACTGACTGCTAATATCCGTACATGCAATTACTTGAGAGAAAGGCATCCTCCATATTATAATAAAAACTGTTGTGTATATATTTATTTATATTTTCCTCTTGTCACACCCACGAGAGAGAGAAAGAAACAATAGTCAGGAAGCGTTGACTCAGTTTATTCTCTTTAAACTTTACTACCAGTTATGAATGCTCTTGCCATGTGTTTGCTCTTTAACAGTGCCTTATTTTAGTTTTTTGCAATAATTATATTGTCGAGTAGTGAAGAATATATATATATATACTCTCCCGTCTAACTCAGGGATAAATAACTTGTGAGGAAACAGCTAATAATCCTCTCAAATATTTTGCCATCATTTTTGCCAGCAGGGGCTACAGTTGCTAATTTATATTTTCTTGATTTCTGTCCCACTGTTGATGATGAGATATGGAGGCAGATTCTATGCAAATATTGAATTCTCACTAATGAAAATATAATGTAACAAAAAACAAAACACATTTCAACACCCAATGAGGATTAACGCTATGAAAAAGGATGATTATTTTGTGATAAAAATAGAAAATGGTTTCTTTATAGGTTTTCTCTTAAAACTTCTCCCTATAATTAACAGAGCACTAGGAGAAACCTGTAAATCTTTCAAGAAAAAAATATAATTGAAATATGAAAGGAGATAAAAAATTATCTGCACCAGATATTTAACCCAGTCTGGTATAGGGATATAAATGTGGAGCACACAATATGAACTTAACTGATTTAAAGTAGTCTGTGAAGGTTTACCACTGCTCTAAGGTAGGTGTCCGTGTGTGAAATATTGTATGGCAATGTAAAACCAAAAAATAAATGAAAATGAAATGCCAAAATCTGAGAATTGAAGCAACATCAGATCGAAAGGTCATAAATATTTCCAAGGAGAGGCATAAAATTTATATTATGTATTTATACAGGGAGAAAAAACATTAAAGAAATAGAATGAATGCCGGAAGATGTGTCTTAAAATCTTTTGTTGACCAGGAATGAATGGGAAAGAAATGGTGAAAAAGCAAGCCAAAGAACTTAAAAAAACAAACATTGTATAGAATAATTTCCTTACAATAGTTGATACACTGCACAGAAGTTATTTTTTCAAGAAATATTAAAATGAATTTAAAATCCAAAGAGGAGTCAGTTTGGTACTTTCAACTGAACAAATAATGTGGCAACTAGAATACCATATAAGAACAGAGGTCACTATACAAGCAAATTAACTTGCAATGGAAACGGCCTTTCTCTAAGGGTTGAAAGAACTGCAGAGAATTCAAACTGGAATTGTGGAGTTTGGCAGTTTGGCATAAATAGTAAAAATCGGACTAAATAGGCTTGTTGAAAATTGGTAGACTAAGAAAGCTGAATCAAATGTATGTGGGTGGTGAAGTGGATATTGGCTCGGAATGAGAAATTGGAGAGCCAAGTTTAAATTCCATTTGAATTCGTTGCATTTATTTACACAAAAATACTCTTGGGAAAGTATTAATTTGCCTTTTCTCCCTCTAGCTATGGGTTAAATAGAAAGACATATTGGATTCTGCAGATTTTATTCAAAACCAGTCTATTGCAGACAGTAATGGCAACCTACTGTGGGAAAATCTGCCCAGTCAGTCATGTCTCTTTTGAGACATGATTGCCCACGTGTGTATCATGTATGGAATTGAACTTGACTGACTGAAGAAAACTAAATTTGGCATTGCAGTCATTTTTAAAAGATAAGTCTGGCACAAGACCATACTAATTGAGCATTTAAATTTGACACAAGTCTAGACAATTGCAGGCTGAGAAATTATACTAGTGAATGGTTGAGTGAGACTACCTTGCTGTTTCTCTGCTCCAGGAGAAAGCACAAAACTGCAAGACTGCATTATCCATTCAGTGAACAAAATTGTTGTGCAGGCTGATTGGTCTGTGAAATTAACTTTTTAACCGTTCCTTTTTATATGTTTATAAAACTGTTGTTATATACTGCCACTGGATCTGGACAAACAACGAGGAAGATGTATATATAAACATATAATCTTAGATTTTTATTCTTCATCCTTGATGCTTGTGTGAAGGAGGAGGGCAGCCAAAGAGCGATCATGCACATGAAGGGACAGTCAGGAGTCGTTAGTCTCTCTTTCTTCTTTATATAGTTTTAAAACTCTCACGCATTTTTTATTTTTTCAGTTGTGGCTTTGTTGATGTCATCTACCCTTTTCCTTTGTTGAATTTTATCTGTCTTTCAAACTGGTTGTTGCTTGTGTTTTCTTTTTATTGCACATTGTTGATATTATTTACAGCCAGATGTATCTGTCAACTACCCTTGTCTTTTGTTGACCTTACCTATGGCTGGATGTACCAGTCAATTATCTCTACTGTTCAAGGTAATATTTTACACTTGTTTATCTTTCTTCTTCTTCTTCTTTCATTGTTTGTTTAAGGTAATATTTTACACTTGTTTATCTTTCTTCTTCTTCTTCTTTCATGTGCCCTGTCATATCAGGGCCTAGGCGATCATGGCTTTCCACATCTCTCTATCCCTAGTGGATCTTTGCACGCTTTCTCCTGTTACACCATGCAACCTTTGTTCTGTTATCCACCTAATCAGGTTCTTCAAATATGTTATCTGCTGTTTTCCCCTGTCTCTTTTTCCCCTCTATCTAGCCTGTTAGTATCAAATTCTCCAAGCCCTCCTTCCTCATTGCATGTCCCAGGAACTTTAGCTGTCTCTTCCTGATGTTCAGTATTAATTTCCTTTTTGTTTCCATTCTTTCTAAAACCTCATCATTGCTCACATGCTCGATCCATGATATTCACTGCATCCTTCTGTAGAACCACATTTCAGTTGTCTCAAGTTTTTCCTTCATCTTTGATATTATCCAACATTCACTGCCATATTGAAGGACGGACATCACATAGCAATCCAGTAGTTTCTTCCTTGTTTCTAGCGAAATTATCCTGTTTCTTAATACTTTACTCAACTTCTGAAATGCTTTCTTCGCCATGCGAAATCTTTAGTTCAACTAAATTTCTTGGAACAAATCTTAATTGAATAGTACAAGTAAAAAATCTGTCTGTCAGTATTTTTTAAAACACTATCTTACTCTTGAGCTTACCTCTTAGAGCATCATACTGAGGGTTGGAAATATGGCTTCTGAGAAAGTAAGAAGTCAGTATTGCCATAGTGATTATTGTGATGGTGATGAGCAGAGAGAAGACAATTTTACAAGTAATGGCTGGAGATGTACTACTTTTAACAGTAGAAATAAAAATAGTTTCAATAGAAAAAGAGACAAGCAGTGATAGTAGCAATCAATGGTGATAGTAGTATTAGTAGTAATGGTAAATTGTATGGATTATAGTAAAATCAATTTGAGTGGGAGGGGCAAATTTTATTTTCTCTTTCTTTTTAAACTTGAAGAGATATTATATTGTTTCCGGTAATTGTTAGTGCTACCGAATTGTTGAGAGACCAAATTTTCCAGCTGCACCAGGGGAATATACTATTCCTCCAGCAATTTTGTTTGGAAAAAAAAAAAAAAGATGACAGTCTTTGAAGCAGTGACCATGCTCATCTCTATCTCTCTCTCTCTCTATATATATATATATATACGTATGTGTGTGTAGTAGGAATAGGTGTTAGATCTATTGTCCAATCACTCTAACCATGAGAATTGAATCTTCTAACAGATCTTGCAACTATTGTTAAATTTTGAAAGCTCACAGTGACCTACGGAGAGATTACTGGAATTGTAGATCAATGATCTCCTTAGTCCTGCAGGGAGTATTTCAGATTGTGTGAAATTTGAGTATGACTGTAATTATCCACTTTGAGTCGTGCAAAGATTTTTCAGCACCTCCTTCTTTATGCAAAAGCGATACTGCAAAGTGGTTCCTGCTAAAGCATCAACCAAAACTCTTCCAGGAGATGGTAGGTGGGTTAAGTGGGTGGTCTGGGGTGAAGAGGACAAAGATTCATTTTCAGGATTTTCCTCCTACCTTAAAGATAACTGAATAGAAGCCTATTACTGCTTACCTTCTCAAACGGCTTTGTGTAGAACAAATAGTTTTAGCGGAGTTCTGGAACAATTTGTTTTAATTTAGAAGCAGAAAGGAAGTGAGAGAAAGAAAATAAAAAGATTAAAGGATAGAGAGGTGAAGAAAGAAAAGAAAAAAGACAGAGAGAAAGATGAAGAAAAAAGATTAAGAGAGAGAGAGAGAGAGGCGAAGATAGAAAAAAGAAAAAAATAACTGAGAGACGAGAGAAAAAAAATTTTTGTTACAAATGAGAAATTGAACTGAAGTGAGGGTAAAAATTGGACGTTAATCGGGGTTTTTTTTTCTCTCTATGTGAATGATTTTGTTGATGAAAATTCTATTCAAGAAAGAATCCAAGAAGCAGACATTATTTGATCATTAGAGAAAATAAGTAAAGGAAAAATGTATTTGGTTCTTTCATTAACCATTTTTATGGTGCAGGTTCAAATCACAAAGGAACCATGGAGTTCTGCTTCACCTGCATATTTTTTTCTTTGCTTCTGAATGAATACAGTCTTATGGCACACTGACTCCTATATTTATTTGCCTATACATTTGAGAAGAGGTAGTAATTTCATTATTTACACTGTTCGGACTGACGTCCTCATCTTTATTGCCATGTTTATAATGTTTTGGCTATTGTGCACTTTGGCCTTCTTCAGGTGCTAAAAATTTTGAACTGAACACAATGATCAAAATAATGGTTCAAAATTCCTAGCACCTGAAGAAAGCTAAACAGTAAATAATGACTCTTATATGTTGATCTTAGTACAATACAAAATCTGAAAATGTATTTGATTGTTTCAATTGCTAGATAACAAAGACTGAATATGTAGGTGGTGCAATGGATAGCGGTTCTGAGAAAGCAGAGTTCAAATTCCAGTTGAGATTGTTATATTTACTTATGTGCAAATATCTTTTGGAGTTTTGTACCTGGCATAATGGTGACATTGAAGTGTAAAAATCAATTTTATCCTTCCTTTGACAAACTTCTCAAGATAAATTGCCTTTTTAAAGATCATTATTTCTTGTTCTTTTAAAACCTTGTCTTCATTTGGAATAGATATTTATTTCATTCTTCAACAGGATAAAAAAAAAAAAAAACCCACACAAACCAAATTAGGCAATAATGCATTTCAACTAATTTCAAATGCTAGCATCCCACTGGAGGCTCTGGGTCACATCAAAGTATAAGTCAGGTAAGAAAACAGATCTTTAGAGAGCCATAAATGAAAGGCAATGTAATGTTAGCGTGACACAAAATTCACCTAATTTTATTTTCAATTCACTTTCAAAAGTATCAAGAGCATCAACACGGCAGCTTCCAATGAAATTTCACAGAAAATGAAAATGCATACAATATTATGGCATTCAGTCAGTTAAGTGCCATATGTGATACACACTTGGGCAGTCATGTATCTTTTGATCCATGACTGACTGAATGGGCAGAAGATTTTTCTGCAGTAGGCTGCCATTACTTTCTGTGATAGACTGGTTGCCAACCAAGGCTAAAGAAACCAATCTCTCCTGCTATTTAAACCATAGCTGAAAGGAGAAGGAACAGATTAATTCCTTTCCCAAGGGTATTTGTGTGTAAATGAATGCAATGAATTCAGCTGGAATTTGAACTTGGCATTAGCTAGGTGAATAGGCACATGATAAGTAACTTTTTACAGAACTCATGGTGGTACCCACAATAATGTCCACCAAGTTCATGTCATCTTTGATGGTTCCAGGTTTTGTGAGCAATGAGGGCCATTTCATCTTATTTCGCATTCCTTGGACCAACTGTCAGAGCCTTGAAGACAGCACCTGCAAGGTTCTGGACATAGTGATCAAGTCTTAGATTGAGAAGGGAGCTGGCTGTGTCCCAGCAAGACTATGTTCCCTTCCACATAACCCAGGAATGGCTGGCCAAGATTTTTGACAACAATGTCAGGTCAACATGTAGCTGTTTAACTTTCCTGAATTTGAATCCTCTTGAGTACATCCAATATGGCTGATGGCTTTGATAAAAGAGAACCACCTGATCCAAGCATACATTTGCTTCCAGCATTATATTGATATTGACATTATATCAGCTTTGAGACTGGTTTTTCAATAAAACTCTTATCAATGATGTATTTGTTTAAGTAAAACTTATGTACAAATTAAAAAAAATATACTGATTTAATATTTTTATAATTTCTTTTTATAAACTGATATGCCCCATAGATGTTTATTAAGGTTAGCATAATCTTGTAGATAAAACAGGTCTGCAAGAGGGATTTTTTTAAAAAAATCAATAAATATATTATATACACATTCGGGGTACAATGGATAAATTGTCGCTATTTTAAATTTTGCCCATGCACGTTGTTTGGATTTTGTTGATGGCATAGTATAGTAGGGTCAGTTGGGCACTATCTGTGCAAAAAATAGCGGTATGTAATGTTCTATTTTAATGTTTGACTTTTTTTACTATACTCCATGGTATATCAGAGTCTTTTTCATTTTTTTGTTTTAATTTTCATATAACATGGAGTATAGTTAAAAAGGAATAGTGGTGATGTTTGCAGATTGTGCTAAGAAAAATAGTTAGCCATTTTATTGTTACCAGAACAAAAGAAATTATTACATGAAAGATCAGAAGTAATGTCCAGATGTAATCACACCTATAAACCCATATTAGGATCATACAAACCCGGATGAAAATGTTTTAAGATCCTTAAGTAACTCCTCCCTAATTTTGAAAATATGTGGTTGTTTAAAAATTCCAGTCGCACATTTGTAAAAATCCTTGTTGTACATTTGAAAAACATTGAAAAACCTATTTTCCAAATAAAAAATATTCAAAAGCTTTACAATATAAATCTATTGAGCATATTTTAATACAACTGGGTACTGGTCTAACTTAATTACAACCATAATCTCACATTATATACATATATATATATATATATATATATATATATATATATTAGTCATCCACATACAAGCCTGTTTCGCTGTATCACAGCTCATCAGTGTGGCTAGACACATCCACTTGCCTCCGGCCGGGATCGAAAACTCGACTGATTTGGTGTCAGTCGGAGTCTCTACTCCCTAAGTCATCGGTGCATGGGGTCAGAGAAGGGAAATTTTAACGTCTTGTATGTAAGCAGTGTATACAGATATATATATATATATATAAAAGAATGACAAACCTGTAAAAATGAAGAGGGTAATCCAAAAAAAAAATATCTAATTGATAAAAATAGAGTGCTCTGTTGGTTATTGTTGGTCATTTTCAAAGAAAAAAAGTTGAAATGCTTTTAATAGTCCAAAGTTTTACATGAATGAAAAAGTTCAAATGCTATGGTAGGTAGAATAGATTATTGACATTTTAACAAGTGCGCATTGAAATTAAAGCAAATTTTATTTTTAGTGGGTTGCTATTATTTGGAATGAAGAACCTCTAAATGTCTTTTTTTAAAAAATTGCCTTTAATTTTCAAATACAGTGTAACAGTAAATTGATGGGACAAGATTGATTTATATTAACTTAGGAACCTCTACAAAATTTTTATGTAAAACATTTTAAGAAAATAATCTGAGCACCTTTTTTATATCAGTTTTAAGTACTCAGTTTTAAGTACTCAGTAATCTTAAAAGATTTAAGAAAATATCTAATATTTTATTGAATTATGATTTTAAATTTACTATAATTATTTGATTTTTGCAAGAATTTCAAAACTGTGTTTTTAACACCAAAAAGAAGATACTAAAATTCTATATACTAATCTTTGGCCCACCTGCTGACACAAGAAAATTTTTTAATGAAATGTTACCATGGTAGAATAGATTAAAAAAATATAAAATAATTAAAAGTACTTTGGTCTTCTCTCAGAAGGATAAAGATTTTGGTGATAATTTAAGGCCTTTTTTCATAATTGTACACTTTTTAGAAAATTTTTGGAGGTCCATATCTTAAATGCTTATATCTGACAGTTTGCTTGAAGAAGTGAAAAGTGAAGTTCCTCAAGATAAATTGTTTGGTGCGATGAATATCAGACAAATGTTGGGTAAATGAATGAGAAAACGGAAAAATATTCTTAAAGCCACATTTCTTTGAGAAGAGACTTCTTCATTTTAATGAAAGCCTTTTTGGTAGAATTAGTGAAGAGAGAGAAAATAAAACAAATACTGGTTACAATTTACAACATTAGAAGTATAGAAAGACTCAGTTTTCAATTCAAAACTTGACATCAGATGTTTATTTTAGTCAATCTCAAAATTATTTGTTTCTGTTTTTATTGTCTGTATTTGTATAATTAATGGCTTTGTGAGAAAGAATGACATGTTGACTAATCCTGGACATTAATTAACCATTGAAGATTCTGTAATTAGTGAACATTTGATAATATATATGTGGGTGTGTATGAACAAATTTGAAATAAAATTATACAAACATGCTATGTGTTTTCAAATTTTGGTTGATTAATATTTAAATTTTGAAAACTTACAAGTAGGCATGACAATTTGCTGAGGGAGATTTGTAAAAGGATATGATCTCTTCACACATTTAATTTGAATTCTGGCATTATTTCAAAAAGAGCTTAAAAATGGAATCTGAAGAAAATCTTTAACCTTATTTTTTTTCTGTACAATATTTTCATCAACAAACTCTCTGGTGATCCTCAGGCAGATGTATGAAATGACAAATCTAATTCTGTTGATCCCAATGGAGTTGCCAGGAGAAAGCATTAAACAAAATAATGATGTTGAGGTGTCAGAAAATGACCACTGAATTTGTTGCTTCAAAAAAAAAAAAAAAAAAAAAAAGTTAAAATGGCTTCCTTGAACTTGACCAAGGCCAAACATAACATTTGAAATAAGCATTTTGGATAGAGGAAAAGAGAAGGAAAAAAAAAATCATTGAATATTTAAGGCAACATTTACTATAGAGAATTTATGATGTTTCTTTCAAAACCAAATTTTATCCTTGAAGATATTGGAAGGAAGAAAAGCACCAGTGATGCCATCCAAAGCTACAGTCAATCGTAACTCAACGCATGAAGTAAAAAGATTCACAATCATGTTTTTTTGCTTTGTTTTCAAAAAGAAAAAAATGCTCTCAGATGTGGTTGGATGTAATGGTGTTAAATATTTTGGTAACAATACCATTGCTATGTTTTGTTGTACAAGCAGTTAGCAGCCTTCAAGATGTTTTGTAGGTGGAAAATTTCAACTAATAAATTACTGGTTAGTTGGTCTCAAGATCTAAGGTGTTTTCACGGTGCCATGCTAGGCTCTTATTATTATCTTTAATGTAAGGGGGTGGTTGTTTGGTGGCACCAATGTCTTCTCTAGGTTTACATGAGATTCATCATCATTGTCATTTTATATCTGTTTCCATGCCAGCATGGGTTGGATGAGGTTTTCTTGATGGCTCCATAATTAAACCATCATGAAATATTGGTGCTAGTTTTATAGCTAGATGCCCTTACTAACACCAATCTGCTTAGGAGACTAGGAACTCAGTGCTTTTACTGAGACACCATCTCTAGGAAGATTACCTACCAAAGTTAAAGAGTTCGGCCTATATTATTCAACACAGTGTAAGTGTAGAGGCATTTATGCAAGAGATCTTCTCTGAGATAAGTTGCCTGTGACACTATCTCCTACGGGTATACTTTCTTTTGTTTGGTTTAATACAGCGGAGAGAGAGGAATTAGTATTAGTAGTATTATTGGTTGTGCTTTATTGTAATTCGCAATGTGAGCTTATGTAAAAAAAAAAATTATTTTAATACTATCGTATACTTGCAAAATCTGGGGAATAGAAAAATTAGCTATTTTAATACTATCATGTACTTGTAAAATCCGGGGAATAGACAAGTTAGCTGATAATTTGAGGGAAGGAGAGAAATATAATTTTCTTTCTTTTTCACATACAATACGCATTATTTTGGACTAGGTGGAAATTTGACGAAATGGTTGCAGCCATAATAAAATGTCAGGATTATTTGATGAGGTCAAGTAAGGTTAGATCCCTCAACAGATGTTCCCCGAGACAAGAAATTGTGTGAATTTAAATATCTAATTACGCAGGATTATACCTCATTCATCGAGCCACAAATCATGTGGGTGGAAACGATCGGTCAAAAGCCTTGAGTCGGCCAAATCCCCCGAGAGGATTGGGGATGGTTATAAAAATCTGGACTTGGCGAAAAAAATCAGCTGAATAGCCATCAGAAGCTGTGAGTTATTCTCAGTTTTTTCAGTCTGTGAGTCGAAATGTAATGACCGTGGAAAAGAGTTCCCAACTGGGGGAGCCACCGGTTGCCTATCACAGAACTTATGGCTAAAGAGTTAACACTGAATGAAGCCTGTCACCGATTAACCTAAAGAGTTAATCTGGAATAATGCACCTTTGATGTGAATCCCGAAAGAACGTTATTGTTTTTTTTAATCACAGGAGAATTGAAAATTCTGATTCCTTGTTCGCTCTACTTCGGAAAACTCTGCTAAGGACAAGAAAAGGACTTTGTTATTTTAGAAGTTGTATAGAGAATTGACAGCCCTGATTATAGAGAATATGTGAAAAGACTTTAATGAAAATTTAAGGAATACGTGAAAAGACTATAGTGAGAATTTGAAGAGCTCTGTTTACTTTAACGAAACTTAGAGAAGACATTTTTATTTAAGGATTGAAAGCTCTGATATTTTTAAATGAACTCTCTCTCTCCATTGTAAACCATCATTCTGACAACTGTATTGTCTGCTCCTCTGAAAGAAAAAAAAAAACATTGTTTTTTTTTTATATAAAGACATTCTTTGTAACTCTCCAGGTGTGTTCAACCATATTCATTTATTTTATTAATTTTCTTTTTAGTGCCATGTTTATTTTTAACCACAAGTGTACACCAGTGTCCAGACTGGCTTTGGGTGGAAAGACGCCTACTAAAATTGCACGACGCAACCTCTGGGATCAATTAACAATGTGGGACAGTGGCGCATTGTTGCAACAGACGTCTTGAAAACCAGCTTTTGTGATGACATCATCGGACGAGATCATCACAACCAGCAACAACAACCAAACCAAATGGCCAGCCGGGTAGCAGTGTCACAAATGGGATCGTCACGACTGTCAACAGGAATAAGCGTCACAAGTAACGAGCCAGCCCTAGGCATAACATGTCATAGCCATCCTAAGCTAAAGACTCTTACCCAGCCTAACTTTTTCTTTTTCTCTTAAATGACTACAGTTTGGGGGTTAACTATTTGCTCATACCTGGGACCCTAACAGATTGTTGTGGAGTAGTTTTTGCACTGAAGGTTATAATTGGGCTATGTCAGTTGCTAATCGACTTGACACACCCAAAAGATTAGGAACTTGGTAATTTTCCACTGAAAGCTGACTCCTTAGTATTCGGCTAACTGCCGACTAATATCAACTGCATAGTAATTCTATTGAACTCAAATAAAAGTCTAAAGAACTCCCATGAACTTCCAAAGTACTTCCTGTTAACTCTTATTAATATAGGAGAAAGAGTCCATTATCTGAGGAATAGGTGCTACCACCCTGGGAACAACAGCAATTAAGAGGTGGTACCATGCTTCTCTAAACTTCTAATTTACCAATCAGAGGCCTTGCTGCCAAATGTAGTCTATCATCATACCCAGGACTAGAAAAAAATCCTAAACTTCACTCTTCACTTATCATGGCATGCCAGTAAGAAGATCTTTGTCAACACATATACCAATAGACAAAGCACAGGGAGAGGCTGTTTTATGCCTTTTGCAAAAACATTAGGCCATCTCACATCACTAATAAATCATACAACACAGAAAACATCATTGGGTAGAGATTGGCAAAAGTAAAGTCTACCAACCTCAACAACTGCCAGAACACGTCAAACGTTGTTAGATGAAGCAATTATAAAATCTGTCATCTGCAGTCGATCTCATTGTTCGAATATCTAAATGGAAGAAACCGGTTTCTAAATAAAAGTCTGAATACCAAACTGACAAGAATTGTATTAATACGAGTAGCAACCAGCTGTTACCTGAATATGCTATATGGCACTACACGAAGAATTCAGTTTGCCCAAGAGGCAGATGACCAATGGCTTTTGCTTCAGTGGACATTGTTGTCCATTACAGAAGTTGTATTAAATGCATAAGGTTTTTAATTCACAGAAACTTAGAACCAGTGACTGGAGGTTGTAATGTTAATGAGAAGTAATCACTGTAAAGACATTTTCTTCAATAAATTCATACATCCAATTCCAGGATTCTTCATTTCTATTTAACAAATAACAACTTCCATTAAATCTTTGACAAGCAAATTCATTGATTTTGGGGTGGGTTAGCTAAGGTGAAAGAAAGTGTTTAAAATATGAAAGGAAATAAGAGTGAAATATAAAGCATAAGGGTGGGAGTGAGAAATATTGACTAAACAAGGCCAAATTTATGAATTCCCTACATTATCAAAATAATTATTAATGGCTTGCAAGTTAAATACTTTTTGCATTTTAGTTGATATCAAGTATTAAATGTAAAACTAATTCATCATACTAGTAGACTATTCTCGTTTGTAATATAGTCTTGCTATCTGCAGGTTGAAGTCTTTGCATTCACTTATACCCTTGGGAAAGGTATTAATCCATTTTTTCTCTCCAGTTATGGGTTAAATAACAGGACAGATTGTGTTCTGTAGCCCTGGCTGGCAACCATTCAACTGCAGAAAGTAATGGTAACCTACTGTGGGATAATTTTCTGCCCAGTCAGTCATGTCTCTTTGGAGATATGATCGCCCAAGCGTGTATCACGTATGGCACTTAACTGACTGACTGATCGACAGTCCTCCATATTAATCTTTGCTCTTTTTGCTCATTATTAATGTTTCTGCCCCTAATTCTTCCAAAACCCTGTAAATCCTAGTGTCTTAGTGGCTTTAAGCCTTGCTTGGGGTCATAATGATTAAAAGAAAAAAAAAGTAATTTAGTCTTTACATTTTAAGCATTCGGATTAAAATCCACATCATTGTTGTTATTATCAGAACTGTTTAACCTGGGAAATTACCCAACATAAATTCCAGAGGCAAATGAATCTATTTTTCTTCTATGAACAAAAAAGCCATTAAAAGCTCTTATAGTAAAGGGTTGGCTCATTTTTAATTAGAGAGTAGGACAGGGTAATTCAACAATATTTGTTAGCCAAGTATGTAGGGTTCAATCCTTTGAAGGATCAGTGTTAACAATTGCCATAATAGACATCGAAAAGGTTAAAGAACATAGTTAACAATAACATTTTGACTGTTGTGTCTCTGGCCGTCTTCTGGTGTCTGCATATCCCAGTAACCCTCAAAGAGTTCCAAACTGAACCCTTAAACTATGGAGTTAGATTGTTCTCATTCCCCTTTAATCCACTAGGCTATCATCCAGTGGAGAAATAGCCTAGTAGATTAAGGTTCTGGTTTAGGAACTGGTGAGACAGTAGGTGTCAGTTTAATCTCTGGGATGAATATTATAGACTCAGATTTAATGAAGAAAATAGGGTAAGTAATAACTGAACTGAACTACAGTAAAAGAACAAGGTGAGACAATGAAATAAAAACAATCTACACCTGTAATCGAAATAAACGATTTAGTTAAAAACTATTTAAGGTTATCCACATTGACAAACATTTAAAAAAGGTAGGAGAGTACAATGGCTTAAACATTGTGATAATGACAACAAAGATGGGGACAGTATTTATCTATATTTCTGAAAATATGGAGTGCTAGAGAAAAATCATTAGCTTCAAAGTTTGCAATATGAGCTCTGGTAAAAAAAAAAATGGTTACTGAGACTTTAGGTTTTTCAGTCACAAAAATTCATACACTGATGTGACTATTTTCAAGGACACATGGCCTAGTGGATATATATATATATGTCGGTTAGTTCCAGTGACTTGACCCAAAGAGTTGTGAGTTCAATACCAGGCTACAGCAGTGGTGAACAAATAAAACAGTTGAGTTCAATGGAGATAATTACATGTCATCTGGAAGTGACATCACACATGGAATGAGAACAATCTAACCATTTATCAAAATAAATGGTTCGGTTCAAAATTCCTAGCACCTGAAGAATGTTGGAGCTTACAGTCAGTTAAGTACCATACGTGATATATGCTTTGTGTGATCATGTCTCGAAAGAGACTTAACTGACTGAATAGAAGATCATCCCACAGTAGCTTGCCAACACTTTCTGTGATAAACTGGTTGCCAGCCAAGGCTATAGAACCCAAGCTGTTCTATTATTTAACCCATAACTGGAGGGAAGAGATGGATTAATACCTTTCCCAAGGGTATTTGTGCGTAAGTAAATGCAAGGAATTCAACTGTAATTTGAACTCGGCACCCCAATTTGTCATTCCAAGTTGATATCCACTGCACCACAATGCACATAACATGGCAACAGTCTGAACAATGAAAATAACGTAAAGATGAAGACATTTTAATTTAAATGTAAGAAATGAGGATTTCTAATCTCAGAAACTAAGTCAATTGTTTAGTATTTATGGCCAAGACAAAAATGAGATGAACAAGGATTTGAAAAGGTTTTACAAAAAAATATTTAAATGGCAGTAATGATTTCATTTATGTATCCAACACATGCATTGTGGTGCAGTAGATATCAGTTCAGAATGAAAACTCAGAGAGAGTTCAAATTCCAGTTGAATTTTTGCATTCACTTATGTGCAAATACCCTTGGAAAAGTTATTAATCTGACTCTCCTTCCTTCAGCTATGGGTTAAATAGCAGGACAGATTGAATTATCTAGCCTTGGTTGGCAACTAGTCTACTGTAAAAAGTAATGGTAACCTACTATGGGAACATCTTCTGCCCAGTCAGTCATGTCTCTTTTCAGACATGATCGCCTAAGTGTGCATCATGTACGGCACTTAACTGATCAGGGAAACCAATGTGAGTAATTAACATTAAAGAGGAAATGAAAAGTTACAGAATAAAAATTACCTAATTTTTTTTCTTGGTCACGTGCCATTAAAATATCAACCATTAAAATATCAACATCCAATATAAACATTAAAAGTGGAGAAGTTGAGACATAAATGCACAAAAATAGAGAAAGAAAAAAATCCTCGGCAAACTTAAGTGCATGCCTTTCATCATCGTCCATGAACTAATTTGCATCAACGAAGTCAAACAGACATTTAGCAAAATCCGATAAGAGAAATAGGGAAATGTTCACTTGGAAAACAAAAAAAGAAGTAAAAAATCCTATTTTTTTAGTTTTATCTTCCAATATCCAAGTGTAGACTATAATTATATTGAGTTGAACAAAATTCTCTATAAGCCTGAAGACTGATTTCTTCATTTTTTTCCCTCCAGGGCTGATGTTACGGAATTAACCAAATGAAAAAAAATTAAACTCTCACAGAGTCGGCAGCTGCAAAATCTCACAAAGTTGAAAGGCAAAGAAACAACATTACCAAAGCCGGAAATGGTAAAATATAAAACAGAAGTAAAGAGATAACATAAATAATGGAAATGCAAGAAAATGGTGCCGATAAAAAGAGAAAAGAAAAGTCAGAGCTTTTAAAACTAAAAAATAAATAATAAAAAAAGAGAACAAAAATAAATAATGAAAAAAAAGAACAAAAATAAATAAAAAAAAGAAATTTACTTTTGCTTGTGAAAGAAAGAAAAAAGGGAAAGTACTCTTGCAAAATAAAAATGAAAGTACTCTGGCAAGTTATGCTTGATTCACTCAAAAGAAGGAGGCATGAAGGGAAGAAACATCCATTTGCTTAAGCAGGGGTATATTTGAAATGACAGGAAGAGTGTTTACTAACTTTTTGTTTTCTGCTTTGTGCCACAAGCAGATATATTCTCCAAGAGCATTGGCCCATATTACTGCATAAAGATTATTCAATTCTGCCAAGTTAATCATACCAAATGCTGTTTTAAATTTAGTAATGAGAATCACAAGAGATTATCTCCTAATGTCAAAGGCTTAATCAAACTTACAATTAGTCAGAAGAAATGATGGTTAAATGATCAGGCTTGAAAGTAAGCAGCAGCAGCAGTAATGGTGATGGTATCTGTATCATTCTCAGATGATTCTAGCTACTCTCTAGAAAGTAGAATCAATTTTTTGTGTTCAAATGGCATTGTGAGATTCAAAGTTAAACCTCGCTGCCAGGCTGATACATTCATCAACACATGTTGGCCTTGTCAGCCTTCAACCTTATCGTACTTTAATTCTGCTATTGGGAAATACAAGATGCCAAAATTCTTTTTCTAAATCAAGAGACTCTGAAAGAAGATGACACTCATTACAGACTTGCTATGACTTCAAATGATATCTACACGAGATTTGCCTCAGTATTTCGAAAACTTTCTCGAAAAAATTTTACAGTCAAATTGCATTTCTCATGCAGAATTTTATTTGGGTTCCCAACCATCTGCAGGTCACAGCAACACAGGAATGTTTTCCAAGATGTTTAATATTGCTTGCAGAATGATTTTACTTAAAAATGGTCAAATTTAACAGAAATAAATAAGTAAAGAAATACTGATTCTTTAAAATGTTATTTGACTTTTATTTGTTTTAGAAAGAATTGTTCCTTGGTTCAAATACAATAAAAAGTTTATTTAAACTTATGTAGTTTGAAAAAGTTTACAAAGCTCACAGATTTTATTAAAATAAAATAAATTACATCATCTCAAAATAACTTCAGTTTGTTTTTAATGCAACTTCTTAATGGTGGAAGGGTTTATTGCCGATTAAATAAATATAAATTTAGACAGTTGGAGTAAGCAGATGTCTTTTACATCACTCCAAGAAAGTGATTAATTCTTTTTTTTTCTTTTTTTGTAATATTTTTACTGCAAGAAATGCAGAAAAGCCATTAGCAGTGGGTTGGAGGGGGGTTACAGGGAGCTGAAATGAATGAAAAAAACAGAGAATCGTGATGATTGAGAAAAGGACAAAATATGAATAGGTTTCAAGAAGACAGAAGATGGTGATTGATATTGCATTTAAGTTTTTGAAGATTGTAGTTATCAGGGAAGCAAGTAAATGGAAGGGAGTTCCACAGGCGGGAAGTGCAAAAAGAAACTGTGAGATTAGGCATGATGGTTGCATTTAACCGTTTTAACAGTAAAAAGGTGTCAATCTAGTAGTATGCTTAAATTCATGTAGTTAAGGCACCGAGGAAAAAGTTTGTCAGAGCAGTTGTCATGAAAGTATTTGCAGAAAAGACATTGGAAAACCAAGTCAGTGAGAAAGTGGCTGAATTCGAGATGCCAAGTCCTGACTGATTACATTGCATTTCCTTCTAAAGATTTTGTCAAGAACGCGATGAACGGCAGGAGCACCTGACCACATATATTAACAATATTCAATGCATGGAAGAATGAGAGATTTAAAAATGTGCAATAAGGAAAATGATACTTATTTATTGAACCATTTATTTTTTTTTTATTACATTTTTTATTTTGTATGTTTTAAAATAGACATTTTATTTACTGTATATATTTAAAAACTTTTGTGATCAGTTTTTACTTAAAAAATAGAGAGTCACACTAGAGACAGGTAATTATTTTGAAGAGGTTAAAAATCATGCATTTTTAATCACCAGTTACCCTATACACAGGTAAAATTTTTCTGGAGGGTTTAAAATTCCTGAGAAAAAATTCAGTGGTCACATTGTACATGAATATAGACAATACGTATTATAATCTCTTTGTTTATTCTTTATGGTTTAGTGGTTGGTTATTCGTTGTTGTTTAAAATGTATCTTCTAGGAAATTTATTTTGTTATAAATTTTATTTACTGTATATATTTAAAAACTTTTGTGATCAGTTTTTACTTAAAAAATAGAGAGTCACACTAGAGACAGGTAATTATTTTGAAGAGGTTAAAAATCATGCATTTTTAATCACCAGTTACCCTATACACAGGTAAAATTTTTCTGGAGGGTTTAAAATTCCTGAGAAAAAATTCAGTGGTCACATTGTACATGAATATAGACAATACGTATTATAATCTCTTTGTTTATTCTTTATGGTTTAGTGGTTGGTTATTCGTTGTTGTTTAAAATGTATCTTCTAGGAAATTTATTTTGTTAAAAATATTTCATCTATTATTATGAATTATTATATTTTTTATATTACCTTGATTATGAATAGTTAATATATTATATATACTAATATATTTATACATTGATGAAAATAACTAAGTTTTGTTTACTTATGTTCGTAAGGAAGGGGATGTCTCTTTGAATTTGTAGAAAAGGTTTTTTGAAATGTAACATTTATTTTGTTTTTCGTGTTTTACTTTCTGTTTGTTTTCTATCCCTAAACAGTTTTAACAGCAATAATAATAATATAAAAATGGTTTTCTATTTGGCATTTATTTAATATTATTTATTACAGTGTGCGATGGTTAAATTGTACACACATAACACGCTCATGCACATGAGATCACACAAGAACGAATACCAGAGAAGAAAAAAAGAAAATGTAGCAATAAACATGCCTCCAATTAAAGCAGATAGATATATCAGGTCATAAAACGGGCGCCTACCACCATTCTGAAGGAGATGCAAAAATGCCAAACCCTGGTACATGTTAAACCATAAATTAAAGCAGACATATATATATCATCAAAGAATTATGGCACCTACTACCACTTTAAAAAAAGAGGCAAAAAAGCCATATTCTACTATTGTACACACATACATACATACATGAACTAACCTACTTACAGGTAGACACACACATATTCATTACTATTAATGACAGCAGTAGTAGCGAAAGAGAACCATTCATTTAAAGGCACGGTCCAGCATTGGACAACTTGAAACCAAGTTCTCCTATCATTCTGAAGCTGAGATTCTGATCTCGACATATTAATGAATAATAAATAGAAAATACCCAACATCTTCTTTACCTTCCTTTATTATACTAAACGCATAGTGATAGCCTTCAAATATCTACCCATACACCTTATATACACAATGCTTCAAGCAAATTACAAAACTCTCCTCTCACTATTTTATATTTGTAATTTCCTCGTGCATGTTGTTTGTTTTTGATTTTGTAGATTGAACATTATAGTAGGGTCAGTTGAAAACCATCTATGAGAAAAGGAGCACCATGATGCAATTCACTCTAACAAATTTGGAAACGGCATACTTGGAATTTGTGTCGGAAGCTCCATTGCAAACATTTCAGAGTGTTTGTGCGTCAGTCAGAGCAGAGGATTAGGAAAGATTTGGATAAGTCTAATGGTTATGATGAATGTCCAGCAGCTGGGAAAATTCACTCTCATAATTCTGATAAGAAAAGAGTTCCCAGATTTGTTGGTAAGATCCAGGCCATGATTGACAACGATCCCTCCAAGTCAATCGGGTCCCATAGCCAGAGACGCAGGCGTGTCTAAGTTGACTGCTGTGTCTCTATCATTCTCTGTGTCTGTGTATCGGGCAGGTAGTATCTGAAGACATTTAGTATTTTGTATAGAAGGGCCAATTTCTATCTCAAGCCATGAAGGACAAGAAACAAACCTGTGCTACAAAGCTTTTAACCAAACTCAAGAATCCCCATCAAATGAACAACAGCAATCGAAGTTCTGTATGGTCACCATCTTATTCTGGCTGAAATTTTTTCTCTGAGAAAAATCTAAGTATGTTGACTGGATATTTGGTTTCCATCACTCTCAACACATTTTTTGGAGGACACAGCAACTTCAATTTCTATTTTTATATATGCATACATAAGATACGCACATTCTGGGCATACAAAAAGTCGGGCCACAGAGAAAAAGTATAGACATAATAAAATTACAAGACATGTTGAAAACAATATCTATTTGCTTTTATACATTTTCTAATGTATTGAAAAACCCTTTCACATCTCTAAATATTGAAGTATTTGTCTTATAGGGCCAGACTTGTCAAATATCATACATGCACATGTGTGTGCATGTATGTATACATGTACATATTTATATTAAGTCAAGAGATAGGAAACAACTCCCAAAACTTGAAGTTTAAGGGAACATTATATAAAGGGAAAAATTTGTCAATTCATTTAATTTTAATTCACATTCCATTTTTGATAAAATGTGTAAATTTATGTTATTGTACAATTATCAGCAAGCCCACTGGATGGTATTTGATCCCTGCTCAAAAGTAACTTCCTGTTTTAAAATAATTATAAATTATTTGTTTATTATAATTTTTGTTTAAAATATTTTCTGTTTAAATGTATGAAAATTTAATCTGTATGTGTTTTCAGGTTGATTATTTTTTTCTGAATGTCTTGCAAGAGCGTTTCCAGTTAGTGGCACGTTATGAAATTTAGAAATCCATTGTTTAAGTGCAAAGATGGTGGAGAGCCATTTGAGGGGTACATGCTCAAGTTGGTGCAAAGACAATCAAGTATTTTCATGCAAAATTCATTGCTACAGGATCTGTAGCTGATACTTGACGAGTGGTCGGCCTCCAAAGTCAAGCAACAAGGAGACAGTGCAATCAGTTTGAAAAATGTTTACATGTAAGCCAAGGAAGTCGATTCAATAAACAGGAATGAAAAGTAGGATCTCCTTTCATACAATCTGAACTGTGCTTAAGAAAGAGCTTAAACAATGCTTGGATGCTGCATTACTGCCAATCACTCCCCACTGAAGATTGTGACATTTGCATTGAGTTTGGGGGTAATATGCCAGTTTGGTATGAAGATTGGGCAGATCTCTTTAAGAATATCCATTGTAGTGACTAAGTGCAAATACAAGAAGTTATATCTTCCATCCCACAAGAGTTCCTGGTGAAATAAGTTGTCACAATTTTTGTTACATTCATTTCTTGTAAAAATTATAGCTAATAAATAAATTATGAGTATTTTAAAATGGAGAGTTACTTTTCAATTTACCCTGTGTGTGTATATATATATATATAGAGAGAGAGAGAGAGAGAGAGAGAGAGAGAAAAAATTAATGGAGCTATTTTTAAGCTGAAATTTTTATTATTTCAGACATTATGATAGTGGATATTTGTATTTGAAATAGAAATAGACGTTCTATATGAATAAAGACAAAAGGAAAACTTAGCCGACATGTTTCAGCCTCTTAGGGACTATGTCAAGGCAAATGCAAAGATTTTATTTTGTAACGAACATTTATTTACAAGAGCAAAAAATGTTATCAATTTTTCAAAACTTTTAAATTATATAATGCTTATAAATATTCATATTTGCATCAATGCAAATTAGTATTTAAATTATTATAGTTTACAATTTATGTGTTACAAACTTTTTGGTCAGCAGTTCCTGTTTAGTTGAAAACCAATTAAATATTTATTTTCCTTCCCTTCCGACCATTTTCTGAACCCATTTTGAATATGAAGTGTCCAATGTCTTATCAGCACTTTTATCAAAAAAAATCTTTTAGGTTGATAAAGATACTTGAAGAAAAAACTTGACAACACTACCAAAGGAAATACAATCCCTGCCTAGAGACACGACTAAACCAAAAATGATCAGAAAACAATTGGCAATTTCTGTTCAAAATTCTCAAAAACCAGAAAAAGATTCGAAATTATAGAACAATTAGATAAAAGAAGAAAAAACACTAAAAAATACATATATACATTGGGGGTGGGGTGTGGGGGTGTGTGAAAAAAATCACCATCCCTAAGCAAGAAGAATAACCAACAGCCATTTTCACATAATTCATTTTGCATTGTTTCTTGACTATCTTTAACCCTTAAGAAACCTTTAAAAGAAAATAAATGTTTGGTCATTGAAATACTAATTTTTGGAAGTCGGTCAGGCTTAAAACTTTGCAGCACCCTTGACTGTATGTTTATAAACAAACATGGTTTCAACATTTACTTAATATTCAAGAATTCTACTTTAATCTTCACATTCATTTTCTAAAAAGATTTTTTGTAGTTACTTGAAAATGACCAATATTATAATCTAAATGAAGAATTGTTTGTTTCATATATGTGTGTGTGTGTGTGTGTGTATATATATATATATATATATATATATATATGAGAGAGAGAACAAAGTCATAATTATTACTTTTTTATGTTCTTAATATAACTTCAAGAATGATTAATTCGATTTTATTTTAAATATTTTTCAGCTTCCTTAAGACTTCATAATTTTCCTGTTATTTTTGTTCAATTTCCTTCCATTTTTCATTGGCTTCAATTAACTTCAATCTCTGCACATGATTTTTCCTTTGCATTCCACTTCCTTTTTATTCGCTACAAAACAAAACCAATCTTTTTGGAATTAATATTTATACATGTTTATCTTAGCTCTTTTTCCTTTCTTAACCAATCTTTTCTCTTGGTTAAGAGCTATCAAGGGAATCATCCCTTAAAACAAAAAAGAAGCAGTTAATTAAAGAAGAGATATGTTTAAACTAAGAAAAAGCATGAATTCTTAAGCACTGCTGATATATATGAACATTTACTGCACCCAAATATAAAGTATGGCATATACACGCTTTGTTTTTTTCACAATCACAACCCTGATTATTTTGAACAGTAATCAAACATTATTTTGGCTATTAATTGCTCTTACCTACATATGTAGAGAATAAAACGTTATCTTTCCATATATTCCAATGGACAGTCTGAAAAAAAGCATCTATTATTACGTATTTTTGAGTAACTGCTCTTTTTAGCTTATCTGTTGTCTGAATAAAAAGCAAATGCAAAGAAGAAAGCTAGACAAAACTGGTTAATGACATAGGGATGATGATTATTATTCTTACGACTGGGTTAGTCTCGACAACAGAGAAAGGAATAAGTTGCAAGAAAGGCACAGTGTCAGAATGACGACAAATAAAAACATCGGCTGATCTTGTAGAAATGATCAAAAAACATTGTTCATGAAAGATAAGATTCCTGGAGAAATGAGTTAACATTTTCAAAGCTAACACTGCCATTTACCTGTAATAATTGTTATGTTTAAGAAGAAAGAAATATTAAAAGATAGAGAAAGTATTTTATTCAGAATTCTCTACAGAATCGGTTGGGATAAAAATAAAATGTGACAGAAAATTCGATTTTGCAATATTCTAAGTGTAAAAAAAAGACATGTTATCAATGGCTAAATACTGTTTGTTTGAACATTTTTAAAAGCGTCATTTCACACCAACGTAAAATAAAGCCACTAGGATGCAAGGGGTTACTGAGTGTTAAAGAATATGAGAAAGAAAAACACTAAAATGGTGAGAAAACAATAAAAAAAAAAAAGAATTTATATGACAGAAAATAACAACCGACATTGATCTTCAAAAATTTAAATGCAAAGTTGACTGGGAACCAAGAAGTCAGAAGAAAGTGCAACAAGTGTAATAGAAGAAACTGTCAGCATAGAACTTATGACATTTACATAAAACCATTTCAACTGTAAGTAGATGAGACCTTATTGCCAGTCTAGTAATGAGTTTAAATTCATAAAGTCTAGGTACCATAGAGAAAAGTTTGTCTGGACAATTTCCAGTAATGTATTTATAGAAAAGACACTGGAAAGACTTATAATTCTGTCTTTATAACGACATTGTTTGATTCACAGAGCATGTTGTCCTCATTCCTACTTCTTTTATGTGCCCTGTCCTTTCAGGACGTAGGCGATCATGGCCTTCCACGTTTCCCTATCCCTGGTGGCTCTGAGCATGCCTTTTCCTGTTACACCATGCAACCCTCATTCTATCATCCACCTGATCAGGTCCTTCAAATATGTTATCTGCTGCTTTCTTCTGTCTCTTTTCCCCTCTATCTGGCCGGTTAGTATCATGTTCTCTAAACCATTTTTCCTCATTGCATGCCCCAGGAACTTTAGCTGTCTTTTCCTGATGCTCAGTATTAATTTCCTTTTTGTTTCTATCATTTCTGAGACCTCATCATTGCTCACATGCTCAGTCCACGATATCTGCAGCATCCTTCTGTAGAACCACATTTCAGATGCTTCAAGTTTTCCCTTCATCTTTGATGATATTGTCCAGCATTCACTGCCATATTGAAGAACTGACATCACATAGCAATCCAGTACTCTCTTCTTTGTTTCTAGTGAAATTGTCCTGTTTCTTAATACTTTACCCAACTTCTGGAATGCTTCCTTCGCCATGCCAAATCGCCTTCGGATCTCTGTGTCGCACTTTCTGTCTTCTGTTAAAACACTTTCAAGGTATTTAAATTTTGGTACCTGCTTGATTTTAGTATCCCCCACTTGTATTTGGCATTTTGGGCTGCCTTTTTTGCTGATGAACATGCATTCAGTTTTCTTGCAGTTTATTTGTAGTCCTTTCTTGTCACTCACTTCAGCTACCTTCTGTAGGAGGTACACTAGTCATAGATGATGATCTTTCTCAGGATTTTCAATTTTCTAATCCTGAGATTATATCCCCTGCCACAAATTTCTACACAATTAGACCAATAGATTCAAGAAATCTAGATGAGTTTTACCAGCAGTTTTTGTTCTCAAAGTCAGTCAGTTGAGTGGCATACATGATACACGCTTTGGGCGATCATGTCTCGAAAGAGACACGACTAACTGGGCAGATGATTATCCTGCAATAGGTTACCATTGCTTTCTACGGTAGACTGGTTGCAAGCCAAGGCTATAGAAACCCAATCTGTCCTATTATTTAACCCATAACTGGAGGGAAGAAACAGATTAATACCTTTTCCAAGGGTATTTGCGCATAAGTGAATTCAAGAAATTCAACTGGAATTTGAACTCGGTTCCCTGATTTCTCATTCCGAGCCAATATCCAGTGCACCACAACGCACATCCAAATTTGTGGAATGACAAATCGGGGTGCCAAGTCCGAATTCCAGTTGAATTCCTTGCATTCACTTACATACAAATACCCTTGGGAAAGGTATTCATCCATCTCTTCCCTCCAGTTATGGGTTAAATAACAGGACAGATTGGCTGGCAACCAGTCTACCACAGTAAGCAATGGCAACCTACTGCTCAGTCAGTCAAGTTTCAAAAGAGACATGATTGCTCAATGCGTGTATCACATATGGCACTTAACTGACTGACTGTTCTCAAAGACATTTCTTAAAAGGACACTCTGGTCATGAAACAATGATTTTAAATTAAACTTCACCCAATACAATGCTCAAAAGCTATTCAAGGTAAAATTGGAGTAGATAGACTAAACTATCACCCAGTTCACACTCCACCCACGTCTATTGAACAGGTGAAAAGGCTCATCCCTTGTTTCCTGTTTAGGATGTAGTTTCCGGTTTTTCTCTTTTCCAATCTTTTCACTCTTATGTAGCCCCCTGCGCATCAGTGGCGTTTTCGCCTTGCTTGGGGTGATTAAAAAAAAAAAAAAAGGTTAAAATGGTTCAGATGAATGACATGCGATATATGTTTAAGAGAAACTGGTAGGAAGTGAGGAATAAGGAGGATAGCTGATGACGACCCCTAATTCAAAGAGGTCAAGATTGCAGTATTTAGAAAAGCACCCATATGAGAGTCTGTTCCACAAAATAGAAGTTCTCGAGAAAAAGGTGTCTGAGTGGAACTTTTTCCATACATTTGGAATATAGAGTAAATGAGGTTGATACAACTCCGTGGAAGTGGCTTATGACATTGCGTCTGTGGAAAAGAGGAATAAAAATAATAATAAAAATGACAGAATTTGTATGAATGGGTTTGTGTAACAACATCTTATCTAAGAAATTTAAACAGAAAAAAATGATACAACATTGTGCCTAAGAATTGAACTGTATAGTTTAAACTACAGATTCAGATTCTAGCATTGAGTCACCTGATTGGTGTATTCCATTCCAAACTCGCTGAGTCAACTGATTCATCACCAGATTTTGTTGTAGTTTAGGTGAAAGAGAAACAATCACTATCACTCCATTTTATCTTTTTGTCAAGAACTTTCATTTTGTGGAACAAACTCCTACATGGGTGCTTCTCTGAATACTTCCATCTTATCCTCCTTATCCTCAAATCCTACAAACTTTTCTTTCACATATATCTGTCGTTTCTTAGTTTTACAGGTTCAGACCTTAACAACTTCAGACCTGTCATGCCAGGTACACAGGGCTAACTTAACCTCACTCCATTTCATATTTCACTGGTAACAAAAAAGTTCTAGTCAGACTGCTTCTTCCCCAGAACTGTTACATTGTGGGAAAAACACCCAAGAGGATGCTTCCCAATAAACATAATCTTAACCTGTTCATGCCTCAATTGTTATCTATCCTACATATACTTATAATATGCAGTTACTACCTCCCTTTAGTAATCTTTTTCCTTCAGTGGAAATTGGGTTTGTATTGAGTAAATAACAGTCAAAAAAAAAAAAAAAAAAAGAAGAAATCAGAAACTATAATTTATAGATACTTTCTATACACTCTATCCCTTCAGGTTGTAGACAGTTATGGCTCTTCACAACTTCCTATTCTTAAAAGCTCTCTAAGCAATATTTGTCTTTTTACAACCCTCCCACTCATTGTTCTGTCATTTCTTTGTACGATCTCAAAAGGTTCCCTGTTTCCTATGTGACTTTTTGCCTTCAAATGCCTCATGAGTGTTAAATGCTCCAAATCTTCTTTCCTCATTATGTCCAAATAGTTTCAGTCTTTTTCTCATTCCAAATATAAGTATATTTTTGTTTCCGTTTTCAATAAAATATTTATTTTACTCACATGCTATGTTCATGGCATTCTCAGCACCCTCCTGTAGAGTCCCACTTCTGTTGCTTCCTATTCAACTGTGATTAGATTTCCAACATTCATCACCACATAGAAGAACTTATTCCAGAGCGGTTGAACATTATTTTTCTTTTTAAGAAAATTTTCTTGTTTCTTAATAAATTGCTTAGTTTTTGGAAGGCATTTTAAAAAAAATATCCACCTTAAAATATATGTAAAACATAGGTTATCATGGAAATTCTCATATCTTTAGAGTCTGCTATACAAATTTCAAGATTTGAAAACATGCCCACATCCTTTCTTTAATGCACAACATTTCAGGGTTGGTTTTTGCTTTTTGGGATCATTGGGTTTTTTCTTTTTAGATAACAAGGATATTTTACAAAAGAATGATACAAGCCGAACTGATATTTTATGGTGTGTAATAAGACAGAAAAACTGCATTTTTATCTTTAGATATTTTTTTTATTTCTGCACATAAGTGTCCCAACAGAAAACTTGTGAATAGATGAGAAAAATACATCTGCAGAATATCTTTTTCTTCACAGAAGAGATCTAGAAATCTGTAAAGAAATTTCAAACATCAGCAGGCATTGGTGAAAATAGAGACTGAAATTTTTCAAAAAATTATAAAAAAAAAAAAAACAGAAAAGAAAAAAATAGCAAAAAGAATCACTTCACTTTTTTCTTTAAAAAGTAAAATTCTGAGGTCATACAATTTTTTAAAAAAATAACAGTAATGACCACAAAAAAAAAAAAAAATAAATAAATAAAAATTAAATAAATAAAATAACAGTAATGACCACAAAAAAGTTTTTGTATCTTTCTAAATAGAAAATTTTACTGAATTTTTTTAATACCATATATAGATCAAAATATTACCTAAAATATAAGAGAATTTATCTCTGGGAATATTTTAGAATATAAAACTTCAGACAGTAATAATAACTTGGTAAAAATATCATTTGATGGTGGATCATTGAAAAAATAATTTCAGATAATTCATATTTAATTTTTTAGCAATAGAAACTTTGAAGATAGATAACGGAAACTTGCAGGAGCAAAATATAAAAATGGATTTATATGGAAGGAAAGAAGCGAGGAAGGAAGGAAATCATTTTTAGGTTGGCAGCAAAAGTGAAAGAAATTAATTAAATTATTTTGAAAATTATAAAATGCATAAAGATGGTGCTGATCAAACTTTTCTCTCTTATCAATTAAAAGATGAACATGTTCTGAAAGAGAGAGAGAATGTGAATAGAGCATCATGGGAAATTTTAGTTCAAAACTCTTTCAAAATTAATTAACAAACTTGTAGCACAGAGTAATTAACGTCCCAAAACAACATTCTTTGGGATGATGAAATATTTAATTTTGTGCATTAGTGTTTAGTTGTTGCAGTCAGTAAGATTCTGAGGCAAATTAGTCATTTTAAACTTTTTACAAGATTCCCACAGAATCAACTGTTCAAGTCTGTCAGTTTTTAGGTTTGTCTATTTGAATAGAAATAGATTTAAAACAAAAATATGGCAAAAAATCTGTATTTATATTTTACAGATCTCTCTCGAAATTGAGAGCATTTCATTTGTATAAAAAAGCACAATTTTCTAATAATTAAAAAAATCTAGATAGGGATATATATATATATATATATATATATATATATATATATATATATATATCTCCTAGATTTTTTTTAATTATGAGAAAATTATGAAAGGAAACTTTTTCATACAAATGAAACAGGCTTGTATGTGGATGACGAATATATTATGCTCTCATTACGATTGTGCTCTCTAGAGAAAATAATTTTAAAAAGTTTCCACTTCTGCTATATAAGCGTGACTCTTCAGAAATGAATTGAGTTCTTTCAGTGACTGGTGTGTGTATACACTGCTTATATACAACATGTTAAAATTTCCCTTCTCTGATTCAATGCGCCTATGGCTTAGGGAGTAGTGACTCTGACTGACACCAAATCGGTTGAGTTTCGATCCTGGTCAGAAGCAAGTGGATGTGCCTAGCCAGACTGATGAGCTGTGATACAGCGAAACAGGTTTGTATGTGAATGACTAATATATATATATATATATATATATATATATATATATATATATATATATATAAAAATCTAAATCTAAACTTATTTATAAATGGAACTTTGTATATGTGTATCCATTAACCTATAGACTCCAAAATGGCTGAACCGATTTTCTTGAAAATCTATACAGTTCTAATATAAGCATTTGCAAGTGTTCTTAGCTAGGTTTTGTGTCGAGGTACCCCCGATAAATATCAAAAACTGATAATCGAAAAAATCGGGTTATAGAAGGAGTGGTCAGATTTTAATCAAATTTCATACACTCATAGACAAAGATATAAGAAACAATATTCAGAAGTTTCAAGGTTGCAGTTCTTACAATAGTGCAGAAAATCGATAATATATATATATATATATAAAAGGCAAGATGTTTGTGTGTGTGTCTGTTTATCTGTCTGTATATCTGTATTTTTTTCAGCCCTTTTATTTTAGTTTTTGCTCTAAGTAGGTATAATTGTAGTTCTAAGTCTCAGCCATGATACCATTTACTCAGAGGACTTATTTATCCTTCAAAATTCAGTTTACGACGAAAAAACTTATTTGATATCGATACCAGGAAATCAAAATTTGACTTACATCCATTCATTTGTCTTTCAGTCTACGATTTCGCTCTAACTGGAAACAACTATTGCTTTTTAGTCTTTCGTGTCAACATCCAAAGAGGCTGAGCTCCAGGACCATGGATTAATTTTAAAGCTTTCATTACACCTGAGCAAGGCTGGGCTATACTGCTAGTATATATATATATATATATATATATTGTTTCTAAGTTTTGGTGCCCCAGAATTATTTCCCTTGCACTGGCGACACTAACTGACATTGTATTTGATGCCAGATTGTTTACAAAGTCAGAGTATGAAAAGATTAACTGCTTGGAAGAAAAAAAAAATGCAAAAATAATATAAAAAAAAATATATTCAAAGATTTACATATAAAAACATAATAAGAGGTCCTTAATAAAATACCAAATTTAATCCATACCATTTTTCTTTTTTAATAGAGTATAAGGAAATTAATTTATAAATAAAAAGATGTAAAAATATGTATCCTTTCTTCCGAGTAATTTGGGGTAATTTAAAGTTTCCAATTACAAAGGAAATCATTTATTATAATTATGAATGATTTTATCAAATATTAGGAAAATCAGATAATTCAAAACACTTTCAGATTTAATTTTAATAAGCCAATAAGTTTTACATAATTTTTTTCTAATTAAAAGGTGTTGATAAGACTGAAACAAAATTGTTCTATTTTACTTAATAATTATCAATAAGTTTTTGTTATTTAAAAGTCTTCATCATAAAAGAAAATCAGGATAACTAGATTTTTTCTCTGTACTTCTTATATGGGTTAGGGTTAGGGTGAAAAATCATTCAGGGACATTTTACATTTTATATCAAAACAGAAAAAAAAATCCTATGTTTAAACTTTATGGAATTTTAAGTTATAAAAAGGAGGAGGAAAACAACTAATGTCTTTGTTTGGTTATATATATATATATATATATATATATATTTATTGTTGTGGCGAAACTTTGTTGCCTAGATGTTGTTGTGGCCTGTTAGCCTAAAAAGTAAAACACAGAAACAAGAAGGTAGGTTCAAACAGCGTATTAAAATAACAATATCTATAACAATAAGTGTTAGCAATCAGCAAAATAGAAGTGAAAGTCCGAACGGTATAGCTACGCCACGTCTCAACTGTCTTATGACTGTGTCAAAGCTGCGTCCACAGAAGTCACTCAAGTTATTATTTATTGAAAGAAGAAGAGTCCATTCCTATAGATGTGGCACCATAACATATATATATATATATTTATGTGCATATGTGTGTGCATATATATATATGTTTTATTGAAAATGACAGAAAAGATATTATCATTAAGTTTTTTGTATAAGTTTTTTTCTTTTCGGAACACAAATTATATAAGAATTGTCCAAAGCTTTTGAAATTTCGAGCGCTTTTGGCTATACTTTCAGCCATTATCAAGAATTAATTTTCTTTTACTTAAGGGTTTGTATTGGCCGAGACCCTGACTTCTTGACGTCATATCCTGGATCCTGTTGCAGAGTACAGTTCAGATAAATGGTGGAGGATCAATTGCAATGAAAGCTGTGTTAGGCTTCAACAAAACAAATGCCTGTCTAACATTTTATCTCTTCACATATGTGCAGGAGTGCATCCGTGTGTCTGCTCATAAAAATTACAGCTTTTTTTCATTACAAAATACTTTTCTGTTCTTTATTCAGTAATTAGTTTTCAAAAACTTACAAAAAGGAGATAGATAGTGCCAGAACATTTTTACATACACCTACTATATTCTTATAAAGTGTCACAAAAATAAAACGTACTTAAAAAAAAAAAATAAATAAATAAAATTTAATCATCTTTCCTGACTCAAGAGACACAACCAACAAAAATTTAATTCTGATTATTAGGAATAAATTATAATAAATTAGGAGTCATTGAATTCCAGAAATGTTCAGCATGTCTTCCAGCCATTTTATTTTGTACTCTTTATTTAGGTGATAATCATGCAAAACAATTTACATCTTCTGTCGAGCTGGTCTTTCTGTGACACTAAATGACCATGTATGGTAGGTACCGCCACTTATTTTCGATACTTAAGTTTTAAAGTGAACTTTTAAAAATAAAAAAAGCTTTCTTGAAGCTTTTAACTTTAATTGGAAGCTAAATGATTAAATTTACTGTTTCCAGAATGCAAAATACTCTGGTGAATTTCAAATAGAAATTAACTTGACTGGAATCTCAGCTTTTTGTGTGTTTTCAAAAGTTATCATTTTCTCATACATTTTTAACAGGTTGACCTGTTTGTAAACAAAAGTTAATCCTCGGTTTTAAAAATCTTGCAAAAACAAAATATACATCTGTGACACATTATTTTTGGAAAATTATCAAGTTAAAGTTAAATCAATCTGATTTGGAACAATTATTATTTGCCTTTTGTAAGGAATTTAGAATAAAAGTATTTCTTAATTATGGAGGTCATATTTTTCTGAAACATTAAGTGATTGATGACAGCCAGATATATTGACAAGCTAAGTATGGTTGACCAGAATTGACATAATTGTCAAAAGTTTTTCCCGGAAGGGGAAGAAACCATGAGACGCAAGTTTTAAATGTCACATACAAAATACGATACTTAAAAAATCCTTTCTACACACAAAAAACAATATAAGATATGCAGATAACACTGTATTGATGGCTGACATGGAAAGAAAACTCCAGGACCTTTTATCCAAGAAACAAAGGGTAAAGGACGAACCATCAACTGCAAGAAGACAGAAATTAAGATACAAAACGAAGATGTTAACATCAAACAAGCACAGAAGTTTAAATATCTGGAAAATGTTTTGACACAAGACGGAAACTGCAACACTGAAATCCGAGAATATATTGAATACGCAAAAGAGGTATTCCAAAAACTAAGCAAAGTATTAAGAAACAAATTTCATTAGAAACAAAGAAAAGAGTGCTGGATTGCTATGAGATATCCATCTTCTTATATGGCAGTAAATACTAGGCAATCTCATCTTGGATGAGAAGCAAACTAGAGAAAGCAGAAATGTGGTTCTACAGAAGGATACTGAGAATTCAATGGATGAAAGTAAGCAAGCAACAAGGAAGTCTTAAAGAAAATGGAGACAAAAAAGCTTTATACTTAGAATCAGGAAGAGGTAACTGAAATGCCTTGAACACAGAGTAAAGAAGGTGGGCTTAGAAAACTTAATCCTCATTGGGGATACTGAGAGCAGGAGAAATAGGGGATGGCAACAAGTTATTTACCTGACAAGCTTATGTGAAAGAGAGCAGGAGTCTTTTAGTAAAGAGGTAAAAATACTAAGAGCTACGAGGAATTTAAAATTGTGGAGAGTCATGAATGTCTATAGCAGAAGAAGAAAGACGTGTGTTTTGGGATGGAATCTCAATATCAAAAGATGAAATGAAGCTGGTTGTTCATCAGAACTAAGTATAAATTAAACAAAAAATACATTAACAGTTCAACAGCGAATAAATTCAAAGAAAATTCTGATTAAAATTAAAGACTCAAGTGGATTTTAAGATGAAAAATCTATGAAGCCTTGTATTTCATCAAAGTGATAGAAATTACGGGTGTGTGTTGTAATGCAGTGGATATCCGCTTGGAACGACAAATCGGGGATCCAAGTTCAAAATCTAGTTGAATTCCTTGCATTCACTTACGCACAAATACCCTTGGGAAAGGTATTAATCTCTTCCCTCCAGTTATGGGTTAAATAATAGGACACACTGGGTTCTATAGCCTTGGCTGGCAACCAGTCTACTGCAGAAAGCAATGGCAACCTAGGAAAATCATTCAAGTTAAAAATCTGAGTGAAATTTTAACTGATTTTTGTTTTTTTTATATAAGAACTCACTGAGATATATTTTTGTCTCTGCCATGTCCCTTCAGGACGTGAGCGATTATGGCTCTTTACCATTTTCTCCCCTTTCTAGTTCATATTAAAGTTTGCCTTTTTGCTATATCTCCTAGTCCTTGTTCTGCCAATCATTTATATAAGCTCATTAGAAAGGTGATTCACTGCTTTCCTCTGTCTCATTTGCATTCAATATACCCTGTGAGTGTCAAACCTTCTAAGCCTTCTTACCTCATTATAAATTTCAACAGTCTGTTTCTAATGCTAAGTATAAGTGTCCCTTTTTGTTTCCATAAGGTTTTGCAGGTATGCATCTTTTTGCATTTGTAGTGTTCCACTAAGAGATACGGTGTTAAAAGGGACTCTAGCACCTCTTAGGGTCCCATTTGTGAGCAAATAGTGAACCTCCAAAAAAAATTTATAAAATATATTTTTTATAATAAAATGAGCAACAACACATTTTTAGAGAAAAATGACAATCAATGTCAAACTAAAGAAATTATAAAAATACATTTTTATAATAAAATTACCAACAATACATTTTATTATCTACTAATTATCTATCTAAAAAGAAAACGTAAATTTACCCTAACAAATATAAAATTATGTCCAAAATACTTATATTTGGCATCAAATAACCCATAGAGGGGAGTTGATATGATGCAAAATAAAAACCAACCAATCAACAATTTATATTTATAGTAAAATCATCAACAATAGATTTTATCTGCAATTGAAGGCATAATATTGTGATCAAAATCTATTTAGTTGAAGCCATAAAAGTTTGGTGCTAAATAACCCATAGACGTTGATATGCCACTAACCAAACAACCAAGCAGAAAATGTCCTGGATCATATCTTAAAATTCTTAGTTATGAAAAGAAATGTTTTCCCCAAAAAATACCAAAGGAGAAAAAGTAAACATTTAAAATATTCTATTTCTAAGAGCTACAAGTGATATAAAATTGTGGAGAGCCATAATTGATCCTATTCTGAATGAACGTAGTACATGAAATATTTATCAGTAGATAATCATTATCTCTCTATTTTGCTTAACATCTTCAGTACCGACCATGGTTTTAATTGCTGTGTATAGACCAAGAACAGAATGAAAGGTAGAGATACCCAAGATACTGACTTTCAATAAGAGAGGTTTTGTATAACATGGTTTGGTTCTTGACAAGCAGCAAAAATCATTAATATATGTGCATTGACACTAAATGTGTTACATCACTATATATAAATAACAAATTTTATATAATATTAGACAGATTTTAATCAACAATACAATAATCCTCACTTATACACACAGTAAGAAGAACCTTCAGATATTAGAGACTATCTACATTAAATCAAAACAACCCACACTTAAAATCACATTTAAATCTGGTCATAACACATTACATTGCATTTAAATATATGGTTCTGTTAACATTTTGAGCTCTCACGCGGTGTGACATCATAGAACCGCATTACAAATTTACAAACTGTGTTTGCTATTTTTGTAACTGTTATTGTTGCTTAGCAAAGTTTTATGTCAACACAAGATAAAATCATCTCTGATGGTGGATGTTTTTATGTTAACGTCCCTGTAACATCTCTGAAGATGGCTCATGTGAGCTGAAAGTTTGGAAACAACATAAAAAAAGATCTAAATGTTGGAGAATTTTTGTCTTTATTTTCATCTGAAATTAAAGCTAAAATATGATGTTTAGAATGGCTCATGATTAAACATAATAGACATTCATTGTCTCTTATATTTAACAATATATGTTTAGAAAAAAAAAAAATATATATATATCAGTCAGTTAAGTGTCATACATGATACATGTTTGGGTGATCATGTCTCTTTGGAGACATGATCACCCAAGAATGATCACTTTTTCTCACAGTAGGTTGCTATTACTTTCTGTCGTAGACTGGTTGCTAACCAAGAATATAGAACACATTCTGTCCTCAACTGTAATTTTAACTCACTTCTGATTTCACTTCCACTGCACTATAACATATATATCTCATGAAGATCATTTTTTGGCATGGGCTGACAAATTGATGTGATAGATTCCAAATAGTTCTTTTATTCTAAGCAGGATAAGGTATCTTGTAAGAGTTGTGACTAAAATAATACGCTATCAGTCCCTTACCAATTCAAAAGGTACATATTTATATCAATCAATCAATCAACACTCCCACTGTCTGAAGTTTGAAGTAATCAACACCCTTCACTTTGCTTGGTCATCAATCAGCAACCTGATGTTGCACAAGATCACATCCGCCTCTCTGAGGTCTTCTGAGATGGTCTGTTGCCAACTGGTTTCCAGCATATCTGGCTTCTGTTTTACCATTAAGTATCCATCTTATCTTCATGCATAACCAAAAACCATTTCACTCCCTCAATTGCAGATCTACTTTGAAAGATCGTATCAGCCGACTTCTTTTTTTTAAGTTTTTATTAATTACAAATATTATCAAGGAAAAATCCTGGTGTTTTATTTACATTGTCCTCAACTTTATTCATACTATTTACATTGTTGGGACTGTTCTTATCTTTGTCGTCATACTCACAATGTTTCAGCCATTGTATGCTCTGATCTTCTTCAGGTGATTGATATCCAAACCCTTTATTTTATCTATTGATGTAGACAGTTCTAGTTCCATGTTTCATGCCTCTTTCAGATATCAATTTTAATTATTTCTCTTTAGTTACTCAACTATCCAACTATTTTGTTCGCCTTTACTGTGGCTGGGTATTGAACTCTTAACAACTGTATCCTACTCTTTTATCCACTGAGCCATGTGAACAAAATAAAGGGTTCGGGTTTTTAAATTCTAATCACCTGAAAAGGCCTGAGCATACAAAGGCAAAAACATGAATATGACAACAAAGATGAGGACCACAGTCCAAACAATGTAAATAATGTAAATAGTTACAATACATCTCAGAAGTCCTCATCTTTGTTGTTATTATCACACTGTTTCAGCTGTTGAGTCCTACTGCCTTCTTCAGGTATCTGTTAATCTTAGTATTTTTCCCAAGCATTTTATATTGAACTCATCCAGTTTCTTCTCTTGACTGCATTTAAGATACCATGTTTTACTATCATAGACTTAAGTAAGGAGGATGTTGGAATTACAATACTGGATCTTTGATTTTAGAGATAATTTCTTGTTTTTCCAGATTTTTATCAGTCTTATAAAGACTGTCAATGCTTTGCCAAATCTACAGTTGTTTTGGTTCTTTTTGGAGGGGGGGTATCATCCAAGATTGAAGGCTGACAAATCAAATTGATATCAGTTTTAACCCTCCAAGAAATAAAGTGTTTCTGACATAATTTCTCAAAAGTAACTATTTTCAATTTTATATTTAATCTATGCTAGAATACAAAAAGACTTATTTATTGTAAGAGAATTTTTTTATTTCCTCACTGGAGACAGAAGATGGTCAAACCTTGATCAAAAACCAACTTTTGAGTGTTTATTTTCAAGACAGGCAGGTCCTCTTCCAATCTTTCCCCTTCACCGTATTTATGTTGGTAAATAGCAAAAAGATTTATGCATATAAAACCTAAAAATATGCCTAATTTCATAAAGTTATTTACATACTTTTCTCTGCATGGAAGTATGTAGAATTTAGAAATCAATAATAAGTCCATAGAATACTTAAAAATCGGATGTGTAATGTTGAGCAAAAGGGACAATCAAAATTACAGCAGAATGTGATGTCAACATTAAGGGCAGAAATTCAATAATTTATGTAGAGTAACAGAAAAGGTGATATAGAAATTTGATAGCACATTATAATTGTGAAAGATGCCTTTCAGAAACTTAATAATATATTAAGGGATTAGAAAATAACATCAGAAATGAAGCAAAGTGTGTTGAGTCGTTATATAATACCTACTTTCACATATATAATATATATCAGTAAATAATAGTCAGCTTAATCAAAAATGAAGGAAAATATGAGGGATCAGAGATGTGATTCCACTGAAAAGGGCTAAGAATAAAATGTTGTCTTAACAATGAATTCTAAGAATGGTTCTACTGATGAATGCTAAGCATACAACATGGTCCTAGCAATGAATACTAAGAATCCAATAAGGTTTGTCGAATAAATATTAAGAATACAATGACAATTCTATGATGAGTGAGCAGATTTTAAGGAGGATAACAATGCCAAATATACGATTGACAGCAATCAGAAAGAGACAGATGAAATTTTGAATACATATAAAGAGGAAAGAGGGCGTTGAGAACTTAATACACACAGTGTGATTAAAAAGCAAACGAATCATAAAAAACAGTTTGTACAAATGAAAGGAAGAAAAAGGATCACAGAAAATGCAGTGTTATAGTATTACTGAGAACAGAAAAAGACAGGAAGCTGTGGATAACCATGTTCACCCATTGTCTTAACGAGATGTAACACAAAGAGAAACTTAAATAGAAAAAGAAAGAGAAAGGAAAGTTTGCAAATGCTGAAGGATGACTAAGTTGTAAAATATTAGATTAACATCTGTACTAATCATGAGAATGGAGTTTGGTTGTTGAAAATGACAAAATGACAAGTGTTACAATTATGACAGACATTTTATCTATGTGAACATAATTCTTAATATGACGAGGTGTACTGGTTAACAGGCTTGACTCACTGGGACCATTTCAGCTGAGTAGTGAGTTTGATCCTCACTGAGTGCCCCTTACTTTCGACCTTGTGCCACATAGCTAGCTTAGAAAATCACCATTTCCCTTCTTAAATACCAAATTGCTTCCAAGTCTTGACAAATGTAAACAATTCGACAACTGAGCAGGCAGAAGACCAAATGTTCTTATTTTCTGCACTCTTTTGATATGTTGAAAGAAACTTCATTTGAAAATATACAAAGGAGCAACAGTAGTTTTTTGTTTTTTTTCAAATTGTAGAATCCTGATTTTGCAACAAGCAATAAAGGTAAGCAAAACTGCTGCTGCAACTGCAGTTTAACTTGTAAAGATCCAAGAGGATGCGGATAATTTATGACGAGATGGAGAAATCAAGGAAAGCTTTCTTGCTCTTTCTCCCTTGGAATATTGGTTCCCAAAAGAAAGTGTTAAAAATAAATGAGAGATGAGGAAAGAAAACCAAAGAGGATTTTTCAGTGAAATATTTACAGTTGTAAAGAGATAAAAAGTATTATCAATAACATGGTAGACCACATGTCATTTGTAGTTACCGTTTTCAAATGACAGAGAAACCAAACGCATAATAAAATTATTAATACAAGATTTATTCAAATTTTAATATAGGACTGATAATTTTTCTTCTGCCAAAAAGAAATGAAATGATTTAGCGTATTTATAAATGCAGAACCAGACCAATATTTGGTAAAGTCAGGATTCTGAATTCAGATTTTCAAAGCAGGCAAAAAGATTGTCATACGAATCTTACCAATTTCACTTGGCCTTGTAGAAGAATAAACTGAAAATAAGAGTGTGTGTGGATTCTAGGTAGATGTAAAAGAAAGGTTCCAAAATATTTCAATAAAATCTTTTATTTAGTTAAATTCATAGCATCATTACTCAGTCATCTTTGTTGACTTTTTCTGACCTTTGTTATACATGGTTGCACCAACTAGATGTTTGCAATAAGTTTCAACAACCCACTGCCTTGCCTCAGCTACACTTTTCCCACAGGGCAAAATGTGCATTCAAGCATGACTTTCACAAAAGTAAAGTAAAATGATTATTTTTTACAAAGGAAATTTTAAATAGTATGCAATCACAACATTTCTGGTATTAGAGATGGAATGCTGAACCTTAAAAGCTAAGGTTGTTCTGGTTAAGTTATAGCAAACCATCCATACTGCCTCCGTATTTTCGACAAGAAGTAAGTTTCACTCAAATGACTTCTTACCATGGATCACGGTACTATGGAAAGGATTCCCAAGAGAATGTTTCACTGATAATGACTTGTTCAAGTTTAGAATTAACCATTATCTTCCCCTTCTATCTATATAAACTATCCCTAAAAGTAACCATCTGTCTCGAGAAGCTCCCGGGCCTTGTATAGGGTGTTATTAGTCATGTGGGGGTGTGATTCTAGCATTAAGCACATATAGAAAGTTCCTGAAAACCATCCCACAGTTTTCCGTAAGATTTGTGAGTGAAAGTAGGTAGACGGAACTGTCCAGAAGCCATCAATGGTCGTGTTAACACAAATCATCATTGACCAAGAATTTGAAAGAACATCCATTATTTTATCCTCAGTCTGTAATGAAGTTCTTAACAGCAGAAGTTGCCATACAAGGTACAGGTGACCCTCTGTGGATGTTGAATAAATAGAAATAGGCTTGAAATGTTTTCCAGGTATACCTGCCTGAAACAGGAATTGGCTAGCCACTTTATCAGGCAGGTATAAATGGAAAACATGTAGCCAGGCATTATTATACACACTTTTATACTTTGGAGTAAGAATCAAGATCTCTTTCTGCCTCCTACTTTTTCCCCCTCCTTCCATTCTACTAGGTTTGGATTTAAAAAAAAAAATTTTTTTTTACCTAGTTTCAAAATTATGGGGAAAAATATTCACATTTTTTTGTTGACCAAATGAATTTTTAAAATGTTGAAATAAAAATTAAATATAAAGGCTCATTTTTTTTTAATAAAAAAATATTTTATTCGCATTTGACATGTGTGATTTGATTTCTGTGATGTAATTCAGCAACCATCTTAGATCTTAGATGTTTTATGTAGCAAATGTAAACAATCAACTCCATTGGCCAAAAAGTGCGAAAGGGAAATTGCTGAACTTAAACTCAAAAAGTATGTGTCGACCTGGCTTCCCTGTAGATATGTGGCCCTAGAAAGTTTGAATGGCGTAGCTTAAAAATGCAAACGTGCATAGAGAACAGTCATACAACGACTCACAGATTGCCTTTTATATGTATAGATATATATATTTGAAATAACACATGATTGAATGATTAGAACTTATACATTGGGTCTGAATCTCATACCAGTCAAGTAACTTCTTGATGTTCATGTCTTGGGGAGGCAATCCCAGTGGTACCATTGGAAAAATCTGAAAACTATGCTACAGATCGAGCCAAGCCTAATTTCACTATTTGAGCAGATAAAAAGTTGTTTGTTTAAATATTTAAAATATAAATATCCAATAAAAACAATGTTTAAACAAATAAATTAAAAACATGTTGGAGTTAATCCATTTCCCCTCCAAATTGTTTACGTTAGGATACAAAACACAGGAGGGGTATGTATATTATAAGAATCGAGTGAAGTGTGTGTTCCAAAGTACCATTAGGGCCATGTTTGATCAGAATGTACTACATGGCCGAGTGGTCTAAGGGATGTCGGATCTAATGACTATTTTCTTTAGAAGATGCAGGTTCGAATACTGCCAGAGGGTGCATATTTTTCTAACAACATTTCTTGAATATCCAGGCCAGGAGATGTAAAGAAATGAATTTACGATTTATTAATAAAAACAGAGAATCTCCTCAAATAAGAGTATCCATTAAAAAATAATGTTCAAACAAACAAACTAAAAATATGTTGGATTTAATCCATATCCTAAAAAAATTGTCTTTGTTTATGTAAGGATACAAAACAGAAACGATATGTATATTTCAAGAATCAGGAAAAGTGTGTGTTCAAATATAATCGAAAGAATGTCAGATATATTCCTGCTTTCCCCGAGAGGATGTACGTTTGAATCCTGCTAGAGAATTCATATTTTTCTCACAAGATTTCCAAACTATTCAGGCCGCTAGATGTAAATAAATAAATACACGATTTGATAATAAAAAAAAACTGCATCTAAGCAAATATAAACAACATTAAAAATAATGCTTAAACAAATGAATTACACACACACACACACATTGTAATTAAGCAGCAATTTGTATTGAGCACTCTTTATAAAAGTAAATGCTTGAACAGTGGGTTTTAATCTACCTGTTCTTTTCACTTTCATAATATATATATATATATATATATATATAGATATATATATATATATACACACACACTACCAGCCATAATTATTAGGCTACCTCAGTGTTTTAAAAAAGGAATGTATTTCATACTATTTTTTAGTATTTATTGCCAAGTGAATAATTATAAATGAAAATAGAATGGTTCTTTTATTAATACTGCACAATATCATGTGCATCAAATGAATTTATAAATATTCAATAATTACCTCTATTGCAGTTTCATCAAAGAAAGAATGAAGAAAATTTAGGCTGATGCGAACAAGTTCATCTTTGTTTCTTTGCCTTGAAAAATTTTGCAAACTAATAATAACAAAAGGACCATTGTATTTTATCCATTTGGAAATAAATACAAAAAATAGTATGAAATACATAATTTCTTTTAAAAAAATGGAGTAGCCAAATAATTATGGCTGGTAGTGTATATATAAGAAAACTGTATTGGATGCATTAATCTTTCATAGAAAAATCAATATCTTACAAAAAATGTGTGAGAAATCCTGTATAAAAACAAGTACTTTCATTCTTTTTTATTTTATTTTTTACTCTTCCCCAAATTCCACAAAATTGGCAGGAATTATTTTCTGTTCACCTGAAAATGTTGAATTAATCACTGAACTAATACGAATCTCAATCACTGATTTTGAATGGTAACCTGTTTATTTCTTTCCCTAATGTCTCTTGAACGCCACAGTTACTATAACTTTGAAATCAAGTTTTAACAGGCACAAAAACAGAAATTATAGGCAAGAGAAAAGACTTCACAGCAGCAGTTAGTTCTTCACACAAATTGGTACAGTGCAGATAACATTGCAACAGAAATTGGCAGTTCTTACTTTAGTTGGTTGATTTCAATCAGTAGAGTTACCAAGCAAAGACGGCAACTTTTGTTTTTTATTTCTCGGAAAGATTTCACTGTGCAAATATTTACTTGCCACGATATGTGATTACTTCTCATTGAATAATTATCGGCAAATCACGAAGTGTTTCTTGGCCAAATTTATATAAACTAATTGAACAAAGTTTGGCAAAAAGAAATGAAACAACTTCGTGTAGTGTGGCTTCAGGTTGCAAATTTGCTTTAAAGGTATACTAATTCATTTCTTATTTTGCCATATACATACTGTCTTGGACACCTGATAACCCCAAGTAAGCTTGAGGCAGGAAAGAAGAGAACGGAAAGATTCTTGTTTCTTTACTTTACTGATACTTATTTCCCCTTTGCCCGATTAACAGACTTCAGTAAAGAAACACAGAGGAAAAGAAGCTCTCATTAAAGATTATGGAAGAAAATAGAGGAGAAAAAGAAAAAAAAAAAGGGGGGAAAAAAAAATGAACAAATAAATAAGAAAGCCCCTTACCCAAACCCACTATCCTTTATGCACCTTTCTAACAATATGCTATCAATAGAAAAGTGTTAGCCTCATTGGGTATCAACACAAGTAAAGATTGCATCAGGGAAGACTAAGAAACAAAAAAAAATCAATGGGGGGGGGGAGTAAAGCCTCTAGTCAAGAACAGAAAGTTGCAATAAATATACTTGACTATAAAAGAAAGAACTGTTCTAAGCATAAAGAAATGCTCTGATCAAGAAAAGGTCAATTACTTAGCAGAGAATGTGTATTAGAAAAAGAAAAGTGTCCATACCAAATGTGCCATTATGTTTGCAAAATGCTCAGGTTAATAGGAAAACTGTACTTAAAAGTCAGATCAACAGACAATTTTGGTGAACTTTGGGTTTTCACTTGGGCTCTTTTCATTCATCATCATGCCAATTAGGTTAGTTTTTGTTGTTGTAAATTTCTTAACAGAAAAAAAAGATAAAAATGTCTATATTAATCATGTTCTTGGAAATAGTTTTGATCTGACTTTCATGACTGAAATGCACTCGATGTAATATCATCTGTATATAGGTTTTATGATGCAACTAAGATATATATATATATATATATATATATATATATATATATAAAGAGAGAGAGATAATATATATATATATATATCTGTAAGTTTCATGATGCAAGATATATATAATATATATATCATCTGTATATAAGTTTTATTAAGCAACTAAGATATATATATGTATATCATCTGTATATAAGTTTTATTAGGCAACTAAGATACATATATATATATATCATCTGTATGTAAGTTTTATGATGCAACTAATATATATATATATATATATATATACATACACACACTACTGGCCATAATTATTAGGCCACACCAGTTTTTTAAAAGAAATGATGTATTTCATACTATTTTTAATATTTATTGCCAAGTGGGTAATTCTAAATGAGATGTCAAGATATGGAACTGAATACAAGAGACTACAAAAGAAAATCAAGAGCAAATGTACACAGGCTAAAGAAAGATGGCTCAAGAACAAATATGCCAAAGTAGAGAGACTGAGCACGGAAATAATGGTGATATGCATAAAAAAAATAAGGGAACTAACAGGACAAAAGACCTGCTCAGTAACAGGATGTATAAAAGCAAAAGACGGTACACTAATATTAGAAAAAGAAAAACTACTTCAGAGCAACCAACAATGCACAAAAATACAGATAGACCAGGAATATTAAAAACCAAAGTGGAATCGGCAACGGCCAAATTGAAGAGAAACAAAGCAGTTGGAACAGACATATTGTAATAGAGATTTTGATGCCCTAAGATGACTTTGGCATAGACAGTCTCACAGAACTAATAAACAAAATCTACAACAGTGACAATATACTAGAGGACCTAAACAGATCAATCTTTATAACACTACCTAAGAAGCCAGGTACAAAGGAATATGAACTTCACCGAACAATCAACTTAATGAATCACATAACAAAACTCATCATCCGGATTCTGATAAACAGAGGACGCAGCAGAATTGGCCCAGAGATAGGACAAGAACAGTGTGGCTTTGTTAAAGATACTGGAACAAGGAATGCGATAGTCATACTCAGAATGCTATCTGAAAGAGCAATAGAAATGCAGAAGGACATTTATCTGTGCTTTATAGATTTGATAGAGATGCTTGACATTTTTGGAAAAGACAATAAGATAATCAAGAATCTATAATGGCAGCAAACCACTTGTGAACGGATAGGAAGTGGACTCAGCAGGTATACAAAAATAGAAAAAGGGGTGTAAGACAAGGAAAATGCAGGACTTCTACAGAAGGTATCAAAAGAAAGCAAAAAGAAAGGACTAAGCATAAACTTAAAGAAAACTTAATGTATAGTCGTCGGAAAAAAATAAAACAAAGAAATTTAACTACCTGTGAAGTGTTTTGATAGACAATGGAAAGTGTGACATGGAGATCCAAAGATGCGTTGGCATGGCCAAAGACGCATTTCAGAAGCTAAGCAGAGTACTGAAAGACAGGAAAATCTCATTGGAAACTAAGAACAGAGTGCTGGTTTCATTTGTGATATCTGTCCTTCTGTATGGAAGTGAATGTTAGATGATTTCATTAAGGATGAAGAAGAAGCTTGAGGCAGCAGAAATGTGGTTGTACAGGAGGATGCTGAGGACACCATGGATGGAGCAAGTGAGTAACAATGAGGTGTTAGAGAGGATGCAAATGAGAAGAAAACTCATACTTAACAACAGGAATAGACAGACAGGTTCCTGGGACACTCAATGAGGAAGGAGGGCCTAATGAATTTAATACTCGCGAGATCGATAGAAGGAAAGAGATACAGGAGAAAGCAGCACAAGACCTACTTGAAAGGTCTGAGCACATGGATGGTGAAGCAGAGTTTGGAAAAGATACCAAGAGAAAAAATATTGAGGGCGACACGAGACAGAGCCAAGTGGAAGTCCATGATCACCTATGTCCTGAAGGGACATGGCACATGAAGAAGTAGTAAAATATTTATGCGTTAAAGATCTTCTTGCAAAACACAGCATTGGTGGAATTCAGACTTTCTTGATGTATTCAAAACTTTGTTGTAAACATGAGTAATGACAGAATACTTAAGGTTCTCGTGTATAGCTAGCTTGTCAGTTGACAAAGGAGTGCTGTCAATGTGTCTCATACTAACTTTGAGCAAGATGTCATGGACAGAAATATCTGGAGATATTTGAGTCAGAGTGATATGAGACATTCTGAAATTGGTAGTTTTGACCAACTTAGTGAGGAAAGACAGAGTGAAAAGCATCACCAAATGTTCATGTTGTTATGTTTTGAGATTTACACAGTCGTACAATATATGAACTTCCATGCCGGTATATGTTGAAATCAACATGAGAGTTTGTCATGGAATAAATTTAGATAATATCTTTTCAGGACATTGTCTGGGGAGCATATTCCTATGTCTTTAGTACCGGATTTAACAAGGATAAAACTCAGTAGAGCAGGATATTTTTTATGGAAGACTTATGGGAAAACAATCCTAGGTATGACAATAGACTACATCCAGCAGCAAGGTTTCTGATCAGGATTTTGAAGGTTTTGAGGAGCATGGAACCACCTCTTAATTTTTTTTTTTATAATCATTTCACCCTAACTAAGGCAGTACTGCCACTGGTGCACAGGGGGTTACATGAGAAGAGTGATGAGAAAGAGGAACAGGTTACAGGGGATGTCAAAGAATAGATAAGAGAAGGATGAGAACACTGATGTGAAGAGAGCTGCATGAGAGTAGAATGGAAAAAAAGAACATGATACAAGGGGGTTTTTTTGGGTTTTTTTTTTAATCATATCACCCCGAGTAAGGCGGTAATGCCACTGTGGTGCAGGGGGCTACATAAGAGTGAAAAGATTGGAAAAGAGAAAGCCGGAAACCACATCCTAAACAGGGAACAAGGGATGAGCCTCTTCACCTGTTCAATAGACGAGGGTGGAGTGTGAACCGGGCGATAGTTTAGTCTATCTACTCCAATTGAAAAAGAAAATAAAAAAGAGTAAAAAGACTGGAAAAGAGAAAGCCAGAAACCACATCCTAAACAGGGAACAAGGGATGAGCCTCTTCACCTGTTCAATAGACATGGGTGGAGTGTGAACCGGGTGATAGGTTGTCAGGGAAAAAGATGTGTGTCAAGGAGATAGATGGCAATTGACTTTGCATGAAAATTCTTGGAAATTGTGGCTATCAGGGAAGCAAGTATACGGGAGAGAAGTCCACAGGAGGGAAGTGCTGATAAGTAGAAGTTTTACCGTAAAAGGGTGTGACCTAAGTTACTAGTCTAGTAGGTTGAGTAAATTCATGCAGATGGGGCACCAGAAAGCTAAGATCATCAGAGCAGAAACCATGAAAATATTTGTAGAAGAGACAGAAGGAAGCCACATTACATGGGTGAAAAACTGACAGGAGTTGAGCTATGGATTCAATATAGTCATTCCACTTGAGGTTGACTGAGAGAGTTAGGCCAAGGAGGTGCAGTGTATTGCTTTCAGGGAGATGAGACCGATCTATTCCAATGGGAAAGCAAGAATGATTGTTTATGGTAGTTAAAGGATAGCAGTTTCATTTTGGAAGCATTAAAATTTACAAATTATTTCTTATCCGAGTCCACCACAAATTGGAGGTCCTTTTCAAGATCAGCAGCAAAGTTTGCTTTGCCAGCCTTGGCAGATTTCTTATCGAGGCAGGAGTAAATGGTGGTGTTGTCAGTGTAGATGCCTATTTGGGATCTGATTACACCAGGGAGATCATTGATGAAGATAAGAAAAAGTGTAAGACCTAGAATAGAGCTTTGAGGGATAGCCGTGTTCATATGATAGTATCTGGAAGCGTGCCCGTTCAATACTATCTTCAATACGTGATTTGAAAGGATTGACTGAATTAGATCAAACAAGTGTCCAGTTATACCATAGCTCTGTAGCTTGTGCAGAAGGCCAGGATACCAGACTCTGTCAAATGCTTTGGAGATATCTAGGACAACAACTTCACTGTTCTTATCAAGAGCCTGGTATATATACAGTGATGGTCATTAGCATATCAGCAGTAGACCCGGCAAAGCAGAAACCATACTGTTTATTGGAGAAGAAGCTGTGGACTGAGATGTTGAACCACTTCAGCATTGATAATAGCCTTGAACACTTTGCTAAAAATTGGTAAGAGGTTGATAGGGTGATAATTAGAGGGGTCTGAGGGTTTGGAGATGACAAAGGAGAGATCAGGGTCTTGCTTTTGTTTAACACATTTTTACAGAGCCACCAGTAGTCTTTGGAGCCAAACATGTGGAATGCTATATTCTGCTTCACTCAGTCAGCAAACAACAGCTTAGCATCATTTAGGATCCTCTTGAATTCATTACAAGTAGAGGCAAAAAGGCATCTATTTTGGTCAGGTATATGATTCCGATAAAGACAGAAGAAATGATTCCTGTGGGTAATAGTGGCCAAGCAAGCAGAGGAGAACCAAGGGGACAAATGAGGTTTAAGTCATAATTTCCTGGCTGGGATGAAAGCACTGATGCCAGCTTTAACCCAAGAGGAAACCTCGGATGCAGAGTCTTTCACAGGAAGACTAAAAACTTTGTTCCAACTGACATCACACAGGAAATCACGGAATGACTCTTAGTCTGATCTTTGGTAAATGCTGTTGTTCCCAGGTCCATCATGACCCAGGGTGGTAGCACCTGTTAGGGCCTCAGTTATGCTCAAATAGTGAACCCCCCCACCAAACAAAAATAAAATACTATGAAAGTTTCAAAATACATTTTTTGTAGTAAAACTACCAGCAATACATTTTTATATTAAAAAATTACAAACAATACATAATTTTAATCAAGTTATGAAATGACTTCAACGCTTTCAAGAAAATTACATTTCTGCATTAAATGACCCATAAAGGAGTTGATATGCTATTCAACAAACAAATCAATCAAGTGATAGGAAAATGATACATAATTTTTTTTATATGAGAACAATTTTAGAGGATAGAAGTATTAGAGTGAAAGACCTATAAATGATCTCAGTTTGAATTAAATTTATAATTCTTCTTCTTCTATGTGCCCAGTCCTTTCAGGACATAGGCGATCATGGCTTTCCATGTCTCCCTATCCCTGGTGGCTCTTAGCACGTCTTCTCCTGTTACTCCATGCAACCCTCGTTCCGTCATCCAATTGATTAGGTCCTCCAAATATGTTATCTGCTGCTTTCCCCTGTCTCTTTTTTCCTCTATCTGGCCTGTTAGTATCAGGTTCTCCAAGCCCTCTTTCCTCATTGCATGTCCCAGGAACTTTAGCTGTCTCTTCCTGATACTCAGTATTAATTTCTTTTTTGTTTCCATCCTTTCGAAGACCTCATCATTGCTCATATGTTCGATCCATGATATTCGCAGCATCCTTCTGTGGAACCACATTTCAGTTGCTTCAAGTTTTTCGATCATCTTTGATGATATTGTCCAGCATTCACTGCCATATTGAAGAACCGACATCACATAGCAATCCAGTACTCCTTTCTTTGTTTCTAGCAAAATTATCCTATTTCTTAATACTTTACTCAACTTCTGGAATACTTCCTTTGCCATGCCAATTCACCTTCGGATCTCTGTATCGTACTTTCCGTCTTCTGTTGTAACACTTACCAGATATTTAAACTTTTGTACCTGCTTGATTTTAGTATCCTTGAACTGTATTTGGCATATTGGGCTGCCCTTTTTACTGATGACCATGCGTTCACTTTTCTTGCAGTTTATTTGTAGTCCTTTCTTGTCACTCTCTTCAGCTACCTTTTGTAGGAGGTCTTGTAGTTTTCTTTCTGTGTCTGCTATCAGCAATGTATCATCTGCGTACCTTACGTTGTTTAAATTGTGGCTTCTGATGACAAATCCAGGCATAACTTCTAGGGTTCTTTAAAATATTCTTGCAGTACAAGTTGAACAGATCCAGTAAAAAGACACATCCTTGTCTTACACCCCTTTCTATCTTTGTATATCTGCTGAATTCGTTACCTGTCCATATACAAGTGGTTTGCTGCCATTAAAAATTCTTGATTACTCTTAAGTCTTTCCCAAATATGTCAAGTCTGTCGAGCATCTCCATCAATTCTTTGTGGCGTATTTTATCAAACACCTTTGCATAATCAATAAAGCACAGGTACAAGTCAGTCTTCATTTGTATTGCTCTTTCAGAGAGTATCCCAATCATAAATATGGCATTCCTTGTTCCAGTGTCTTTGACGAAACCGCACTGTTCTTGCCCTATCTCTGGCCTGATTCTGCTTCTTGCTCTATTCATCAGGATTTAGATGATTAGTTTTGTTATATGGCTCATTAAACTGATGGTTCTGTGGAGATCGCACAAGGTATTTTATAACTTCCATAATATTCCATTAATCAGAATCAGTATGTTCTTGTCCATGTTCTCAGAAGATTATCCAACAATTTTTATTTGACATGGTCTGTCCGGAAAGCTTCCAGCCATTTTAAACATCATGAGAATCTGTTGTGCCATAAGTCAGCGAGGAATGTGAGGGGACTTTACCCTGCATGCATGAACTCTAGGAAGCAAGACAAACTAGAATGAGCTTGTGTAATGAGTGGCTGCTACATATACAATGGCTAAGTGAATAAATCCTTCATGTTTTATTCAGGATTTAGAGACAAAACATTCTATCATGCTTGCCTGACAACCCTCCAATGCTAAAATCACTATCTTTGAAATTCAGGAAGATTTGATGAGGCAGCTTCTGGTCATCCAAAATGAGGACTCTGTAGGCTATTTTGAAATGTGATAGGGTTACTAAGATATGTGTGTCATATCCCAAGAGAAGTATTTTGATGAGAGCTAGGGTACAATTTTGTTATCATTAAATAGGTAAGTATTTTCCTAAAGAGATTCTTGGGCACCTCTTTTTTGTCTAACTTGGCCATTTCTTCCCATCCATGAGAATTCCTTCAAGTGTCAAAAGTGACATTCGGGTGTCTTCACTGATTTGTTTTTTTCCCAATCTCTTAGGTAATATTCTTTTGCCTGGGTGGTGGCTTTTGTTTCTATACATAATACTTTGTTCTACACTTCTGTTTACATAGCCTAACTGATTTAGCCTCCTTCTAGTCAAGAAAAATCATTTCAACTGATATCTTTTCTGGTCGAGCTCTAACAAATCAATGGTGACAAACTTGGGTTGGAACTTTTAATACCACACAAACCAAGTTAGTGTCATTTCATCACCACTGGTAAGACATTGAATTTCTCTGAATATTATAAAACTTTTTAACTCTCAATAAGGCTGTGTTTGGAACTTCTGTCAGGTCTCAAAATTCACTCCAGATTTCAAATAGAACTCAGTTATACAATCCATTACTTAAATAATTGTTGGCTTATTCTATTGCTCTAGAAAATACTGAACTCCTTCTGAGATTTACATTGTTTGGACTGTTGTCCTCAGAGACACATGGCCTAGCGGATATAAACGTTGGTTAGTTCTAGTGACTTGACCCAAGGAGTTGTGAGTTTCACACCTGGCTACAGCAGTGGTGAACAAATAACATAGACAGTTGAGTTAAAGGAAGATAACTACATAGCATCTGGAATTGTCATCGCACATGGAATGAGAACAATCTACCCCAGAGATCAAAATAAAGGGTTCAGTTCAAAATTCCTAGCACCTGAAAAAGGCTTTAGCGTACAATGGCCAAAATGTCATAAACATGGCAATAAAGATGAGTACAGCATTTCAAAAAATGTAAATACTACCTCATCTCTGAAGTACAGACGAATATCCTTCTGTGATGTTTTACCTTTACAAGAGTCAGATTAGACTAAAAATGGAGTATTTTTGCCATATCTGGAATAGAGCTACACAATCTCACTTTCCAACCTTTTGAACTTGCAACTTGTTTCCCACAGATGCAACATTATAACTCATTGCTACTCATTTGCTATTTCCACTTTCTTTTAAATTCATATCCTCATTCATTATAGCCATCTTAACAATAATCCTCTATCCAAAGTGGCTACTAAGATTTGTTTTGGATGAATACTATTATAAAAAAAGTTACTTATGGCAGTTTTCACATCTATTTTTCCTGGCATTTATAAAAAAAAAACAAAAACGAAAAAAAACGTACATTTATTTTCATTGTATCAGTAAGAACGACTCTATATAGTCATTAATGTTACTCAATTTTTTTATCTTATTCAAAGCAGATCATTCTGATCCTAAGATTTATTTCATACTTTTGACTGAAGATAACAACTTTTACCATTTCAAATGAATGTTTATTCCTGGCACCATGTGTCTTGCGACATATGAAGCATCGAGAAAGAAAATTTCAATCATTGATTGTGATTTTAGTTTTTCTGCAGAACTAAATTGTTCTTTCCATAGCAACAGTGAATCAGATAATTATAGCTGCTGGCTTCAAATAGATTTGAGGCTAAATTACTGTACCTGGTAGGGACTTGTGTCTAAGGCTATTGAATCATATCCTGATGAGATGGGGAAAAACATAGACATTAAGTAATGCTCAAAATCTAAGTGCAGATAATTTGGTGGGCTTTAGTACTCACATTTTGCTATCCACATTTTCCCAAAGATAAAATCAGTTTTGAAACACTATGAATGATATTTGTGGGATTAGGCTGCTTATGACAATCCCTAAAAGATCTTTTCAGAGCCTTGCAGGCTTCAGTCTTCATTGTACCCAATTGACTCCCACTTTGCAAATACTTCCAAAGAGAAATACAAGATCTACAAAGAGCTGTATGGAAGCAATTCGAAACAAAAACATTCAAAGTCTTAGGACCAAATACTCAAGACCTAACTAATAGATTACCACTGTATTATATGCTTTTATATACCAATGAGTAAACTCACCCTGATTGTTATTGTCATATTTCAATCATTGGGCCCTCTAGTTTTCTTCAGATATCTATTTTACTTGGTAAACTTTTCAGAAGTTTCAACTGAACCCATGAGGATAGAATGTTCTCCTTCAACTTCCAATGGTTAGCTTCCATATTAACTTATAAAAATTCTGCATAAATTCAGTTTTCAAATGACATTTGATGATGTAATTTTCTCAAATTTTATGTGACTACAGTTGATAACTTTGTTGCATAATTCATGCATTGTGAGTAAAAAAAATATTTTCTATATAAAAAAAAACAATTAAATCTTAACACTCTTCTTTATTTAAAAACATCATTTATCAGATAAACAAAACTAATTTAATAAAAAAAACAGAGAGCAGATAGAATTCAACATTGAAATCAGGAGAAACATGATAGAGAAAGACAAAAACACAACAGTTGTAGTAACCTAATCATTTCACTCCAAGTAAGACAATAAAGTCACTAAGATGCAAAGGGTTATTAAGTGTTAAAGAATATGAAAAAGATTACATATACTCTTAAGCAAAGAGAATAATAAAAGAACAAGAATTGAGAAGATGATATATAACAAATGACGTCACATATCATTTTTAAAGATGTAGCTTGGTAAGCCAGAAGCTGGAAGAGAGTTCTACAAGGGAAGAATCTTGCATCTGACCATTTTAACTGTAAAATGATGAGACCTTACTGCCAATCTAGTACTGCACTTAAATTCATAAAGTCTAGGCACCAAAGAGGAAAGTTCATGAGAACAATTATCATGAAAGTATTCTTAGGGAAGGTTACATCTAGCCATTTTAAGTGTAAAATGATGAGACCTTGCTGCCAATCGAGTACTGCACTTAAATTCATAAGGTCTAGATACCATAGAGGAAAGTTCATCAGAACAATTATCATGAAAGTATTTATAGAAAATGTGCAGATTTTACAAAAAGCCATGGTATCATATAAATGTCATATTTGCATCTCCCAGCCTCTTAGTCAACTAAAACATTAAATAATATGTGAATGTGTATTATCTTTCATTTCAGTTTGGCTTCTGAGATTTTTATAAACAAGCAGTTATGTTTTTGATAAATTTTATAATTGCTTAGTAATTCAAATAAAGTTATTTTTGTCATGCAAATGGTAACCATCATAGCATTTAAATCGCAGCTAGCAAGTAAAAGAAAGCAATGTGGGCATTTCTTAATAGAATGTTTTGAAAATTTAACAAATATTAGAAACTCTTGTGTATGAACTTAATGACTACCAAAATCTCTTGGATTGTTTCATTTGAGACGAATTCCCCCAAAATACAAATCAGTTAAAAAAATTATGGCAAAGCAGATCGAAAGAAAGAGACATGACTCATACAACAATAACGATGACTGTTAGTGCTCGTCTATTGTATATTTGTCAAGGTCTTATATTCTGTTGCCAATACAAATCGATTTGGGCCAATTTTTCAAATGTGAAAATAGGGTCATTAGGACTACCTTTTCATCCCAAATATTCTGAACACATTGACTTTCCCCTTCAAGGTCATGGGAAATTGAAGAGAATGACAAGTAGCACAAAAATTAGTGAAAACATGAAATCGATTTCAAGCACACAAACTGTCTAAACATGTTCAACCTGACAATGAATCATGACTTTGGTCAATGTTAGAATGCCAGAAGTTTCTAGAATGTTCAGTATCATCTATAGATTTCACTTACATTGATATTTTTCATTGCTATTACTTATTTTAAAACATGTAAGAAAGATGTGTGTTGTGGTGCAGTCGATATTGACTCGAAACATAAAATCAGAAAGCATTCACTTATGAGCAAATACCTTTAGGAAAGATATTAATCTGGCTCTTCATCCTCCAGCTATGGGTTAAATAGTAGGACAGATTAGGTTCTATAGCCTTGGTTGACAACCAATCTACCATAGAAAGTAATGGCAATATACTGTGAGAAAATCTTCTGCCCAGTCAATCATGTCTCTTTCAATACATGATCATCCATGCATGTATCACATATAGCACTAAACTAAAGAAAATTCTAGATATATTTCTATATTGCTTGGATGAACCAGTTCAAAACCTGTCTTCACTTTTCTGCTAACAAATTCATGTTAAGCATTTGGCAGTAAATATTGAATTATATGATTAATATGCAACTGTGTTAGAGAAGGATATTATAGAAAGATTATTATAGAAAAGAAGTATTTTGCCTGAAAGAATTATAATTAGAGTTCTAAAATCTATGAATCATTTTCCTTTTTTCAAATTGTTTTACACTGAATTAGTCAGCAAATGGAATGTGTTAATCAACAGGCAACTTTGGGTATCCTTGCTGATAATACATATAAAGGCTATTTTGTTCTATTGTAACAATTTGTTTAAAGCAGCTGGAAATGGGAAAATTTAAACAGCTTAAGAAACTCAGAAAATATAGCAGATGTTGGCAGTGTTTTTAGATTTTCTGCCATCACATTAAAAAAAAAAAAAGAAGAGAAATTTAGCTGAGCATTATTAAAATGGTTGATACGGCAGAAAATCTTGAAATCCTTAAGTTTCTATCATCAACAAAAACTGAGAGGGATGATGAGCAACATTTAGACTCACCCCATGAAAATAAATTTCTACTATTCTAAATTTTTTAGAAAATGTAGATAAGGTTTTAGCTTTTTCCACAAGTAGTTTTATATCAAATCTACAAAATAATATTGGCATTTAATAAATTGGGCACAACACCATTGATAATAGGAAAGCAATTAAAAAAAGAAACTTGTTAGCAACGACTTGGGAGGCATGTATGACAGTTGTCGCCCTTTGGCTCTTCATGGAAAGCCATGTTAAAGGGCCATCTACAGAAGATAAATTGATGATCATCCTATGGGTATCATCCCATGCAAGGAAGTAAAGCCACTAAGGCATAAGGGAGTTACAGGTGTGGAAGAATTAGGAACAGAAACATTAATTATGAGAGCGAAGAGGAAAGATTAATCAAGACAGTAGATAGCAACTAATATTGCATTTGAACTTTTGCAGATTAGAGGTGGATGAAAAGGATGGAGCTGGAAGGGAGTTCCACAAGCAACAAGTGTGAGAAAAACTGTTAGCACAGCTAGTTTAACTGTAAATTGATGAAATCTCAATGCCAGTCTAGTCAGTCAGTTAAGTGCCATACGTGATACACACTTGTGCGATCATATCTCGAAAGAGACATGACTGACTGGGCAGAAGATTATCCCGCAGTAGGACCCATAATATTGCTGATTTTTCTTTAGAACTTATGAAGGATCTCTAAGTGAGTAGCAGGCGTACTGCATCATATGTGGCATTAATATTCTAAGCATGTGTGAATTGCTATCACTGTTTTTCATTTTCTTAAAGAATGAAATTATGGTGGTAGGCAAGTGTATTGAAGCCGAGACACCAGATCAAGGCTAATAATATTGCTGATTCTTCTTTAGATCTTATGAAAGAGTTCAAGATAAACAGCCTGGAAGACTTGCTTATAAAATGCAACTATAGAGCCAAGTAGTCAATTAAAAAAAATAATAATAATGATAGAAATTATTTATTAACTTAATCCAATCCATATTGGACATATGACCCTTGTGGCCTTTTACCAGACTATTAAATTTGAGATCAGATGATTGGCTACTACTTTTTTACTATCTTTTTTTAATCAATTAACTCGAGGTAAAACAATAATGCCATTAAGTCACAAGGAGGCGGGGAGGAGAGAAAAGAGAATGAGAAAATTTTAGAAAGAACTGAAAACCAAATCCTAATCCGGAAACAAGGGAGAAACCTCTTGTTCAGTTCAAAAGACTGGGTAGGAGTGTGAATGAAATGATAGGCAAACCTATCTACTCTTTTTGAAGAACAAAATAAAATAATTAATAAATAAAATATCAGAGTTTAGGTGAAGACATTAGAAGTATAGAGTTGAAGCAGGCTTTAGAAGAAACTAGAAACAAGGGATAAACCACTACTCCTGTTCAAAAGAGTGGACCAAAATGGATAATCTTACACACTTTTTTGCCTAAGTTATTAATTCTTTCTTCCTTCCAGCTATGGGTTAAATAACAAGAAATACTTGGTTCTACAGCCTTGGCTGGTAACACAGAAAATAATGGCAACCTATTGTGGGAAAACCTTCTGCCTGGTTAGCCATGTCTTGAAAGAGATATGATGACCCATACATGTATCACATATGGCACTTAATTGACTGTAGAGGCTACAGGGATTGAAAGAATGAAAAGACACTATAAGGGTCCATAAACCCAATCCTAAACAGAAAACAATGGCTAAACCTCGACTCCAGTTCAAAAGATATTTTATATTTAATAACTTGTTGAATCAGTACATATATAATTTCATAATATCTTCAATACTTATTTTATACCCCCCCCTCTCTCTTGTATGTATGTATATATATATATATATATATATATATATATATTGTAATGTTTGTTACAATGGTTTATAAAAGCATAGTATCACTACACAAAAATTTTTGTGTTTTGGAGCCACGTTTGCTCCTCTTCTGGTGATGAGGTTAAATGGAAATTAAATTTTTTTGTGTAGTGATACTATGCTTTTATAAACCATTGTAACAAACATTAGAATATAAAGCTCGACATTGTATTGACCACTCTTTATAAAAGTAAATGCATGAACAGTGAGTTTAAAACCTACATGTTCCATAACTTTCTTACTATATATATATATATATATATATATATATATATACATACACACACACACAGGTATTGTATAGTATCTTGGTTGGTGTGAAATTTTGACAAGAAGTGTATATTTTTACTAAAATTGCACAAAAATATCTTGAAATATGAAAGAGTAAATTTATTCAATAAGATCATCATTGGCTTCAACCACAGCCTCCAGATGAAGTTGGAATCTCTTGCACCTCCTCTGGATGTTCTCCTTGTTTAAGTTTGTGAATGAAGCCATAATCCTTGCCTTCAGTTCAGCTTTGGTGCTACAAGGAGTTTTGTTGGTATCTTGCTCAATTGCACTCTACATATAATAATCAAAAGGGGTTGCAGTTTTGGGGAGTTAGGGGGGCCAGATGTAAGTAATTGCAGAAACTATCTGACAGCCATGACTGGAATCTCCTGCTGGTGTGACATGGTACAGATTCTTTTTGCCAGATATAGGATCTTCTAGCAGCCACTCTCTTGATCCAGAACAGCATTACCTTCTCAAGGCACGTGATGCAGGCCTCTGTGTTGAGTCTGAGGCCCCGTGGGAGGATGAATGGAGGCACAATGTCGCCATCACTCGTGATCACTCAAAACACCTTCATAATCACCATTAGACTCATCCAACTCTTCCGAAATCCTCTGTACAGTCCTCAGACTGACATCCAAACCCTCTGAAATGTTTGTATTAGAGCTTCCAGTGTGAATGCCAAACGATAATGCATGCCATTTCCAAATTTTTGGTAGAGTGAATTGAGTCATGGTGCTTTTCTACTTACAGATGGTGCCCAACTGACCCTAATATACTGTGCAGTTGATAAAATGAAAAACAAACAATATGAATGCATGTTATTAAAGTGCCAATAATTTACTTATAGCAAGCTCTCTCCTTCTCCCTCTCTCTCTCTCTCTCTATATATATATGTGTGTGTGTGTGTGTGTGTATATAAATTCTATGTAAATCAAATGAGACTGCTTAAAATCATGTTATTTATAGATAGAAAGTGTAAAAATCTATTTAAAGTAAAACAAAGTAAATATATAAAAATTTTTATTTTTGACAATCTCTTAAATTATAAAACAAAAATTAGTGAAAAAATTTGTTTTCTCATCAGAGAAACAAATAAAGTAACCAAGTAATTTTTCTGAGAAAGGCGTATGTATGTGCTTGGATTATATACATGTGCACGTGTGTGAATAAGTAATTTTGATGATAAGCCATTAGTCTCTGAGAAGTAATTAAAGAATGACGCCTACTTCATCCACTTGTGCGCCCCTAGATTGTAGAAAATCCTAAAAAAACAGAAATTCTTCTAATGATAAATAAAAAACAAAAAAAAACAAAACAAAACAAAAAAATGCTAAAAACATGGCACCCGTTGGAAAGACGAGAACTTCTTTGGAAGCCTCATAGACAAGTGATCTTGATTAAGTCTTTCGAGACCAGCCGGTCATGGATTTGCGAAAAGATTGGAATTATTTGAATTAAGGGAAAAAGTAGAAGGAAAAGATGTCAAAGATAAAAATTAAAATTCTAAAGATATAATAAAAACACAGCTGACAGTAGAAACACAATGCATTCATTTTCACAAACAACTTTATTCTCTTGTATTTCCATCTTCTTTCTTCTACACAAGTCTATTTATATATATATATATATATATATATATATATATATATATTTTAATAATCATATCACCCCAAGCAAGGCATTTTACTGCCACTGTTTTGCAGGGGGTACATAGGAGGAAAGTTATGAGAAAGAGTGACAGGTTATAGGGGGTGTCAGGAAGTGGGTAAGAGAAGGATGAGAATACTGATGAGAGTGGACGGAGAAAGGAGCATGAGAGGACACTGTGGCCATAAAATGAGGGATCAATTTATAGATTGTAATATAGAATTGGTCCCCCACTTTATATCCACAATAGTATAGAATTTTTTTTATAATCATATCGCCCCAAGCAAGGTATTTTACTGCCACTGTTTTGCAGGGGGTTACATAGGAGGAAAATTGCGAGAAAGAGTGACAGGTTATAGAGGATGCTGGGAAGTGGGTAAGAGAAGAATGAGAATACTGATGAGAGTGGAGTGGATGGAGAAAGGAGCAAGAGAGAGGATGCAGATTAGTGAGATAGGAGGTAACTGTTGACTTTACATTTAAATTCTTGGAGGTTGTAGCTGTCGGGGAAGCAAGTAAATGGAAGAGAATTCCACAGACGGAAAGTACATGAAAAGAAACTGCTGGAGTAGAATCTTGGAGGTTGTAGCTGTCGGGGAAGCAAGTAAATGGAAGAGAATTCCACAGACGGAAAGTACATGAAAAGAAACTGCTGGAGTAGAATTTGCATTTACAATTTATTGGTTTCACAGTAAAAGGGTGGGACCTAGTTGCTAATCTTGTGGCTCGAGTAAATTTTTATATAGGAGGCACCAGTGAGCTAACTTCATCAGAGCAGAAGCCATGAAAGTATTTGTAGAAGAGGCACAAGGAAGCCACTTTGCGCCAGTGAGAAAGTGACTGTATCTGAGCTGCCAAGTCAGGATCTATCACATTACAGATTCTCCGTTGGATTTTGTCAAGGACCCCTAGGTGGATAGCAGGAGCACCCAACCAGATATGGCAGCAGTATTCAATGCACGGGCAAATGGTAGATTTATATATGTGCAGGATTGTTTCAGGCGGAAAAAGAACTTCCTGCCCATACACAGAACCGACTTTCTTAGCAGCGGATTTAGCTATGGATTCTATACAGTCATTCCACTTAAGGTCTTTTGTGAGAGTTAAGCCAAGGAGGCGCAGTGTTTTGCTTTCAGGGAGACTAGCCTGATCCATGCTAATTGGGAGTAGGAGCAATTGTCTGTGATGGTTAATAGATAGCAGCTTTGTTTTGGAAGCGTTAAAATTTGTGAGCCATTTCTCACCTCAGTTTGCCACAGATCAGAGTTCTTTTTCAAGCTTAGCATCGAGGATTGCTTTGTCAGCCTCAGCAGATTTTTGATCGATGCGAGTGTAAACTGTAGTTTCGTCAAATATTTGTGTGTGTGTGTATCATATATACATGCTTATTCATCGAGTTTCAAAAGATGAAGCATACAAAGGAAACAAGTATATTTGCATTTTACTCAGAATTCCCACACTTGAAAATGGATTAATTTTTATTTGTCTCTCTTGACTGAACCTTTTCTATTCACACTTTATTCAAAACAAGTGATCAATAATTTCTTCTTAAACCCGGAACTAGTAAACCTTAAAGAGATAGACTGCCTGTTGTGTCTCTGGGGGTGGCAGACAAACACTATTAAAAGCCAGAAACTAGAAAGATTAGAAAAGAAGTGAGTTTTCTTGTGTTTTTGTTTAATTGTTTTCATTTGTTTTGTTTTTTTTCGATCTTCTGTTATTCTCGTTTCATTCTTAAAATTTGGTAAAAAATGAAGTTATAAAAAAAGTGTTCACTAAAGCAAAGCAAAAATTCGCAAATATTTGATCTCGTACAAAAGATCAATTCTTTATAAACCAAATAACACTGAATACTAAAATTTTTTATTTATATGCTTACCGTTGTTGCAGAAGGGATCAGTTGAGATGTTGATAAAAAGAAATTAAAAAAGAAAAGGTCCTGAGTGTCAAACAATGTTGAGTATTTGCATTATTAACATACAGACTAGTGTCCCCATCTTTGTTGTTATCACATTTGAACTAATGAATGCTTGTCAATCCAGAACAGACACACAGTGGATTAAAGCTTTGGTTTGTGAATTTGGTGTCATCGTAATTTTTAGTTCAATCTCTTGCCTGGGTAGTGTAGTCTTTGATCCTGTTCACACAACACAAGCAAAAACTAAGCAGTACAAAACAAAACATTCCCCGGCAAAAACAATATGTGCCCTATTAATTAAATAAAGAGTCCACTCCAAAATTCCTTGAATGCTTATCTAGATAGACAAATACCTGAAGAAGTACAGAAGGCACAATGACTGAAATACTGTAATAACAACAAAGACGAGAAAAATAAATATAAATAAATAATCACAGTCAGGATGGTTGCACATTATGGTGCAGTGGATATTGGCCCGGAAAAAGTAATCAGGGAGCTGAGTTTGAATTTCAGAAAAATATTAATCCGTTTCTTCTCTTTCTGTTAAATATCAGAATAGATTGGGTTTTATAGCTTTTGTTGGCAACTAGAATCACAACCTACTACAGGAAAACCTTCTGCCTAGTCAGTCATGTTTCAAAAGTGACATGATCGCCTAAGCATGTATCATGTATGGCACTTAACTGACTGACTAAAGTATTAGCACCTCATGCCAGAAATTTAATGAGAAATGTTAATGACTTAAGTATAGATGATATCAATCATTTTTTTCATTTGATTAAGTTAACTTTAAATGGGAAAAATCCTGAAATCGAATACTGATTTTGAATAAATTTTAAATATGTTTAATTGTGCATAACAAGAAAAATAAATGTATAACCCAGCTATAAATGATCTTTCACAGTCAGTCAAGTGTCATACATGATACATGCTTAGGCAATCATGTCTCAAAAGAGACATGACTGACTGGCCAAAAGATATTCCCACAGTAGGTTGTCATCACTTTCTATGGTAAACTGGTTGCCATCTAACACAATGTGTTCTGCTATTTAACCCATAGCTGGAGGGAGAAAAGCAATTTCCCGAGGGTATTTGCATGAAAGTGAATGCAACGAATTCAATTGGAATTTAAACTCATCTCTCTGGATCTCCCACAACTTACGACGAAAACTACAAGCGAGCATTCTGAATTCTCATATTTGTATCCCTCATCAAAGTTGTTAATTTGAATCCCCATGGGAATGATTGGAAAATATTTTCCACTCCCTAATTTATAGGCAGAAGCACACAAAAACATGCCGGGATTTTTTCCTAGCCATTAAAATAGGCTGGTTCTTCGTTCCATCTGACTCGGTCTCTGTCTGTCTTGAAGTCAGAATGCAACATTCATTTATCCGGATTTACTCTTGTGTGTCAACCCCAATTCTTAGCTTGTGAACTTTTTGCTATATTATCATTTCTTTGCCTTGCGTCAATTGTTTGTTTACTTTATATTATTTTTGGACCTATTATTTTCTTTTCTTGTTATTGCTATTGAAAACTTTGTCGATTATGTTTGTCACAGAGTTCTAGAACTTACTTTGCATTTAACCATTGCTACTAAGAAAAGTGATTTACAAATCGACAGATGGCAAAAGACAAATAATATTGTTTAAGGAAATGATGTTCAATACGGGCAACAATTTTGAAACCTTACTGAAATAGAAAAATTCCTAGAAAACTATTTGCAGAAATTTATAAGCAAAGTTTAGAAAAAGTGAGCAATAAATAAAGATAAACCATTAATTCTTTAGCATATATTAGTTTGATAAAATTTGAACATATTGAAATAATTGAAACTGCATTTGTTGCCTACAGAACCCAAACACATCAAAAAGGGTGTTTTTTTTAAAAAAAAGAATCAGTAAATATCATTATGAATGCATAGGTAATACACTCCTGATCAAAAATTTAAGACCACTTAAAAATCTTTAAAAAGAAATTTTTTTTTTATGGATAGATTTTAAACTCCTCCCACTTAAGGTCACCAATACTACAATCTAAAAGGTTATGGAAACAAAAAGCTACATTCCAAACATTTTATTTAGAAATTTACATTTTTATAAAATGAGCCGATTTACACATGACCAAAATTATAAGACCAGGGGTATAAATTGTTAGGTCTATGGCAATTCCAATGTTTTTAGTTCAGTTAGAGATTAGCAATCACTGCGTAAAGGTGTTACCATGCTTAAAGCAAGCAAACTTACCAAAGTTGAGCATTCTCGAATTCTAGAATTCCATAAGCAAGGTTTGTCACAGTGGGCGATCACAGCTAAGGTAAATCGCAGTAAAACTGTGATTTGCAACTTTCTAAAGAACAGTGAGAATTATGGAAAAGCAAAATCCTCTGGTAGGCCCCCAAAAATTTCTCCTGCATTGACTAAGAGAATAAGACGGGTTGTTATGAAAGACGGAGGACTTTCTTCTAGTCAAATTAAGGCAGTCACAGATGCTGATTGCAGTCCTGTAACCATCAGACGACACTTAAGACAAAAAGGCATGGTAAATAAAAAGCGTAAACAAATTCCTCGGCTGCTTCCACGTCACAAGTTGGGCTGCTTAAAGTTTGGTCGTGAATACCAAACATGGGACGTTGAGAAGTGGAAGAAAGTCCTGTTTTCTGATGAGAAAAAATTCAATCTCGATGGTCCTGATGGCTTCCAACGATATTGGTGTAACAAAAACATGCTTCTTGAAATTTTCTCTGCACGTCATAGTGGTGGAGGGTCCCTAATGGTATGGATGCCTTTTCTTATAGAGGGACGATGGAGCTCCAGGTGATGCAGGGTCATCAGAGAGCGGCTAGTTGTGTTAACATGACACAAAAAGCATCTTTGATGATGGAGGGCCATCATTTGTGTGGGGATGGATGGTTATTCCGACAGGATAATGCTGCAGTCCATTTTGCAAGACGGACCTTGACCTTTCTACAAGAAAATGGGTCCATCTCTTGGGACATCCTGCATGCTCACCAGACTTGAACCCAATTGAAAATGTTTGGGGATGGATGACAAGAGATGTTTATCGAAATGGCAAACAATATTCAACAAAAAATGAACTTTGTGAAGCCATCTTCAGAAGCTGGAGCAACATCCCCCGCACCTTAATGGAAATGCTTATTTCTAGCATGCCCGACAGAATTTTTGAAGTCATCAAAAGCAGTGGAGGTAGACTTCATTATTAAATTTGGTTGTTGAATATTTTCGTAGAATTTTTGTCTCTGGTCTTATAATTTTGATCATGTGTAAATCGCCTCATTTTATAAAAATGTAAATTTCTCAATAAAATGTTTGGAATGTAGCTTTTTGTTTCCATAACCTTTTAGATTGTAGTATTGGTGACCTTAAGTGGAAGGAGTTTAAAATCTATCTGTAAAAAAAATTTCTTTTCAAAGATTTTTAAGTGGTCTTAAATTTTTGATCGGGAGTGTATAACAGTTCAAATTTCAGATATTTTGTTTAATTATAACTAATACCCTTGGAAAAGGCAAGAAGCTATCTTTTCTCTCTCAGCTATCAACTGAATAATAGAGGAGTTTAAACTTTCTTGACTTGATTAGCAACCAGACTAAATGAGTAACAACTGTAGAGATGATAATGAAACAACACTCCCCTATCTTTCCTAATCATGATGATTCATAATTTACAGATATTAAAGAAAGAGTTGAGCTGTAATGGCCTAAATCCTGAAATTTTATGGTAAAAACTGGTAATTCAGTATTTGTCTATAATTCTGATATCAGTTGGTATTTACATTATTGGGACTGTTGTGCTCATCTTTATTGTCATGTTTACGAAGTTTTGACTGCTGTACATTCCAGCCTTCTTCAGGTGCAAGCAATTTTGAACCAAACACTATATTTCGTATTGTTCATGTTCAATTGAGAGTTGAGTTCAAGGGCGATACCTACATGACATCTGAAAGTGGCATCACGTATGGAACGAGAACAATCTACCCCAGCGATCAAAATAGAGGGTTCGATTCAAAATTCCTAGCATCTGAAGAAGGCTGAAGTGTACAGCGTCCAAAATGTCGTAAAGATTGCAATAAAGGTGAACACAACAGTCCGAACAGTGTAAGTAATCAATAATTCAATATAATAAAAAGCCCTAACCAAAAATGCCCAATTTATCAGATTAAATATTTTTATTATTTCATACATTTTATATTATTCTCTCATTCCTTGCTTCTAAGACATTTCTGCTGATAAATTTTTCAGCTTTCCTCAGGTATGTGTTTAATATAAAAAATTCTACAAATGGCTTAGTACTTGACAAAAAGAAAAAAAAATCATCAAAAACTAAACACAAGGTGAAACAAATACTTGGGATATATACTGGTCAAAATGTGTTTAAAAAACAATTATAAAAATTTATGTAATTCTGAAACACAATCCATCTGATAATTTCACATATAGGCTGAAAAGAAAAGTATATATTGGCTAATGGCTGTCCGAGCCAAGTATACCTGACTGTTCGGGCAGCTAGACAATCCCTGTTGTAGATGCCTGCTCAGGCACATTTGTGTTTATTCAATATCCACAGAGCGCACTCTTGGTTTATACTGCAACTATGTTGAGCAGACCTTAGCTACATTTTTAGGGAGAGAACATATCATCTGGCATGATCAACTGTTTGAACAAGGCCAGGACACTCAAAGCCTCAGTCGCGATGACTTGTGACTTTATACTAGCATAACCATCAATGAACATTTCCGTTTTCCCAATTTCACTCACAAGGCTTCGGACAACCTGTCGTGTGGTTTTCAGGTACTTTCCAAAGTTATCACATACTAGGATTGCCTCATTAAGTCACCTTTCTGATGAATTGATAACAGAGAGATTTGAACCTGGATCACATGATCGGAAAAATGAGCATTTTAACCATTCATTCAAATAACAGTGTTCAGATGAAGTGAACGTGATAATATTTGGATATTTAAAAACATATTTTTATGTCTTGATGCATAAAAAATAGAATATTGTTCATATTTTGTATTTCTTGTCTTGTAAATAAAATCAGAAAAAGGAAAACTGAGTTTAGGAAAAAATATCAGTTGACTCACTTTTTTTTGGCTTCCTTCTGCTATTTTTGCTAATAAGGAAATTCAAGATGAGGGGTAATGCCAAACTTAGCTTTCATGGAAAATGGATCCAAGAAGTTGATCCATGATTGCTGGCTATGCTGAATTCCTGAGCAAAACTCTTTCTGGGGAAAGCAGATTTCGGAAACTCATCTCTTGATTGTTTTCGTAAAGAATGCAAGCTATCTATAGAGATGATAAAAGCTTTATGTTCTTTAGAAGATTAAAAATGAAATAAGAGAAGTGCACACAGGCACTTAAAAACCTTTGGAACTGAGGCCATATTAATAGGGCACATTGAGGGGAAACTCAGAAACTCTATATCAGGAGGAAAGATACCAGGTAATTGATTAACCAATTTAGCAACAACAATTCTCACAACTTTTTTATGTTTCGTTCAAAAATATTAAGCCTAGTAAAACTAATATTAAATCTTAGTTTAGATGCACACATGAGAGACTGTGTGTGTGGGGGGGTATGGACGCAAATAAGTGTGTATATATATATATATATATATATATATATATATATATATATATATATGTGTGTGTGTGTGTGTATACATGCAGATACAAATGAATATACAGTATTTACATTATTCGAACTATTGTCCTCTTCTTTGTTGCCATTTGTATGACGTTTTAGACGTTGTACACTCTGGCCTTCTTTGGGTGCTAGGAATTTCAAACCGAACCTTTATTACAATCACTGGGGTATATCATACTCATTCCTTGCATAAAACCTCAATTGGAAGTTATGAGTTATCTCCCTCTAACCCTGCAAGTTCACCACTGCTGTAGCCTGATCGTGAACTCATAACTCTAAGAGTCAAGTCAAAAACTAACCAATGTCTATATCCAGTGATTGTAATAAAGGGTTTTGTTCAAAATTCCTAGACCTGAAAAAGGCTGCAGCATACAACAGCTGAAACGTTGAACAAATGGCAACAAAGATGAGGACAATAGTCCGAATAATGTAAATACTACCTCATCTCAGAAATATAGACAAATACAAATGAATATATATAAATATTTATCAGGTTTTAATAGAACAGTGCTCAATGCAATAAAATGTAGGGTAATATATATCATATTCTTTTCCTCATTGTTTGCCTGGCTTGCTTGATTGATTTGTTTAGTGGCATATTAGCCTCTATGGGTTGAAATTTAAATATTTTCAACACAATTTTATTGTGGATCTGGGAACAATGGCAATTAAGAGGTAGCAGGACTCAGGGTTTTATGCTCAATGCAATCTTCAGGTGCTGAAGTTTGTGTTATGCATAGAATGCCAAGTCTTGCTACATGTGAGGAAAAAACATTTATTCCTGAACATATAATTTATAGCTCTTTTATATTACATTGAACACTATTTTATTAACACTAACATTCAATATGCTATATATATATATATATATATATATATATAATAACTTCTTGTTCTTAAATCTATTTTCCTTCTCAGTATAATTTTTTGATTAAGTTATTTAATCAGTTTATTTTGATGTTGACATTATTTGTGACCCTTTAACAGTGACCTTGTAAGGTCATTATTTCATCTGACCCAATTCTTTCTTATGCTTTTTATTTTTAATTCATTTTACTGTATCTCTTCGTTTCTGTCACCAAGTGGCAAACTTATAAGTTCTGACTGCAAAGATCTGCCATATTTTTCTTATTTGTTTTCCTTTTCCCCTACACTTACTTCCATTTTTTTACATATACACAAACAAATAAATTTATTTTCCTATAATGATTTGTTATTAGTAATGAGGCTGGTATTAAATTCACTTGTTGAAATGGTCATCCAATTTTGAGAAATTTGAATTGTTTCATATATATATATATATATATATATATATATGTGTATGTGTGTGTGTTTATCTCCATGGTGACATAATTTGAAATACTGATTGACTAGTATCGAAACACCTAAATGCATTTCCTCCAACCACTACTCGCTAATTTTCTAAATAACCATGAATTCATCTTATATTTTCAAAAATAAATCATTTTCACTATTTATTATAACATATCACCTGAAGAGGAACAGTCCTGTTCAGAAACATGAACATTTTTGTGAAGTGATATTATGCTTTTATAAACCATTGTAATAACAAAATTAATATATATATATATATATATATATATATATATATATATATATATATATATATATACACACACACACTGATACCTCATTTTAATGAATAAAAGAGTAGAAACATTGGTTCAAAGCAGATTGTCTATAGTTATTAATACTATGTCTGTAGTGGCTAATATAAAAAATTACACTACAAAACAAAAAGGAATAATATTCTATTTGGCAGAGACTTACCTTGCTGAAGAAAGAGAAAGCGGGTTGTCTGCACATGCATTTGTAGATGTCATGGAACCGCGAGGCGAGCTTATGCAAGGCAATTTTGGAATGACACGATGCATGTATCATCAGCAAAAGTGAGGCTCTCACATGCGAAAAATTTTAGTTTCTTGCCTGAGACCAAAAACACATAAAATGTGGGGTGTTGGCGATTCATGAAGGCTATACCGGAGTTCGGGAGACAGGGCTTTGTTTATGGTGTGCAGGGAACGGAGTCCCAAGTGAAGCAGTGTTCCAAGTTCTACGTAGAGCAGCTGGGAGAACAGATTCAAGCCGTCATTAATTCCTCTACCAACCACACTTTGTCAAACAAATACTACATTCTACTGTACATGTAATCAAGTAAACTATGAAATCCGACACTGGAAAATACATTTAAATATACACTATTTTGTGCTACTGTCGAATTCACCTTGTTCTGCTGTTCTACTCTTCCTCTAGGTGACATGGTTATAGAAAATGATTAATATAAATTCATTTAAACACACTGGCATATAAAAAAATATGAAAAACCTAATGGAGCAATAAGCCACACGTTTGGTTACACTCATGTAAACAAAGTGACGGTCCATCAACTAGTAGTCAGCTTGTGAACAGCGGCTTGTAATCTATTGTTGCCACAACTCTGTAGCATGCAAAACTTCCAAATGGTATTAGGATGCTTTAGATTTTTCTGTTGCCTCCAATATCCATTAAAGAGAAGTCTGTAATACTAAGGGATGAATGTATATTAGCGAAAATGATATATTTTATATATATATATATATATATGTTAGCTCTATCACTGATATTGAGCATTTTCCAATAAGTACCACATATATAACATATGAATAGTATATATAATAAATTGCATATATATATATATATATATATATATATATATATATTCCAGTTATAAACAAGTTATTACGTGACCCAGGTTTCTACCATGAGTGGTGTCTTCAGGCGATTTTCAAAAACTTATTGAAAATTGCCTGAAGACACCACTGATGGTAGAAACCTAGGTCACCTAATAACTTGTTTACAAATAGAAAATATTCAAAAGCTCTACAATATAAATGTATTGAACACTTTTTAATACAATTGTGCACTGGTCTAATTTTATTATGACCAAAAACTAAGTAATTAAACAATCAATATATATATACACATTTTATGTATATACATATATATTTATTATATAGTTTAAAAAATGTACAGATTACAATCTACTTCATAGTGTACATTTTGTTTTGACATTGAAAGGACAATGTCTCATCAGGTAATAAATGCTAAACTATAATTTATAATAAATATTCAGAGCTATATTTCTATATTAACCACTGTTTGACCTTCATTTTTTGAACATTATTAATATTTTCTGCTTTCCTTATTCACTGGTATATATATATATATTAGTTACATGAATTAATATATATATATATAGAGAGAGAGAGAGATATGAGCACACACACATGTATAGTATTCCACTTTCACTCTTTCTGCCTATCTGCTTCTAGAAAGTTTGGGCAAGTTTATATTTATATACTGTGTGGACAAGTTCATGTGTCACATGGGTAAATCCCCCATAACAGTATTATTATTATTCAGATGTTAATAAAACAGGGTTCAATATAGTATGAACAGAGTTTATATATATATGTCATATTTGTCTATACGTCTGAGATAAGGCAGTATTTACATTATTTACATTATCTGGACTATTGTCTTCATCTTTACTGCCATGTTTACAATATTTTGGCCTTTGTACACTCCGGCCTTCTTCAGGTGCTAGGAATTTTGAACTGAACCCATTTTTATTACAATTACAGACTGTATCATTCTCATTCCAACTTAGTTTAACTCACTAAGTTATTTGTTCACCACTGCTGTAGCCAGGTATTGAACACACAACTCTTTGGCTCAAGTCACTGGAACTAACCAATGCCTATATCCACTAGGCCATGTGTCCTTGAGAGAATAAGAGAGGTAAGATAAAGGGAGATAACTACATGGCTACCAGAAGTGGCTTTGCACATGGAATGAGAATGATATACTTCAGTAATAACGTCATGAACATGGCAGTAAAGATGAAGAGAATAGTTCAAATAATGTAAATAGTGTAGTGTGTGCGTGTATTTTTTTTTAATCATGTCACCCCAAGCAAGGCATTCCACTGCCACTATAGCGCAGGGGGTTACATAGAGTGATTGGGTATAGGAAATGTCAGGAGGGTGATAGACGAGTAAGGAGGTACATAGGGAGAGAGTTGGAGAGAGTGGGTGTGAGTTAGCGTGTTAGGAGGTGTCTATTGACCCTACATTTAAACTCCTGGAGGTTGCAGCTGTCGGGCAAGCAAACATGTGGTAGGGAATTCGACAGGTGAGTAGTGCGAGGAAAGAAGCTGTTGGAGTAGAAATTGCGGTTACATTTCATCCGTTTCACTGTAAAAGGGTGGGACCTAGTTGCCAATCTAGTATCTCGTGCAAATTCACATCTAGGGGGTACCAGTGATTTAAGTTCGTCAGAGCAGAAGCCATTAAAGTATTTATAGAAGAGTCACAATGAAGCCACGTCACGCCGGTGAGAGAGTGACTGCAGGCGGTCAGCCAAGTCAGTATCAATCACATAACAGATTCTTCGCTGTATTTTGTCAAGAACCCTGAGGAGATTAGCAGAGGCACCTGACCAGATGTAGCAGCAGTACTCAATACACAGGCGGATGGTAGATTTATACAAGTGCAGGATAGATTCAGACGGAGAGAAGTTCTGGGCCCTGCACAGAGAGCTGACTTTCATAGCAGCGGATTTAGCAATGGATTCAATGTAATCATTCCACTTGAGGTGTGCTGAGAGTGTCGGGCCAAGCAGGCGTAGTGTTTTACTCTCTGGGAGGCAAGCCTGTTCCATACTAATGGGAGGGAGGTGCGGTTGTCTGTGGTGGTTAATTGACAGCAGCTTATTTTGGAAGAATTGAATTTTACGAGCCATTTCTTACCCCAATCCACCACGGATTGGAGGTCCTTTTCAAACTCGGCAGTAAGGTTCGCCTTGTCACCAACACCAAATTTTTGATCGAGGCTAGAGTAAACTGTGGTATCATCGGCGTACATGCCTTCTTGTGATCTTATGGCATCGGGGAGATCATTGATGTAGATTAGAAAGAGCGTAGGACCTAGGATAGAGCCTTGGGGGGACACCTGCGTTTGTAGGTTAGTTCTTGGAGGCATGTCCATTTAATACCACCTTCAGTGTGCGGTTCGAGAGGAATGACTGGATTAAGTCCAACAAAAGTCCAGTTATGCCATAGCTTCGCAGTTTCCGTAGAAGGCCGGCATGCCATACTCTGTCGAATGCTTTAGAGATATCCAAGGCGACGGTTCGGGCTTCACCATTCTTGTCAAGAGCCTGGTATATATACTCAGTGATGGTCGTTAGCATATCAGCAGTAGACCTGGTGAAGCAGAAGCTATACTGTTTGTCTGAGAGGAGCCCGTGGGCTGTGAGATGCTGAGCGACCTCGGCATTGATAATGGCTTTGAACACTTTGCCGAAGATCGGAAGAAGGCTGATGGGGTGGTAATTTGCGAGGTCCGAGGGTTCACCAGTGTTCTTGAATATTGGAACCACAGAAGAAGACTTCCAACAGGCAGGAAAGCAGGAGGAAGATAGGTAAAGGTTGTAGAGCTTAAAAAGGATAGATGAGAGTTCAGGGGCACAATTCTTCAAAACTATGATTGGGATTCCATCCCCACCACTTGCTTTGTGAGGGTCCAGTTTTGAGATTATGCTAGAAATCAGCGAGGGCGTGATGTGGACGTCATTCAATTGGGCCTCAGTTCTAGATGGGAAATGGGGTGTATGGATTCCAGACGAATCCAGACTCTAATTGGTTGAGAATCTACAGGCAAAGCATTCAGCCTGGTCCGCTGAGGAGGTGAGGACCTCAAACTCGTTGATTAGTGGGGGTATTGAGGACTTACTCTTGTTAAGCATGCTTTTACAGAGGTGCCAGTAGTCTTTGGCACCAAACTTAGAGGATGCTATGCGCTGCTTCATTCTGGCAGCAAACAGCATCTTAGCTTCGTTAAGTATCTTTTTACACTTATTACGAGCTGAGGCAAAAAGGCGCCTGTTTTGGTCCAACACGTGACTATGATAAAGCCGAAAGAAGTGATTCTGGTGGGCAATGGCGGCCGAGCAAGCAGGCAAGAACCAGGGAGACGAATGGGATTTAAGCTGAAATTTCCTGGCAGGGATGAAAGCATCAATGCCAGCCTTAACCCAGGAGGAGACCTCTGATGCACAGTCTTCCAAGGGACGTCGCAGAGGAAGTCACGGAACAAATTCCAGTATGCTCTTTGATAGCAGTCGGATATTCTGTTGGTCTGGATTTCTTGAGTAGGGGTGGAGTGGAACGAGATGTTGACAGAAACTACGGCGTGGTCAGAATTTCCGAGAGGGCAGAGCTGTCTGGTGGAGCAAGATATATACACACACACACATAACGTTCTAAATCAAAAGCATGCTTCAGGGTTTCATGCGTTATTCAATCATTATGTACATTTTTAAAACTTTCAAAGTTTGAAAAATGCACCTGATGAAACTCCAAGTTGGGTCATTGACATAGGACAATATGTATATATATATATATATATATATATATAAGAGTAAGAAAAAATAGAATAAAAATCCACAGTTCGTAGCATTTACTTTTTAAAAGTGCTCAATATAAAGTAGACCAATATATTATTATCATAATATTTTGATTATAAATGTTATAATAAAAACATTTTACATTGCTACACGGAAGCTTTCATGTTTCAGTACTATGAATTGTATTTCATCTGGCAATGGTTGGTATCTGCCAGTCACCAACCATTGTCTGACCAAGTATAATTCATAGTATTGAAACATGAAAACTTTTGTGTATTGATGTAAAATATTTTTATTATAATAATTTTTAATAAAAATATTATGATCATAATATTTATCAGCATTCCCTTTCTTTTATGCGCATATATAGTTACATTAACATAAGTGTCATTTTAGTCTGATGACATCCTGAAGAACAAAACCTGTTGTATGAATTCTTTTTACACTTTGTCATTAATATTTATCTGTTACTGGATTTCACTTAAGCAAAACAAACTAGGACGGATAATTTTGGTCTTTACAAGTAGTTTTCTCTTAAAAAAAAATTGCGTAAAAGAGCAATCTAATTTTTTATTTGCAAAGTCCTTTCAGGATGTAGAGATCACTGCTCTCTATGACTGGCTGTCTTTTGTTACTCGAATTAGCTTTTGAACCTTTATCATGCATCTTTTGAGTTTTGTTTTATGGCATATCAACACCTCTGTGGGTTATTTAATGCCAAAAAGGTGAGATTTTAATGTATTTTTAATGTTCAGTTATAGTGAGAAGGTTGATTTAGTCAGATTTTAATGAAAATTTGTTTTTAGTTTTTTATTTTAGAAAACTGAAGATGACTTCTAGTCTCGTATTCAAAAATGTTTAGCTGAGAATAGTTTTTTTCTTTCAAAAATGTTATGGCAATAATTTTTCTTCAGAAATATATATATATTTCTATAAAGGTCTATTCTTATACTTTTACAGTGTTTTAACCCCAGTTTGGAGGTTAACTATTTGCCCATAGCTGGGACCCTAACAGGTGCTACCACTCCAGGTCAGAACAACAACAATTAAGAGGTGGTTCCATGCTCCTCACAACCTTTCAATCCAGAGGCCTTGCTGCCGAATGCAGTTTACCATCTTGCCTAGGAACCAATGCATCTTTGTCCTGCCATTTACTCGCACAAACTTGTTAAGCAGGTTACTCACTTTTCTCACTCGGTTCTTTTATCTTCACTATATCCTGTCAGTGTTAAATTCTCACGGCCTTCTTTCCTCATTATGTGTCCTAAAATTTCACAAGTGTCCTTTTTTATTGTAAATATGAGTTGCTTTTTGTTCCCTTCAGTCAGTTAAGTGCCATACGATATACACGCTTGGGCGATCATGTCTCAAAGGAGACATGACTGACTGGGTAGAAGATTATCTTGCAGTTGGTTGCTTTCTGTGGTAGACTGGATGCCAGCCAAGGCTATAGAACCCAATCTGTCCTATTATTTAACTCATAACTGGAGGGAAGATATGGATTAATACCTTTCCCAAGGGTATTTGCACGTAAGTGAATGCAATGAATTCAATTAGAATTCGAACTTGGCTCCCCAATTTCTCGTTTCGAGCCGATATCCACTGCGCCAAAATGCAGATCCTTTATTCCCTTAGATTTAATTTAAAAATTGTTTCCAATCAAGCAAATCTGATCCTACTAAATGGCAATTCCTTTTAACAAATGTTTCAATTAAACAGGAATTATTTAGGAATAATGAGGAGGAAACACATTTTTAACAAAACAAGATAAGGACTTTATTTAGAAATTTACACATTTGAAGTTTCAGTTGCTTGTTTCAGGACAAGTAATCAAATATTAAAGGTTCATAATTTCAATGAATTGTCAAAAAGAGAACATGTTCATATTAAATCATCAGACACGAAAGAAAATTCAAAAGTGCTTAAAACAAATTGAGAAAGTTCGTTTCTCACATAAAATTGATACAGTTGTATTCAACATGAATAAAAGATATATTTTAAAATACTTAGCTTAGGAGTTAAATAAAGTTCTTTGAAATTCACCAGCTCTCATTAGAGGCGGATAATGTATCAGTGTGTAATTCGACACCAGCATTTATTTAGACACATGGGACTCTCTCTCTCTCTCTCTTCTGTCCTTTCTTTTTCTTTTCTCTTGATTCAACTTTCTCTGCCTATTTATATCAAAAAGCAATTTGACTTTGACTTGTTACTTTTTCTCAGTTTGTAAATTGGTCAATTTTCATTGGTCAATGGTAAATTTTCACCTAGGCTCACTGAACTTTGCCTTGATTTTTTTCTCCAGCTTGGAGCCAATCCCTTTTTCTATTGGTCAAAATTAATTTTGCACAGGCTTGCAAATTTGAAAACAGTGAAGAAAAGAGATTTACTTTTATTTTGTATTCACAACAAACATTTTTACATTGCATTTCATCAATACATTGATGTAAAAAATACTAACTCACATAATTTTTTTATTCTCTGAAAATATTGCTAAGATTTTTGTGCCACAGACTAAATTTAAAATCCATTTGTGCATCTCAATTATTACTTATAGAGTGACAGAGATTTGGGAATTGTTTTGAAGTGGAAACACTTCTTAGGAACAAATCACTTATATATCTGAAGAATATCTTTACCTTCTAGTTTTGAATTGATGTTTTTGTTTTTTTTACATTTCTTGGAACTTTCTTAAACTGTACCACAATATCTGAATAAGAAATTTAAAGAAATATCTTTTCACTTGGACAACTACCTTGAGGATTGTAAATATTAAAAATGCTTAAAGATATACAAATTTCGAGTAAACCTCCGTAAAAAACCATAAGACAAATGTACAAATCCTAAGAAAAAAGTTCCTGAAAAATTCTTTAAAAAAAAAAAATCTTGAGATTCTTTTGATCAGCCAGATAAAAATTTACAATGACCAATTTTTTTAAAAAATTTGTATTAATCTATCTCTTCTCTCCAGTTATGGGTCAAATATCAAGACAGATTGGGTTCTATAGCCTTGGATGGCAACCAGTCTACCACAGAAATAATGGCAACCTACTGCAGGATAATCTTCTGTCGAGTCAGTCATGTCTCTTTTGAGACATGATCGCCCAAGTGCGTATCACATAAGGCACTTAACTGACTGAATAAGTGATTTAGAGTGTGTTATCTCCTATGATTTCTACCAAAAGGCCTTAGAGTCAGAAAACAATAAAAGTGGGGGCGGAGTTCCCTGAACATTGCCCAGGGTAACAGGACTGTTGAACAATAAAACAAAGAAGGTGTTAGAATGGCTTAAACAATGCACAGCATTGGAATCTGACTCAGTTAGAAAACATCTTCTGGAAAAATCATCTTCAAGATCTAGTTTTATATAATTACTAAAAATTCATTTGATGTGCTTTTTAGGCAATTAAAATTCTCTTTCTAAAAAATGAAACTGGAATGTCTTAAGCTACATCTTTAAGTTGAGTAAAAAAAAGAAATTAAATGCATATTTAAAGACAAAGAGCTAAAAAATTTACTTTAATGCATGAAAGATAAAGAATTTTTTAAATTATTGCAGAACAGAAAGATTAAATCAATGAGGATAGATTTTTGTTTGTGTTTTGTATTGATTGTGAATTCAGGAGAGAATGACAAGATGAGAAAGTTTTCTGGAGAAATCCAAAAAACATAGAAAAATGTGTTCATTTGTTATCGTCTGTGTCTTGGATTTATCTCTTTGGATAAAGAAGCAGATTGTTTAATGGGCTGCTGAAAAGTTCTCACCTTGACCAAAAAAAAAAAAAAAAAATCCCCTTAAAATATATATATAATCAGGAAACAAAAGTTAGATATTTTTACAAATCCTTTGGTGATATTATATTTTGCGGCCCCAGCCGTTTTTTCAAACCAAATTCATGAATATTGGTTTGAAAAAGTGGCTGGGGCCACAAAATACAGTCTTACTAATGGATTTGTAAAAATATCTAACTTTTGTTTCCTGATTATACCACTTTGTTAAATTTAGCAATAAAATTTAACATTGAGTTCTCTGTGGAGTCTGTCTCTATTGAAATTTACCTTACCAAATTTCAAAGATTCTACTTTATATATATATATATATATATATATATACATACATACATACATACATACATATGTCTGCAGATGACTATTTACACTTTCACACCCTGATTGATCACTCTGGAAGAATGGTAGACTTTGAAAAAACAGTAGCTACTCTGGCATCTACGCATTGTTCATTCAGCAGTGAATTAGAACACTCTCAGCTATTGGGCATGTATAATGATAATATACACGCTAAAACGTCTGCCTCCTTCTACCGAGCGCCCATAGCTCAGAGGTAGAATCGCTGACTGATGCCAATTCGGTCGAGTTTCAATCCTGGGTAAAAAGCAATCAGCTGTCTAACCGTACTGATGAGCTGTGATACAGCGAAAGAGATCTGTCTGCGCATGACATATATATATATATATATATATATATATATGGCAACCAGTCTACCACAGAAAGTAATGGCAACTTACTGCAGGATAATCTTCTGTCGAGTCAGAGTGTGTGTATGTATATATATGTGTGTGTGTGTTTGGTCAGATTTTGGGGATTGGGTCAGACCAAGAACATATTAGAACAATCTTACAAAAGATATGAATGTCTTTATTGAAACAAAAATATACTGTAGGTTGGGGGTAAAAAAAAAGCCCTATTTCCTGATAAATTATTTTGGTTTCAGGAGAGAGGAATAGATTTTGTAAACTTTGCCTGCTACTCTCTTCCCGACAAATTGATATCAGCCAACAATAATTTTCTGGTTTTGTCTTCTATTGTACCTCTTTAATTTCTTTCAAGTTATACATAGGTGAAGATAATCTGCTAAAATGCTCACTACATAATGTCATCATACGTGCCTATTTCATCCACCAATGAACACTGTCTCAACTCTGGTAAAGGTAAGTATGCTCTCATTAATATATTTACAAAGAAGAAAGGGCTTTTGAAAGAGTCAAATTACAGAGGTTCTTAAATTGAATTATCTTAGACAATAAGGTACAGTGAAATAATCGCTAGAGTAGGATGCAAAACAACACATCCCAACCTCCTCGGACCAACAGGTCATTTGCACTTCAAACATAATAAAAGAGAATTGTGCAGTTCAATTGTTTTATGTAACCCAAAATTTGTTCCCATATCAGAAGACTATAATTATTTGTTGGCATTCGTGTAACATGATTACCAGGAAGATCTCTTAAATAGATCCTTTTGTCTTAGGAAAATGGCAGTAGGTATCCATGGTTAATGGTGTGCTAAGTAATGCTTTCATTGATTATGCAATGAGACTGAATACAAAGGAATTCTTAAGGTCTTAAATGGTTTGGCAGAAAAAGACTTTTTGATTCATGAAGAAAAATACTCATCCGAGCTTAAACAAATATAGCTCAGGCTCCGATATCCATCTCAAGCTTTATCACTTCCTTGAAAAAAGTATTTATAGGAATATAAGATCATTTTATTATAAATAATTTCGTACAACTTCCTATCTTTTTTGGGGGTGGGGCAGGAATTATTTCTTGATTTACTATCCATTGATATAAGCTTGTAAAACAGTAAAGCCTCCAAACAAATCTGCTTTCTTTTAATCTCCAAGAGCCTCTTTTTGTTTTTCATCATCATAGCTGACAGAAATCTCAAGGGAAGCAGCTTGTTGTGCTTTCTCAACTTACCATTCATCCGTACATCGAGTGATTGCTGCCACATCTGGTGTGGTGCATCTGCTATACATTTAGAGATTCTTAATAAAATAAAAAAGAAGAATCTGCAATATCATTGGTCCTGACTTGGCATCTTGGCTTCATTCACTTTCTTATTAAAATAATGTAGCTTCCTTGTGCCTTTTCTATAAATATTTTTATGGCAATTGTTATAATTAGTTTTCCTCCATTAAATGCAGTACTAGGTTGGCAGTAAGGTCTTATTCTTTTACAGTTGAAATAGATGTAACTGTAAGTTCTTTGTTAATCATTTATTCTCTTGCACTTCTCACTTGTGGAACACTGTTGCAGCTTTTGTAAATGCAATATCAACCGTTATCTTCTGTCTTTTTAATTCCCCTTCTTTTATCTCCATCTTTATTTATCTCCAAGGCCTCTTTTCTAATTACAGGTCACAAAAATTTCATCTATTGTATGTGTCCTTTTTTGTTTCTATCACTTTCTCAAGTCATATCTATTGACTCACAGTCTTCTCTTCATTTGTGAGGAATACTATGATCAAAGATGAACATTTTTGGTCAAATCATGATAAGTGGGTTAGTAAAAGAGAGAGACTTAAGGGTCATTAAATTGTGATGAGAAAATATAGGGGTAGAAATTGAAAGTACGAGGTTAAGGAATCATCTCAGAAAAAGTCTTCCATCATTTAATTCAAAGACATCATTTTAACTAAACTCAAAACTTAGAGTTTCAAAAATAAGGGTCATTTTTTTCTTTTTCAAAAACAAGGGTCATTTTTCATTTAATAGTAACAATATGATTGGGTTTTTTTTTTTGTTTGTTTGTTTGTTTTTTTTTATTTTAAGTGAACAAGTTTATTTTCTGGTCAATTTTACCCATCCATGAATGCCTAAGTAGAGTAATGCTTATTGGCATGGAAGCTGGAATTGGAAAGCAAAATTCAAATCCTACCTGAATCAGTAAGATTCACTTCCATAAAAATTTCTTGTAAAAGGCATGAATCCATCTTTTCTACTCCTGTCTATTAGTTAAATAACAAGTTAGATTGGAATCTCTAGCTTCGGGTGGCAGCCATATTTCAGAGGACAACTCTGAATTCAAAAACATGAAGAAGGCAATGGTAAACCATTCCAGTGTCTTTCCTAAGAAACTAGGGAAATTCACAATCTGATGAGAGCCGTTACTGCCAATGTTCTGAAAGTGACATGGCTTAAAAGAAGTAAAGAATAAAATCTGAAAGGGTGTATGGAAAGTATTTAGATTTTGATAAGAGAGAAAATGTGATAACAATAAAAGAAAAATGATTTCCATTTGCAGCTCTGGATATTTCAGAAGTTTTATCAATCAATTTATTGACATCAAGTCAACAGCTTTGAGGAACTAACATTACGACACATATCAAGTGATATTGTCTGACTAATTCTAAATTCTCTTTTTTCTGTACTAGAAATCATTCGAGACAAGGCTCAAGAGCCACCCAAGATAAAGGGTTATTGCTTAATTAGTTATGATGTAATGCATGATAGGAATGAATGAGGAAGTGTCAGGAAGTGAAAATGACGAAGATAAGGACAGATAGGGACTTGAAGAGATTTACCACATGAGGTGGGAAACTGACAAACTTTGAATGGTCATAAATTTGTTGCTAACGGAAATACCAACATAAATTTGGTGCCATCTTTTTATCTTTTTGCCAGATTCCCTACAACTATATTGATGTTTTTCTAGATATATTAAAAATAAAATTTTAATCTGGGTTAACTTGATTATAGTGCTTAGGAAAGCCCCCTGCATGGGGGTCTGTGGACACAGAGTATATGATGATGATTCAATCCTGTAAAAGTAGCATGACATGCCCTATCTGTGAAGGTTTGAAAGACGGTGGAAAGAAAGAGCAGAGCACACCTGAAGAGAAGAATTACTTTGGAAATAGCAAAAAAGTAGGGATAAGCTTGACATGACGTGTCCACAAGAAGAGGTTAAGTAGTAGAAATATATCTCCTGCTAAGGCAGTGTAATTAATTTTGAACTTCATGTGAGGATTGAACAGCTTCAATCAAGATGTGCCAGCAAAACTCCAATTTTGGTCTAATCTGAATCTTGTAACAATAAAGCATGGCAGAACAAGTCTGGCTGAGGTAATCACTCTTGTGAAATTAGCACCTGTGAATCATTCAAGAAACATTGAAGACAGACTGGAGAAAGCAATTACATAGAAATGCAGACGATTACAAGTAAAAAGTCAAATTATATATTTTTTCTTCTTGACTTTGCAAAACTGGAAATGAAGAAACAAGAAAATTATTTCAAAGTTATCAGAATGTATAGAAAAAATCACAGAATGGAAACTCTTTTTCAGGTTTCATAAGAAAAGAAAAATACTGGTTTACCATATTTTATTCTGAGGCTAAGCAGAGCCACCGAAAAGCAGCAATAGCCTCACCTCCAGGCACTTGTCTCTTATGGCCTCTCTTTGTTGGGCTTGATGCTAAGCAGACATTATTCAAAAAATAATTTCATGCAAAATTAATTTTACCAACAACCCCCTACACACACACATCCATCATTTTTATCTTTTTAATTGCAGAAAATTAAATTGTATCCAAAATTTATAGCAGGCTTCGGGCACTGATAAAGAAGAATATAATCCCACAAGTGGGAACAAGTTTATGCTTATATCACTTTTACAACCAGAAAAGGGTCTTCAAATTCTTAAAAAAGACAAAAGGGGTCTTCAAATTCTTAAAAAAGACAAAAGGGGTCTTCAAATTCTTAAAAAAGACAAAGGGGTCTTCAAATTCTTATAAAAGACAAAAGGGGTCTTCAAATTCTTATAAAAGACAAAAGGGGTCTTCAAATTCGAAAACAACATTATCACTTTTCTGATAATGTTGTTTTCGAATTTGAAGACCCCTTTTGTCTTTTATAAGAATTTGAAGACCCCTTTGTCTTTTATAAGAATTTGAAGACCCCTTTGTCTTCTATGTGCTGCTGTTTCTGTTCAGGACTTGAGTGATATGTCTTTAAACCATTTTCTAACCTTTGTTGCTCTTAGTAATATTTTTTTTTTTTGCAATCTTTCCTAATCCCTGTTTAGCCAATGAATTATGCAAGTGTGTTAGGCACGTTACTCACTGTTTCACTTTGTCCCTCTTGTCTTTAATATCTCTGGGAGTGTCAAATTCTTTAAACTCTCTTTTCTCATTAGCTGCCCTAGAAATTTCAACTTTTTCTGATTCTAAATGTTAGTGTTCTTTATGTTGTCATTTTCCCTAAAATGTTCTTATTGCCCAGTCCATGGGATTCTCAGTATCGTTTTGTAAAACCAAACTTTTGTTGTCCCAAATCTTTTCTTCATTCATGATGAAATTGTCTAGCATTCATCACCATATTGAAGAACTGGTATTACATATTATATAGTTCAATTCTCTTTACTTGGTTTCCAATTAAATTTTCCTGTTTCTTGATGCTTTGCTTAGCTTTTGAAAATCAACTTTCATGATTCCGATACACTTTTGATTAAAGGCCACATTGCATTGAAACACTGTTTGACATATGATCAACAGAGTTGAGCAACATCAACTCTGGTCAGTATTTAGTCTGGTGATCGCTTGGGAATACCAGGTGCTGTAAGCTTGAATGTGTGGGTAGTGCAATGGGTACTGACTTGGAATTATTAATCAGAGAAGAGCCATGTTCCAATTCTCATTGGGTTTGTTATATTCACTTATGCACACTTACTCATGGAGAAAGTATGAACCCACATTTTCTTCCCCAGATAAATTAATAAAACTTGTATCAGTAAAATCATTATTATTTCAAATATTCTTTCTTTGTTTATATTATTAGGACCTTCAATAAGTTCTTTGCTGATTTTTCATAAAAAGTAATGTTTTATTTAGAAAAATTAATAATAAACATGTCATTGAAAATATTGTCCATCACTAGCCATTACTTTTTCCCATCTTTCTGGCAGCATTTGAATTCCACAAAGTCCGGCTCTACAAGGCTATGTGTCATCAATTAAAACAAGTAATAACTGGATGCAGCAATGTCATGTGAATACGGCGAGTGGGGTAGGATTTCCCATTTTCCAAGTAGGTTTTCACTTGTTTTGCAAAATGTGGCCTAGCATTGTCATGTTGCAATGGTCACCACCATAAGTCTCAACAAGAATTCTGCATGCTTCAGCTGCAGACTTCTTTTGAATAAAGTAGTGCAGTAAAATTCCCGCAAATACTCTTTCTTTGAATGTTCAAAGCTATAGAAAACAAAGTTATTTACACTTCAGCGAAATGACATACACTAAATTTCAGGCTTGCTTATAGTACTTGCTTATAGGTGCATCACCATCTGAAACTACACACACAATTCTGGGAATGCCATCTCATGGAAAACAGCAAGAACTTATTCAAAATCCTAATATATTTACATAGGATCTATTCATGATATTGAGCACTTTTACCCATAGATATCGCATACTTTAAAACAGCGACCTCAACAAAAAATGAAATACCTAAAGTTTTAAATAAATTTTTAAAAATGAAAAATCTTTCTTGAAGCTTTACACTAATAATAAATTAAGTTCAAAGATGACAAGATGCTGTTTTCTCGGCACCCAGTGTCCTTACTTTTGAATCATTCCTAATGCATTTAAACACTTCAAAATTGTTGCATGATCAACTTATAAAGATTCTGCAAGTTCAGCTTGCACCTAACATAAGTCTTCATGAAGTAATGCTTCCAATTGTTTATCTTCAAACTTTTTTGGGTGCACCAGAGCGTTCTTTATCTTCAATATCAAAATAATTATTTTTGAAGCATCTAAACCAATCTTCACATATTGTTTCAGACCAGGGCATGGTAGCCGTAAGTCTCAACAGGAATTTTATATGCTTCAGCTGCAGGTTTTCTTTTGAACAAAATATAGCAGTAAAATTCCCCACAAAAATTTTTGGGCACAAAATCCAACATGTTTAACAAAATGAAAAACAAAGTTCAGCAAAATGACATACACTTATTTCAAGCTTGCATATAGTACTTCCTTATGGATGAGTTACCATCTGAGACTAAATACACGCAGTTCTGGGAATGCCATCTGTTGGAAAACAGCAAGAACTTATTCAAGGTCCTTATAGTTCCATTATTTCCTTGACCAGTTTTAGAAACCTTCCTGCCAAAAGTTTTGTATTTGTAAATGGAAAAACTTGAATTCATTTCAACTTGTCATAACTTCCACTAACAACATTTCCCATAGATATAAATATAACAATATTATTTCTAATAAAATTACTTACAACAGCAAATCTCCCAACCTATTAACATTGAGTTAATTCCTCACTGGGTACAATTCCATAAAAATATCAAAATTGGCAGAGGTCAATAACTATTTAGGGAAAAAAAAAAGACACTATAGAGGTAGAACCTATTTTTATTACACTTTGCAAATTGAAAATTTATAGCAAGTTTGCATCAAACAAGTTGATCCATGCCATTTTATCAACTGAATTTGCTCTTCATGTTTCTGCATCACATTTTCATATCAATAAATATTTTTTTTCAGTTAGGCATATACATTTTTTATGACCTCATTCTATTATACATTTAGTAGACTATGATATAGAATCGACATAACTTTTATACGTATTGGGAATAAAAAGAAAATATTGTATCATTTGCTTTATTGCAGCATTCACTTTACTGTTGCAGTCTGGAACCAAAATGCAATATCTGCGAGTCAAGATTTTAAAGATATCAAAACTCAGTGAGAGAAAACGTAATTCAAGATATGTCTTTATAGTGTAACCAAGATTAGTAAAAAGGAAATCAATTGCAAAGACAGCATGACGCTTGCTGATCATGAAAACTGCTGACAATAAGAAAAAAATGTTTTCAATCAATTCACCCTAAGCAAGGCAATAATGCCACTAAAACACAAGGAGAGTGAAAGAGATTGAGAAAACCTGACCCTGAACAGGATATAAGGGATAAACCTCTATTGCATCTTCAAAGGCCAGAGAGGAGTGAGAACTGGAACCTACATTTGATACCGACTTGTACTTTGAGTGGATCTAGAAAAACTTCATTTGTATTGAATTTTTGGAAGCTTTAGTCTCCATCTTTGTTTTCAGCAAATACATTTTTTTTTTGGTTATATTGTAACCGGCAGTCTTCAGTACATTTACTTTTATTAAACTAAATATATCAATTCTCACTATTTACATTGTTCAGACTGTTGTCTGCATCTTTTTTGTCAATATGGTTACAATATGTCATCTTAGAAATATAGACAAATAAATATACCAAATATATTTTTTATAAAAAAAATAAAACTCAAGTCTTTTCTAAGAAGATGAAGTTATAATGACATGTCCAAGTTATAAAACTTGTTGTCGTGAAGCAGATTTTTAATGTTTTCTAGTGGAACCATAATTTTTTTTCTTTTCCTTCTTACCAGATATAATATGCCTGTGAGGAAGGTTGAAGAACACATTGGCTAAAAAATGATGTATTAAAAACAACAAAGATAATGATAATAGATCAAAACTATGTGGAATAATGAAAATAAATCATGTCAGCGAAAATCAGAAAACCTTTCAAAGAAACATTTTCTTTATGAATAAACATTATCTGGAAAGAATCTTTGGGCAAATTACATTGTTGCTTAGTGAAAACATGAAAGCAAATGAAATGGCCATTAAAAAGGCTGTATGCACAAAGGCAAATATTTCAGAACAAAGAACAGAAGACAATACTCATTTCTTTTTTTATCTTGTTTCATATTGTAAACACACATTATTTAAATCAAATGGACAAATTGTCATGACTACAGATAATATCAAAAATAATGTTATAAGAGGGAACTTCCACAAGAAAATACTATTTGAATATGTAGAATGTATAATCACAACGAACTAATAAAATTGTATTCAAGTAATATTAGTGTCCTCAAAAATTAAGGTAAACCTCTATTCAAATAGTATAAATGTTTTTTTAAAATTCAGGCAAAACTGTGCCCTATGTCTGAATTGTGTTTGCTGATTAAACTTCAAATTTTTATGTTTAAATTGGGGAAAATATTAGTCAAGTTGGAGGCTGTATGTAGCAGCTATTTTGAATATTAATTATACTCAATAATTACCAATTATCTATATAGATTTATTGAAGATTAATAGAAATTGAACTGGTGTTACTAAAAAAAAAATTAAAAAGTAAAAAAAGCAATGCAGAAATTCCTGAATAATTTAAAGAAAAATGTTTTACCTGCAACTACCACAAAAATTTCCAAGTAGATTTGGTTTTCCACCATGAACAGACAAAATAAAAAAAAACTATCAAGATTCCATTCTACCTGTTGTCTTTTACTGGAAGGCATTGAGAAAATTGGAAGTTAACAGGTGAAAGAGGTAAGTAATTGATATCAAAGTAGATGAATTTGACGCACAGACATGAAAATTCAAATGAATTCAAAACTATAACAAGTTTTTCTGTTTTTGGTTGACGATAATTTTTTCGCCGTGTTTGTTTTTATTTGTTCCTGCAGGTAAGTTAATACTTCTTTGCAGTTCCAAACATCAATCATATTTGCCTTCAGGCAATTTGTATTGCAACATTGGGAAGTGGGAGAAATGAATCTTTTATTATATACTAAGTGCATATGTTTACATTTACATGTGCAAATACGACAACGCAGTTGTGTGTGTGTAGATAAATGCAGACATTACCAAATTAAGATGAGTAAAAGCATGTCTCATTCGATATTTGGCATTTTACCAAAAAGCAACCCTTTTTGTATATCTGTATGAATAATACTCGAATGAAGCATGTGGGAAATCTGGATGGAAAGACGAATTATCAAAGATTATTATGCTGCAGAAGGAATACAAGTCCCTAAGCACGGGGACTTACAGAAGAAAAAAAATTAATCTGCAATAATTTATGAAAATTAATGGCTCAGTTCCATAGAAATCAAAAAGTCTGTGAAAGCTTAAGTATACTTGAGCTAGAAAAATGTACATCGATCAGTGGATGAAATATTGAGGAAAGAAAGACTTGATTTGTAGATTTCAGTGAGAAAAGGTTCTATGTTAAAAGAAATACTGTCTTTGCTCACCTATAATATAAAAGGATTTCTAAAAAGAAGAAAAAAAAAGATTCAAACTATTATACATTATCTAATTTGATGGTATTATGGCCAAGTAAAATTATATTATGGCCAGCACAATTATATTATGGTCAGCACAATTATATTATGGCCAGCACAATTATATTATGGTCAGCAAATTTATATTATGGTTAGCAAAATTATATTATGGCCAGTAAAATTATATTATGGCCAGCACAATTATATTATGGCCAGCACAATTATATTATGGCCAGCACAATTATATTATGGCCAGCACAATTATATTATGGCCAGCACAATTATATTATGGCCAGCACAATTATATTATGGTTAGCAAATTTATATTATGGTTAGCAAAATTATATTATGGCCAAAAGTAAAATTATATTATGGCCAGTAAAATTATATTATGGCCAGTAAAATTATATTATGGCCAGCACAATTATATTATGGTCAGCAAATTTATATTATGGCCAGCAAAATTATATTATGGTTAGCAAATTTATATTATGGTTAGCAAAATTATATTATAATCAGCAAAATTATGATGCTTTAGAGCTTAAGAGAAGTTCTAAGAATTCAAGGGAAAGATTAGAAAAGTATAATGGCAAATCATGCAAAAGAAATTTTACTGATAAATATATTTTACTTCATAATCAAGATTTGTTATTATCTTGATGTTTGTAATGATAAAGAAAAAAAACAAAACATTAGCGTGTCTGAAAAGCAAGTTCTTTAATCTAGTGTCTGTCTTTATGGAACGCTTTACATCTGGGATCTTTCAATGATGATCCTTATTTTTCTGAAAGTTTTTTTGTGAGTTTCTGATGCTTAAGTTCTTCTCTTATTTTAATTCTAAAGCATCAACACGAGATATAAGTTAAAATGATGAGGTAAATAAGGTTTTCTGGTCTTGGGTGGCAGCCAGTCTAGGAGAAAGACAACGCAGTTCAAAACAACATAGAAGCTAACGAGAAATCATGCTATTAATTTTTCTACAGAGTTATGAACTTAAGCATGTTACTAGGATGTCTATGGGTGGTGCAGTGAATATTGGCTTGGAATGAGAAATTGTAGAGCCAAGTTCAAATTTCAGTTGAATTCGTTGCATTCACCAATGTGCAAATACCCTTGGGAAAGTTATTAATCTGTCTCTTTTCCCTCTAGCTATGGGTTAAATAGTAGGACAGATTGGATTCTATAGCTTTGGTTGGCAACTTATCTTCTGCAGAAAGTAATAGTAATCGACTGTGGGAAAATCTTCTGCTCAGTCAGTCATGTCTCTTTCGAGATATGATTGCCCAAGCTTGTATCACATATGACACTGACCTTTTACTAGACTGCAGATTCTGTTTTACTATTGAACTAGTTTTGTTCTGACTATGAATTCTATCCTAATAGTTTCTTTTCTTGTACTTTTTGCCCTGTGGAACTTGCTTCTGGTTTATTGCTTCCCTGTCACCTACAAGCATCTTCTGTCTTTCTGAATCCTGTTCCTTTATTGTCCTTTCTACTGACTAAAGTCTTCTGATCCTCCTTCATTCCCAGTAACCTTTTGCATCTTAGTGGCATTATTGCCTTGTCAAAGCAATTCACAGATGATCAAATCTGTGAAGAGCCATGACTGCCTACATACTGAAAGAATATGGAACAAGAAGATATCAAAAACTGATGGATGTGCACTTTAAAATAATCATCATCATCCTTGAAATGTTTTCAACTATTTTGGTGCTCTATACTGTTAGATATGGTTTCATTTCTGCTTATATCATGGATTCTGAAAGTAGCTTCATTAACTTTGATTATTATATATATATATATATATATATATATATATATATATATTTCAAGAAGTAGTAGGCGGATTAGAGGATTTACTTAATAATATATAGATATATATATATATATATTAATTGTTAAATATAACAGACAATGAATGCCTATTATGTTTAATCAGAAACCTTTCTAAACATCATATTTTAGCTTTAATTTCTGATGAAATGAAGACAAAAATTGTCCAACATTTGGATATATTTTTATTTCACTGGTCCTTGATCTAAGCTCTTGGCTTAAGAGTGGTTGTGTGGACATTAACACAAAGATATTCAATATTCTGCTATGTTGACATAGAAGATTGCTATACAATGCTAATGATCATGGAATAGCAGATACAGGTCATAAATTCATGATGTGGTTCTATGATTTGAGAGACTGAAATATTAACAACAGAACCGTATGTCTAGATGCAATGTAATGTGTTGTGACTAGTTTGAAATGTGATGTTATTGAGTGTGGGTTACTCTGTTTTAATGTAGATGACCTCTAATATTTGAAGGTACTTTTTACTGTGTGTATGTGTAAGTATTGCTGTGTTATCGACTAATATCTGTCTAAAATTACGTACATTTCTAAGAAATGTTGTTTAATAGAACTAAGATAATTAAGGTAACAGGTAAGTCTATGAGAGAGCTTGGTTGTAGTAAAACCAATATATGTAGTGGGTTTATTATCAGTATCAGAGATTCAATTTCTGAGCATGCATGTAAATTGATATACTACATTGGCTTTTTGTAGAAGATTTAGTTGTGCAGCTATAGGGTAATTAAAGACTATGAGTCAATTGTTTTAATTTTTTTATAATAGATGATGAGCTTAATTTGTTTCTTCTTCATGTTTTTGAGTTGTTCTATATATATATATATATATATATATGTGTGTGTGTGTGTGGATGATTAATATATTATGCTCTCATTACGATTGAGCTCTCTGGAGAAGAAAATTTTAAAAACAGTTTCCACTTCGGCTATAATGCGTGACTCTTCAGAAATGAATTGAGTTCTCTCAGTGACTGGCATCTGTATACACTGCTTATATACAAAATGTTAAAATTTCCCTTCTCTGACCCCATGCGCCGATGGCTTAGGGAGTAGAGACTCCGACTGACACCAAATCGGTCGAGTTTTCGATCCCGGCCAGAAGCAAGTGGATATGTCTAACCACACTGATGAGCTGTGATAAAGCGAAACAGGCTTGTATGTGGATGACTAATATATATATAAATAAATCCTCTGTATGCCAGAAATCGAAATGGAGGCAAAGTGCATCAAGACAAAAGCATCATTCCAATGAGTAATCAGGAAGCCCAACAACATCAAAGTAAAGAAAATTCTATAAACAACTTACATTGTTTGAACTGTTGTCCTCATCTTTACTTCCATATGAACTTTCAATTTCTGTACCCTTTGGCCTCTGCTGATATTTGTGGGAATTTTGAACCAAACCCTGAACCGTGTGTCCCCCAAGTAAATAAAAGTGCTGCTTAATTGTTCCAAAAATGATTTGAACTAAAGAGTTGTGAGTTCAAGCCCTGGTAATGGCAAAGAGAACAAAACCTATGAGAATTATCAAGAGGAATGCACTAAAACCAAGATTTCCAAAGGCATGGCAAATGGAATTAGAACAATTTAGCCCCCTGAACTAAACAATGGATTTGGTTCAAAATATCACCTGAAGACGGCCAGAGTTTGCAACAGCTGAAATGTTGAGAACATTTCCCTAAAGATGAGGACAACAGTCCAAAAAATGTAAACAGTATAAATAATTACAATTCCTAATCTCAGGAATATAGACAAATACTATGAACCTGAACCATTTAGTAAAACAAAAAACAAAGCTATTATTCTTTAGAAAATGACAATTCAAACTGGTAAAGAAATTAAGGACAATAGATCTTATAATTCTTTAAATATAAATCTACAAAAGTAGAAACTGAGAGAATGTTGAGCATGAAAACCACAAGAATATCAGTGATAACAGAATCACTTTGTTTGGTCATGAAACGAATGGGAAAATTCAACATCAAAATACAAGAGTTCCAGAAGATAGCCAATTTTGCCATTGCTCATCTGATAAGGCATTATTTATACACCAAATAAATCCATGACATGCCCTCATTGTAGTGCCAAGGCCAAGAGACAAACTCAGCTTCATGACTGAACAAAGCAGGAGGAAATTATCTGAAAATTCAGAATCAATAATAATGATGATAAACAAAATGATTGACGCAAGTCTTCCACTATTTTTCAACGGTTAAGAGAACCACGCAATTTAAGAAGAGAAAAAAAGCAGAAAAACATTATCAAACACTGTTTTTCCTTTTCTTCTTCTTAAATCATACTTTTCGCTTAACAAATAACAATGAAAATAATAATAATAATCGAGAATAAGCAAGTGAAGATCAACTGGGATACGACTTGATTGACAAGCACTTGGAGAGCAATCGCCCTGTTATCACAAACATACAAAAGCAATCAGGAATGATTTCTGATTGAGGTTGCAATACTTTGGGATATGAACATTATGAAGTTAAAAGATACCAAAAGACATGATAGTGTAAATCAGAGAAAATATATCAAGCAGGAGCTGAAGCTGTTCTACTTTTGGGGGGGGGGGATGGAAGGGTGTGTGTGTGCTGCACTTTAGGGTTGTTTCTAGGAATCTTTCTGCTATGTAAGACACCTTGGCATCATTGGGATGTCTGTAAGCAGCAGCACTGTTTAAAACAGCTCATGTGTTAAGAAAAGTGTTGTGTCTTTAAACTGAGACATGAACATCATCACAAGCTGAAAGATCAAAGAGTCAGAGAAGATATCAAACTTGAACAAGAAGAATGTAGAAGCATCAGAAATAGTGATTAGATGTGCATGAAGTAAAATTTCAAGTAAAGATGTAAAAAAGATGACAATATATTTTGCTACAACCCAATATATATATTAGTTTTAGTGAAAAGAATATGTCACTTTAACTAAGCTGGTTCATGCAGACTTTGAAGTTTCAGGAAGGCATTTGTGTCCTCACAAAACTTCAAAGTCGGTATGAACCTGCTGAGTTAAGGTGACAAATTCTTTGCACTAAAACTAACAATGCTCTATTCCCACCTTGATATTGAGCACTTTATGATATAAAACCTGCTTGCTGAAATACCTTTTATCAGTAAAACTACTTAAAAAACAACAATCTTGGTACCAGACATTATAACTCAAAACATAATGATTTGTTTGAACATTATTTTTGATTGATACTCATATTTGAGTAGATATTCTGTTTTTAATTAAACAGTATTATATATATATATATATACTGGCCTGATTATTTACGATAAATTTTTATTACGAAGATGTGTGTCATTTAGCAGGAATTCGAACAATTAAAAACAGAATATCTACTTTAATACGAGTATTGATAAAAAAAAATGATGTTCAAACAAATTATTTTAAACTGTCGGTTGTTTATAACCAAGTTTCGTTTTTATATATATATATATATATATATATATATACAGCAATTACATCCATATACATAAAAACTAACATTAGTATAAAAATAAAAAGCAAAGGTAGATTTATATGTCAGTTTGGAGTTGTTCTTTTCTTGGAACCTGAACGTCTTTAATTTGCCCAAACTAAAATTATGCAAGCCAGATGCAATTTAATTTGTCTATTAGTGATTGACAGTGACTAATAAATTGGTAAATATATCAAGGGAAATAAATAGGCTGCATAAAAGCCGAGTTCAATTCTTTAGAAACTTGGGAATTCACCAAGACAAAATGGTTGCCTGCCCAAGCTCGTTTCTCCCCACACTCAATGAATCAAAGATTTGCAAACAGAGCATAATAGTCATTTTATTTTATAGTCATTCCCTAAAAGAGTTTGCCAAGCTGAAAGTATCTTCGTAATTATATGCATTTTGTTGTTGGTGAATTTGTTTAATAAGCAAAAAGGAAGGTGTTATTTATCATTGCAGCAATAGTTATGCCAAATCAGAAATCTTTTAAAGCCTTGTTCTTCCTCAAATGTATTCAACACTTATTTCTAAACTAACAAATTTCAAAGAAATGTTGTTGACTATAGATTCTTCTTTCAAACTCAACTTTAACAGAAGAGAGATTGTGAATGCTTACACTTATTCAATGCTTAAGTTTTGAGCTTTCTCTTATAAATAGTTGAAAGTTAGAACAATAACCTGAATGTTAGTAAATTACTGTTTTGTATAAGGCACTTGTACCTGACTGTGGTTTATAAAAACACAGATCATATGCCTAACTACTATTAAACTCTTACGCTTGACTTACGAGGCCCTTATATATATTATGCCTAACTTATGGCGCTCTTATGCCTAATTTGTATATATTATGTTAGTTACCATGTCTAATGGTTACATATTATACACTTATTCCTAACAATTATATATTAGGTTCTTATTCCTAACAGTTATATATTATACACTCATGCCTAACTTATGAGGCCGTTATATATTATGCCTCTTATATATAATGTTCATATACCTAACTATTATATTCTAGCAGTATAGCTCGGTGTTGCTTGGGTTTAATGAAAGCTTTCAAACTAATCCATGGTCCTGGAGCTCAGACTCTTTGGACGTTGACATGAAAGACTAAAAACCAATAGTTGTTTGCAGTTAAAGTTAAACCGTAGACTGAAAGAAAAATGAATGGATGTAAGTCAAATTTTGATTTCCTGATATTTTCCAAATTTTCTGCACTATTGTAAGAACTGCAACCTTGAAACTTTTGAATATCGTTTCTTATGTCTTTGTCTATGAGTGCATCAAATTTGATTAAAATCGGACCGCTCCTTCTAAAACTCGATTTTCGATATTTATCGGGGGGGGGGGTACCCCGACACAAAACCTAGCTAAGAACACACGCAGACGCTTATAGTACAACTGTGTAAATTTTCAAGAAAATCGGTTCAGCTGTTTCTGAGTCTATAGGTAATGGACACACACACAAAGTTCCATTTATAAATAAGTTTAGATTAGATTTAGATTAGATAAATCACTTATGTTGAAATTTTTTATTTTAAAATTATACTTTCTTTTGCAATTTCCCAAGTTGTGGCAAATTTCACTCTTACAGTGAAGAGAGAAAGAAGAAAAGCAACAAATCAGTAAATCCACCTTGATATCTGATGATAAACAAAAACACTTGCTGAAAAGTTGCAGATGCCCCAATGACATTAAGTATTTTACAGTTATGTGAATGTGTAACATTTCTTTTCTACAATAATATTTTTTCTAAATTGAAGAATTTATCACTGAAGTTCATTGTTATTGTCAAACAAAAGAATCAGAAAATATTTTGAACTTTAATATAATAATGATGAAGGTAATTTTAGACTGTCAAAAAAAAAAACCATCGCAGCATTGAGAGAAAAATGAAGGAAATATACAAGAAACATTTATTCAATTATTTTTTGCGACAGCCTCTTTAATGTAGAAATATACCTTTTATAAAGCTTAACTAAGCTGCCATACCAATGTCCAAATTTGTTCATTCATACAAATCCATTTGATTTACTTGTCACTTTCTTGTACATTTTTGAAAAGTCAACATAAGAATGGTGTGGAATCAATTTGCCTCAAAATAAATAAACTGTATAAAAAAATTAAAAATAGAAAATAACTACAAAGTTAAAATGAAAAATTGGTGTTTGCTGCTGCACAAAAATATAAAAATAATAGATTTATTATTTACAGGTAAAGTAAGAATTACCAATTTTTAAGGAAGAAGGAATGTTGAAAATGATCTGTATTAAATGACACACAAAGACACGGTGAGAAAAGAAAAGTCGTTTTATATTAACACCACAATAAAAACTGATCAGACTCACTTGTTAAAAAGTAGAAGAATTGAAAAAGTCAATGAGAGAAAAAGTCTTTGATCTTGACTTTGGTCAGTGAAGATTACTTTGCTTGGCGCTAACAGTTCACCCACCACCATCTTTCTTTTTTGATAACTTTCAAAAAAATAAATAAAATAAAATAAATAAAATAAAGATCTCCCTCTTCTTGAAATAATACTGTGTTTAAAAATATTTTCCTTACATCATTTTTAAATATCAAACAACCAGATTCTCTCTTCTTTTAGGCTTTAAAGGGGGGGGGTAATGATTATTAGACCCCCAACAAACGTCAGCATCTCAAGATTTATTCCAACCAAATCTTAGTTGAAATTAATTTGAAAAATGCCCTTTTGTTATATATGTTATGTCGTGAGTAAGAATAAATAACTCAACAACAGGAATAGGTTAATTGTTGTATTCCGTGAAAATAGTATTTACAAAGGTTATTAGTATCCAATACAAGAATAAGGGTTAATCGTCTCAACCGTCGTAAGACGTATTATGAGCAATGGGTACTTCCGGGTCGTCACCGGAAGTCTACGACTGACTTGTCGATCGGCTGCTCGGCACACTCTCCTACGTAGATGCCACCATTACTTTACATAGTAATGGAATAGTCCATTATAGCCAAATAGGCGCGGACGTCCCAACAATATACATATGAGAAATGATTCAGTATTAATAGTAATAAATCAACTACCTAAAAATGAATGTGTGTGTGGTTTATTACAAAGCAAGACTAAATTATTTCTTCTTCTTGTATGTGCTGTGTCCCTATGGGAAAACATGGCTCTCCACAACACACAATCTCCCTTAACCCTGTTTTGCTAACCATTTACAAAAGCTCATTAGGTAGGTTATTTGCTGCTTTCTTCAGTCCCTCTACGTATTGTGAGTATCAAATTTTCTAAGCCCTCTTTCCTCATCATATGTGCTCTAGAAATTTTAACTCTCTCTTTCTGATACGATGTGTCTTTTTTTTGTTACTATTTTCTTTAAAACTTTGTCACATGTTCAGTCCATGGTGTTCTCAGTATCCTCCTGTAGAACCACATTTCTGTTGCTTTAAGTGTTGTATTTGTGGAACTAACTTCCAAGAACATGCTTCCTTGATCACTACAATCTTGAAATGTTCAAGTCTAGGGTTAACTGTTATCTTCCCTACGTATTTCCATGAATTGTGCCTCTTATTCGGTAACCTTCTACCTTGAGTAGCTCTTGGGTCTTGTACAGAGTGAACCTAATTATAAAAAAAATATTAAGAATGAGATTTTTAAAAGAAGTTAAAATGAATTCTTAGTTATTCTATCGTTCTTTGTGCATCTGATTAAACTTTTTTAAATGAGCAAATATTTTTAATTCATCTAAAACTTAAGAGAAAATATTTTGTTGAAATGATCCCAAGCATTCTGACTCCTTCAGAAATTAATTAAATAAATTTGATAAAAATTTCCTAATTGTCTTTTATACATAGAGATCATGGTTCTCCACAAATTCCTGTCTTTTGTTACTCTAAGTAACTTTTGATCCTTTATCTCTTTGCTCTTTTTCTGCCATCAATTATGTTACTCACTTTTTTATTGCTTTAATTCCTGTGTGAGTTCAATTCACCAAGTATTCTTTTCTCATGATGTGGTCTTTTTTTTCTGATTGAAAATGTTAATTTCTTTGTAGTTCTTATTTTTCTGAAAACTTCCTCATTGATCACATGTTCTGTCCACGAGATTCTAAGCATTTATCGTCTGTCACATTAAGTCAAATTTATATTTTATTCTTAAACTCGAGAAATTTCCTTAAGGCAACAAATATCCCCAAAATCTCAATTCTTCAACATTCTATTTAAACCTGGCCATTTTACAATGAATTTCAAAAAATTTCTAAGCCCTCAATTTGCATTCAAAGCAACAAAGATCAGGTGACTTTGGTGCAAAAATGTAAAGTTGACAAACAGAATTTAGTTCTCACAAATCACCAATCTTTAAATCTAGGTTTGCCAAACTGTGATGCCAAGCAATCATTTTCTAGCTCAGCATAACCAATTCCTTTGACTTATCTATGAATTTGCACTTGCCACTTAACAATTGTTTCAAACTAGCAAGATTTACGAAGAAAAACAAAGTCAGTCAATAAAAATATAATTCTTTTTCAAAATCACATTCTACAATTTGTGTTCTGTTAATGCAAGAAATCGTTTAAAGAATTTGTTTATAAATACAGCAGCAGGAATTAATAGAAATTGTTGAAAGAATTTGTTTATAAATATACTGGAATGAATTAATGGAAATGGTTTAAGGAATTTGTTTATAAATATAGAGGCAGGAATTAATGGAAATGGTTTAAGGAATTTGTTTATAAATATAGAGGCAGGAATTAATGGAAATGGTTCAAGGAATTTGTTTATAAATATAGAATCAGGAATTAATGGAAATGGTTTCAGGAATCTGTTTATAAATATAGAAGCAGGAATTAATGGAAATGGTTCAAGGAATTTGTTTATAAATGTAGAGGCAGGAATTAATGGAAATGGTTCAAGGAATTTGTTTATAAATATAGAAGCAGGTTATTAAATGGAAATGGTTCAAGGAATTTGTTTATAAATATAGAAGCAGGAATTAATGGAAATGGTTTAAGGAATTTGTTTATAAATATAGAAGCAGGAATTAATGGAAATGGTTTAAGGAATTTGTTTATAAATATAGAAGCAGGAATTAATGGAAATGGTTCAAGGAATTTGTTTATAAATGTAGAGGCAGGAATTAATGGAAATGGTTCAAGGAATTTGTTTATAAATCTAGAAGCAGGAATTAATGGAAATGGTTTAAGGAATTTGTTTATAAATATAGAGGCAGGAATTAATGGAAATGGTTTAAGGAATTTGTTTATAAATATAGAAGCAGGAATTAATGGAAATGGTTCAAGGAATTTGTTTATAAATGTAGAGGCAGGAATTAATGGAAATGGTTTAAGGAATTTGTTTATAAATATAGAAGCAGGAATTAATGGAAATGGTTCAAGGAATTTGTTTATAAATGTAGAGGCAGGAATTAATGGAAATGGTTCAAGGAATTTGTTTATAAATATAGAGGCAGGAATTAATGGAAATGGTTTAAGGAATCTGTTTATAAATATAGAAGCAGTGAAATTAATGGAAATGGTTCAAGGAATTTATTTATAAATGTAGAGGCAGGAATTAATGGAAATAGTTCAAAGGAATTTGCTTTATAAATGTAGAGGCAGGAATTAATGGAAATGGTTCTATGAATTTGTTTATAAAATGTAGAGGCAGGAATTAATGGAAATGGTTCAAGGAATTTGTTTAGAAATTGGAGGCAGGAATTAATGAAATAGTCTATGAATTTGTTTATAAATGTAGAGGCAGGAATTAATGGAAATGGTTCAAGGAATTTGTTTATAAATGTAGAGGCAGGAATTAATGGAAATGGTTCAAGAACTTGTTTATAAATGTAGAGGTGAGGAATTAATGAAATGGTTCAAGGAATTTGTTTATAAATGTAGAGCAGGAATTAATGGAAATGGTTCAAGCGAATTTTATTTATAAATATAGAAGCAGGAATTAATGGAAATGGTTCAAGGAATTCGTTTATAAATATAGAAGCAGGAATTAATGGAAATGGTTCAAGGAATTTGTTATTTATAACGAAGAGGCAGGAATTAATGGAAATGGTTCAAGGAATTTGTTTATAAATATAGAAGCAGGAATTAATGAAATGGTTCAAGGAATTTGTTTATAATGTAGAGGCAGGAATTAATGGAAATGGTTCAAGGAATTTGTTTATAAACATAGAAGCAGGAATTAATGGAAATGGTTTAAGGAATTTGTTTATAAATGTAGAGGCAGGAATTAATGGAAATGGTTTAAGGAATTTGTTTATAAATATAGAAGCAGGAATTAATGGAAATGGTTCAAGGAATTTGTTTATAAATGTAGAGAGGCAGGAATTAATGGAAATGGCTTGTGAATTTGTTTGCAAATATAGAAGCAGGAATTAATGGAAATGGTTCAAGGAATTTGTTTATAAATGTAGAGGCAGGAATTAATGTAAATGGTTCAAGGAATTTGTTTATAAACAGAGGCAGGAATTAATGGAAATGGTTCAGTGAAATTTGTTTATAAATATAGAAGCAGGAATTAATGGAAATGGTTCAAGGAATTTGTTTATAAATGTAGGTGAATTAATGGAAATGGTTTAAGTGAATTTGTTTATAAATATAGAAGCAGGAATTAATGGAAATGGCCTAAGGAATTTGTTTATAAATGTAGAGGTGAATTAATGGAAATGGTTCGTTGGAATCTGTTTATAAATATAGAAGCAAAGATTAATGGAAATGGTTCAAGGAATTTGTTTATAAATGTAGAGGCAGGAATTAATGAAATGGTTCAAGGAATTTGTTTATAAATGTAGAGGCAGGAATTAATGGAAATGGTTCAAGGAATTTGTTTATAAATGTAGAGGCAGGAATTAATGGAAATGGTTCAAGGAATTTGTTTATAAATGTAGAGGCAGGAATTAATGGAAATGGTTCAAGGAATTTGTTTATAAATGTAGAGGCAGGAATTAATGGAAATGGTTCAAGGAATTTGTTTATAAATGTAGAGGTAAATTAATGGAAATGGTTCAAGGAATTTGTTTATAAATGTAGAGGCAGGAATTAATGGAAATGGTTCAAGGAATTTGTTTATAAATGTAGAGGCAGGAATTAATGGAAATGGTTCAAGGAATTTGTTTATAAATATAGAAGCAGGAATTAATGGAAATGGTTCAAGGAATTTGTTTATAAATATAGAAGCAGGAATTAATGGAAATGGTTCAAGGAATTTGTTTATAAATGTAGAGCGGAATTAATGGAAATGGTTCAAGGAATTTGTTTATAAATATGAAGCAGAAATTAATGGAAATGGTTCAAGGAATTTGTTTATAAATGTAGAGGCAGGAATTAATGGAAATGGTTCAAGGAATTTGTTTATAAATATGAAGCAGGTGTAATGGAAATGGTTTAAGGAATTTGTTTATAAATGTGAGGCAGGAATTAATGGAAATGGTTTAAGGAATTTGTTTATAAATATGAAGCAGGAATTAATGGAAATGGTTCCAAGGAATTTGTTTATAAATGTAGAGGCAGGAATTAATGGAAATGGTTTAAGGAATTTGTTTATAAATATGAAGCAGGAATTAATGGAAATGGTTCAAGGAATTTGTTTATAAATGTAGAGAGGCAGGAATTAATGGAAATGGTTCAAAGAGGAATTTGTTTATAAATGTAGAGGCAGAATTAATGGAAATGGTTCAAGGAATTTGTTTATAAATATAGAAGCAGGAATTAATGGAAATGGTTCAAGGAATTTGTTTTATAAATATAGAAGCAGGAATTAATGGAAATGGTTCAAGGAATTTGTTTATAAATATAGAAGCAGGAATTAATGGAAATGGTTTAAAGAATTTGTTTATAAATGTAGAGGCAGGAATTAATGAAATGGTTCAAGGGAGATTTGTTTATAAATGTAGAGGCAGGAATTAATGGAAATGGTTCAAGGAATTTGTTTATAAATGTAGAGGCAGGAATTAATGGAAATGGTTCAAGAATTTGTTTATAAATATAGAAGCAGGAATTAATGGAAATGGTTTAAGGAATTTGTTTATAAATATAGAAGCAGGAATTAATGGAAATGGTTCAAGGAATTTGTTTATAAATATAGAAGCAGAATGGAAATGGTTTAAGGAATTTGTTTATAAATATAGAAGCAGGAATTAATGGAAATGGTTCAAGAGATTGTTTATAAATGTAGAGGCAGGAATTAATGAAATAGTTTCAAGGAATTTGTTTATAAATATAGAAGCAGGAATTAATGGAAATGGTTTCAGGAATTTGTTTATAAATGTAGAGGCAGGAATTAATGGAAATGGTTCAAGGAATTTGTTTATAAATATAGAAGCAGGAATTAATGGAAATGGTTTAAGGAATTTGTTTATAAATATAGAGGCAGGAATTAATGGAAATGGTTCAAGGAATTTGTTTATAAATATAGAAGCAGGAATTAATGGAAATGGTTCAAGAAGATTTGTTTATAAATATAGAGGGAATTAATGGAAATGGTTCAAGGAATTTGTTTCTAAATGTAGAGGCAGGAATTAATGGAAATCGTTCAAGGAATTTGTTTATAAATGTAGAGGCAGCAATTAATGGAAATGGTTCAGAATTGTTTATAAATATAGAAACGGGAATTAATGAAATGATTTAAATTTGTTATAAATGTAGAGGCAGAATTAATGGGAAATGGTTTAGAAATTTGTTTATAAATATAGAGGCAGGAGTGTGGAAATGGTTTAGGAATTTGTTTATAAAATATAGAAGCAGGAATTAATGGAAATGGTTTAAGGAATTTGTTTTACAATGTAGAGGCAGGAATTAATGGAAATGGTTCAAGGAATTTATTTTATAATGAGGCAGGAATTAATGGAAATGGTTTAAAAAAATTTGTTTATAAATATAGAAGCAGGAATTAATGGAAATGGTTCAAGGAATTTGTTTATAAATATAAACAGGAATTAAATGGAAAGTGGTTAGAATTTGTTTATAAATATAGAGGCAGAATTTAATAGAATGGTTTAAGGAATTTGTTTATAAATATAGAGGCAGAATTAATGGAAATGGTTCAAAGATTGTTTATAAATGTAAAGGCAGGAATTAATGGAAATGGTTCAAGGAATTTGTTTATAAATGTGAAGCTAAGAGATAATGGAAATGGTTTAAAATTTGTTATAAATGTGAGGCAGGGAATTAATGAAATGGTTCAAGGAATTTGTTTATAAATGTAGAGGGCAGGAATAATGGAAATGGTTCAAGAGATTTGTTTATAAATGTAGAGGCAGAATTAAATGGTTCAAGGGAATTTGTTTATAAATGTAGAGGCAGGAATTAATGGAAATGGTTTCAGAGAATTTGTTTATAAATATAAACGAATTAATGGAAATGGTTCAAGGAATTTGTTTATAAATATAGGCAAAGATTAAATGGAAATGGTTCAAGTGCATTTATAAATGTAGGCGGAATTAATGGAAATGGTTCAGTGCATTTTATAAATATAGAAGCAGGAATTAATGGAAATGGTTCAAGGAATTTGTTTATAAATGTAGAGGCAGTTAATGAAATGATTTCAAATTTGTTTAGAAAGCTAGAAGCAGGAATTAATGCAAATGGTTTAAGAGGTACATAAATGTAGAGGCAGGAGAATTAATGGAAATGGTTTAAGGGAATTTGTTTATAATGTAAACGGGAATTAATGAAATGGATTAAAGATTTGTTTTATAAATGTAGGCGGGGTAATGGAAATGGTTTAAGGAATTTGTTTATAAATATAAGCAGAATTAATGGAAATGGTTCAAGAAATTTGTTTATAAATGTAGAGGCAGGGTATTGGAAATGGTTCAAGAATTTGTTTATAAATGTAGAGGCAGGAATTAATGAGCTGGTTCAAGGAATTTGTTTATAAATATAGAAGCAGGAATTAATGGAAATGGTTCAAGGAATTTGTTTTTAAATATAGAAGCAGAATTAAATAGGAAATAGTTCAAGATTTACATTTACCTCAGCAGAAGCTAAAATTAATGGAAAATGGTTTGAATTTGTTTATAAATGTAGAGCAGGAATTAATGGAAATGGTTCAAGGAATTTGTTTATAAATGTAAAGGCAGGAATTAGTGGAAATGGTTTTTAAAGATTTGTTCATAAATGTAGAGGCAGAATTAATGAAATGGTTCAAGGGAATTTGTTTATAAATATAGAAGCAGAGAATTAATGGAAATGGTTTAGAATTTGTTTATAAATATAGAAGCAGGAATTAATGGAAATGGTTCAAGGAATTTGTTTATAAATATAGAAGCAGTTAATGGAAATGGTTTAAGGAATTGTTTATAAATATGAAGCAGAATTAATGGAAATGGTTTAAGGAATTTGTTTATAAATGTAGGCAGGAATTAATGGAAATGGTTCAGGAATTTGTTTATAAATATAGGAGGCAGAATTAATGGAAATGGTTTAGGGAATTTGTTTATAAATATAGAAGCAGGAATTAATATGGGCTGGATTTCAAGGAATTTGTTTATAAATATAGAAGCAGGAATTAATGAAATAGATTTAAAGATTTGTTTATATAAATATAGAATTAATGGAAATGGTTTAAGAATTTGTTTATAAATATGAAGGCAGAATTAATGGAAATGGTTTAGGAAATTTGTTTATAAATATAGAAGCAGAGTCAATGGTAGGCTTGGTTTAAGGAATTTGTTTATAAATGTAGAGGCAGGAGTCATTAAAATAGTTCAAAAAGGAACATTTTCAATGTAGAGGCAGGAATTAATGGGAAATGGTTCAGTTATTTATAAAATGTAGAGGCAGGGAATTAATGGAAATGGTTCAAGGAATTTGTTTATAAAATGCAAAGGCAGGGTAAATGGGAAATGGTTCAGAATTTGTTTATAAATATGGAAAGTAAGGAATGTGGAAATGTGGTTCCAAAGGAATTTGTTTATAAATAGAAGCAGATCCAATGAAATGGTTTAAAGATTTGTTTATAATGCAGAGAAGCAGGAAGAATTAATGGAAATGGTTCAAGGAATTTGTTTATAAATGTAGAGGCAGGAATTAATGGAAATGGTTTAAGGAATTTGTTTATAAATGTAGAGGCAGGAATTAATGGAAATGGTTTAGGAATCTGTTTATAAATATAGAAGCAGGAATTAATGGAAATGGTTCAAGGAATTTGTTTATAAATATAGAAGCAGGAATTAATGGAAATGGTTTAAGGAATTTGTTTATAAATATAGAAGCAGGAATTAATGGAAATGGTTCAAGGAATTTGTTTATAAATATAGAGGCAGAGATTGAAGTATGTTGTGAAGAAAAAGGAAATTTGTAAGTAAACAAATTACAACTTAGTTTCTGTCTGAATTACTGGAATGAGGAGATATCGTTATTTACATGAAGACTATGGTTTTCATGTTTGGTGTTGTTTTCACAACGTTTCAGCTGCTGTAATCTCCAGCCATCATTAAGTGTATGTCAATCGTAATATAAAGGGAATTCCAATCTAAACCCCTTGTTTCATACATTGACACAGCAATTTTGAGTTCAATCCCTGAACTGGGTAGTGCATACTGGTACTCAGTAGAAACAAGATGAGCAATAACTGATCAGTGCTAAAAGTAAAAACTATATAGGATTCTCATGTGCAGTAGAATGAGAACAGGCTACCCCATCTAGAATAAAAATATGGGTTTGGTATTTCTTGTAAGTTACCCGGACCAATATACGCCTAATGAAGAGTCGAAGGCACAACAGTTGAAACGTTGTTATAACAGCAAAGATGAGGTCAACAGTTGGCATATAAATAGTCTAAATAATCAAAACTTTGTTAACTTCAGAATCTGTAAATTATTTTCTTTGTTGTATTGTTAAATTAGAAGTTCTTAAATTCTTCTTAATTAGAAGTTTGATTAAAGCAATAAAAATGTAACAAATCAATGAAGAGAAAACTGCAATGAAATTGATTTACCTGCTTGGATTTGACCAGACAATAAATCAACAAATGCTAATCCAACCAACAAATAGAAACCATTTTGTTTTCCCATCACAGAACGGCTTGAAGGTTAACTAAAGATCAATTTTAAATGACCTGAGTTTAAATTTACACCAAATTTACACGTGTCCATTACTGTCCAAATCAGACATTTTGAAAAAGAAAAGAGACAAATTAATTATTTTACTCAAATAAATAGAAATAAAAACAAAATGGTTTCTCAGAGTAAATTTCTTTAGCAGATTAGTCTCGTTATTGCAGCCAAAGTAAAGGAAGAAAGAAAAAAATGGTGAAAAAGAAAACCGATTAATATTGGAACAGGATTTTTTATTTTGGTTGACATGAATGTACTTTCAAAATATTAATATTGTTATATGTTTTTAAATGAGCGAGAAAAAAAAAAGAAAATATTTTTTGATCTCATTTAAAATCCTGGTTTTTATTTTTTATTTGTTAAAATTGATAATGATCCTCAAAAGCCTGGTATGAATCTCACATATGTTTTGGTTGGCAGATTAATGTTTAAATTCACGAAACAAGCTCTAAAGTATCATCTGCTCACAAAAAATCCATAAAAAGTCCATTTCTTTCACAATAAAAACACTAGTCATTTTCGACATGCATGAATAAGAAATTATTGGCATCCTTGTAAATTTTTGGAAATTTTATTGAATTTCTTTTCACAAACAATAAATAAAGATTGCATTTTTTATCTATCATATCCCCTTGACTTTTATAATCATAGTGGTCGAGGTATCTGGGCACAGAAGCAACAGTGACTCTCTTCCAAAATGATCTATTAACAGCAACCATCAGCAGTTCTGGTGTAGTCAGACTCATCAACTATTTGACACTGTCCAAGCAGTTCTTGCGTTAACATTCTCTCCTACGTCCACCTTTAACAGTGCCTTACGTAATGGTCTTGGACAGGCTGTGGGGTTTTGTAATGCATCCAAACTATGACATTTTTCTCTGTTTGACAGTAGCAAGAAGAGGTTCCTGGTAACCCACAAAACTTTGAACCTTCTTCCACACATATTCATTGGTTACATATACAGTTTGTTAAAAGAATAAACTGTATATAAACTCAATTCATGTGCTTAGTGAAATCATAAGAAAAATATAGCATTTCCACTACAGATAAAAAAAAAACACTTGATAAACTGAGGTGGCTAATCAAATTAAATCAAGTCTGATTCAGTTACTATTATACTTAGTTTGACATGAGGATACATTAAAAATGTATTCAGTGAGTATCAAACTCACTATACCAGTGAACAATATAAAGAAATCTTCAAGTGATCTGATCCCATTTAATCATATTAACACATTTTTGGATCAAAAATAAGTTTTTATAAACCGAAAGTAACTTTTTCCATTGTAGAAAAAAGTGTTTTCTTTCATTATTTTTGACAAATGTTTTTGAATAATAATAATAATAATGCTTTAAAGAAATATGCATATGTGTATATATATATATATATAATGTGTGTGTGTGTGTGTGTGTGTGTGTGTGTGTGTGTGTGAATAAATCTCCAAAGATTTAAGGAGGGTTGGTAAAATAAAAAAAAATTACTTGAATGTAAGATAACTACTTGTAAAATGTTTATTTTTAAACAGTCAGCCAGTTAAGTGCCATGTACATGCTTGGGTGATCATGTCTCTGGGCAGAAGATTTCCTGCAGGAGGTTTCCATTACTTTTTACAGTAGACTGGTTGCCAACTAAGGCTGTATAACCCAACCTGACCTGCTATTTAACCCATATCTGGAGGGAGAAGCGACAGATTAATTCTCAATGGCATTTGCATGTAAGTGAATGCAACAAATTTGACTGGAATTTGAACTTGCCTCTCCGATTTCTCATTCCCATCATTTTTAAGAATGAAACTTAAAATAATTCTAACATTTTGTAAATTATTAATTTTTCAAAATTTTATTTTTATTTCTAAATTAAAAAAAAGAAATAATTGATAAAAATAAGATAATTACTTCTGATATAAAAAAAAATTTGATTGAGTTTATTTTCCATCTGTATAAATTTCCTTTTCATTGGCGAGAATTTTCTTTCAAGTGAAAAATATAAAAATGACAGGTGAATTATTAAATTTTGACAAGTTTGTCCTCTGATGATCATTTATGAGAAAACAGAAGGTAAAGTGATTTATTATTTGACAGTAAATCCTGAACAACCACTTCACAGATGAAGATGAGACTTGAAGAGACAGAGATGCAGTTCTATCAATGAATGCTAAGAAGGTAGATGTAAACCAGGAAAGTTTAAAGAAAAAGACAAACAGCAAGGCAACTTATACTTACAACCAGAAAGTGAAAAAAAGGTGAAATTTCTGGGACTTGATATTTTTTGGGTCCTTCACTCACAGGACATCTTGAAGGCCCAAGAGTAACAGGAAGTAAAAACCTACTGAATAGGTTTCGAAAAAGAGCAGGTGATAAATAAGGACAAAGAGAGACTTTAAATGGTCAAAAAGTGTAACAAAAGACAAGAAGTTGTGGAGAGCCCTGACTGACCTCATCCTGAAGAGACATGGCATATTTTATTTTTTAATTAATTCACCGCAAGAAAGGTGATAATACCACTAAAATGCAAGGGGCGACTGGAAGTGAAAGAACTTAACCCTTTGTTGCATAATGGTTACAATTCTAACCATTATGCAACAAAAGGGTTAACAATAGCAGAAATTTTAATGTCTAAGTGGAGACATTGGAAGTATAGAATTGTAGCAGAATTTAGAAGGAATCCACTACTAAACATGAAACAAGGGACAAACCTCTACTCCTGTCCAAAAGACTGGAACCTATCTATTCCTATTAAAATTCTCCTAACAAAGCTTATTTCTTCTTTTATCCAAATTCAAAGATGTGAAAGACTGATTTCTAAACGGAGAAAGTACATTTTTATGGATTTGGTTTTTAACAGGGAATCTCATTTGTCCAAAAGTTGGCTTCACCAAAACTTTTAAATTGAAAGGTTTACTTTACTAAAAAATCCAAACAAACAAAACAGAGAACTGTTATATTTAAATGGTGCTTTTCTTAAATTATGTATTATTTAAAAATTACACTTGTTAATTTCATAATTGCTTATTTATGAACGATTAACAATAATGAACGATTGACAATAAATTCAGTGGGATTATTCTAGAGTATCATTTTAATGCATAAAACAGTGAAGAAATTGATTGTACTTTTGAAAGGGCAATGAAAATAAAATATGAAAGTAAATAAAAAGACTAATATTTCTTGTAACAACTGGTGGCTTAATTAGAGCACATTTTAAAATGTTGCTTCAGAAAGAAAGTTTAAAAAATACTTAATTCATGTCAATTTTGCATCTCTATGAAAATGGAAGATTATATGGTGCATTTTTAGACACTGAAAGCTTTTTATTTCCATTAAGGCAAAAATGTCTTGCAAGCAACAAAAGAGATATGTGCTGTTTATGGTGAAGGTGCTTTAGCTGTCAGAACTGTATAGAAGTGGTTCGTAAAGTTTAGAGTTGGTCATTGTTACCTTATTGATGAAGAATGCTCAAGCAGACCTCCCCACCATTACAGATGATGACTAAATTAAGATACTGATTGAGAATAACTCACATTGTAACACATCACTCAATAAATCCCAGGCCTAACTAATAAAACAACAACCTTTAGGCAAAATTTGACTTCATTCATCAACATAGTCTTCTTCTAGGGTGATACACTGATTCGAACACTTCTCTAACATTTCACTTCCTTTTTTGTAGAATGGTTTGTCTTTGGCATGAAAATACGCTTCAGTTTTTGATATCACTTCTTTATTGGAGACAAATCTCTTTCTCTGGAGCATTCTTTTGAGATCTGTAAACAACCAGTAGTCGCTGGAGGCCAGATCTAGAGAATATGGTGGATGTGGAAGCAATTCGAAGTGCAATCCATGTAGGTTTGCTATCATTGCATGTAACCTCTTAACAGTTGTTTTCGACAGAGTAAAATCTGAATCATACTCATCAAGCAATTGCTTTGTTTGAACAGTATTTTTCCCATAAGAAAGCAATGCTTTATCAACACATGAAATTCAGATTTTTTGTTGTTTTGAAAATTTGCAACAGTAGCTTCAATAAAACAACTGTAAAGGGTAAACTAATAATCTGATTGGGCCCAAATTTTGTCATGTGCGATTTGAAGGTGAGTACTTCATAAAATCATGTGGCTTTTTTATTAGTCGTGTCATCTATATGTCAGGCCTGTGATGTGTTACTTGATAATTAGCAGAAATATTAAATTTATTAAAATCAATCACCATGAACACTTAGTGAAGCCTGGATACTCCAATCACGAAGATGCTTGGATACCACATGATCTGATTGAAAAGAATCTTTTGGGCTGTATATCTATCTGATTTGCTGTATGAATGCAAACTGTGATGGGTGATAAGAAATAGATCATTTTCAACAATGATCAGCAAAAATGATTCTGAAGCAAGTGACATGAGCCAACATTAGCCACCCCAGAAGACTCCTAAGAAAGTCATTTTGTGCATTTGGCGGGACTGGAAAGAAATCCTGTACTGTTACAAGCCAAGTAGCCAGTCAATTGATCCTGAAAAGTATTGCTCAAAACTGGATGAATTAAAGGCAGCAATTCAAGAAAAATGCCCAAACAGGAAGGATGTTTTCCACCAGGATAATGCCAGACTGTTTTTTTGGGGACCAGTCAAAAATTATTGCAGCTTAGCTAGGATGAATTAATCCACTGAAAAGAAGATTGAATCTTTAAGTTAATGGAAAAATGTTGTGCAACAAAAAGGTTTATATTTAGTTGAAATAAATATATAATGGCATAATTTTATTTTGTGTTTTAATTTCTCATAAAATTTCTGAACAACCCAATAATTCTTTCCTGGTTTCTGCTATCATCTCTAAACTGAATTCCCACAAAGCATGTGGACTTGATGATATCACTAAATAGTCCTTAAGAAATGTGCTCCTGTTTTCACTAAACTTACAATAAATGCTTGGCTGCTTCTTGCTTTCCTGCTTGTTGGAAATATTTTTCTGCAGTTCCAGTCTTTGAGAACTCAGGTGAACCGTCTGGTCCTTCTAATTATCGGCCTACTAGTCTTCTAACATTTTTTGGTAAAATATAATTTTAAAATGTTAAAGAATCTCATATTGCAGGTTCTTCTTTCAAACATACAATATATTTTTTGCTTCCCTACGTCAATTTTGATGTATTAACCCATTTTAATCCAGTGTCCCCAGGTTTTAGAATATTAAATTTACAAATCACAAGAATTTTTCTTCTAACCGGGAAATATTTGGAAGGTAATTTTATTGATGAATCAATATGTCCTCAGTACCTATATATAATAATGGTTTTCTATAATGATTTATACCCATTATTTTTTAGTTTTTTTACTTGTGTTTAAATTTTTCATGAATAAAACCAAGATTCTAAGCAACATTAATATGTGAATAAAGAATTCAGTGATTAATTAATGGAGTAAAAGGTATTTATTATCATAAATAAAAAATAAAATTTTTAAATAATAGTTTGTTTTTTTTTTTTAAAAAAGCACTATTCAAATATAGAAGTTATCTCCCTTAATTTTGATTTTTCTTTGTGATATGAAGCATTCAATCAAGTGGATATATTATTTAACAGTTTTGGCGAAACCAGTTTTAGGGCAAATGATTTTCACCATGATATTGAAAAAAAAAAAAAAAAGAAAAAAAAAAGTCACCCAGAATCAAATTGTATTCTTTGCCAAATGAATGACTGATTGTAAAATTTAATAATTTGTATGTCTCTTGGTTATTTTCACACAAAGCCTTCAAAATAGGTTTCAGCCTTGTCTATATTTCTGAGATGAGGTAGTATTTACATTATTCAGACTATTGTCCTCATCTTTGATGTTATTTCTAAGACGTCTTTAATGGCCCAATAAATATAGATGTTGGTTAGTTCCTGACTTAACTCTTAGAGTTGTGAGTTCAATACCAGGCTACAGCAGTGGTGAGCAAGTAACTTGCAAGGTTAGAGGGAGATAACTCATGACTTCCAATCGAGGCTTTATGCAAGGAATGAGTATGATATACCCCAGTGATTGTAATAAAGGGTTTGATTCGAAATTCCTAGCACCCGAGGAAGGCCGGAACAGAGAACAGCCGAAACATTTTACAAATGGTAACAAAGATGAGGACAATAGTTTGAATAATGTAAATATTGTAGGTTTCAGCCATAAAAAAAAATTTCAGTAAGGTCTTCTCTGGATAAGGTGAATAGAAAGTCTACACACACACACACACACACACACTTTTTCACAAATTATTTTCTAGCATGAAACTGCATCCTTTGCCAAAGTCTTTTACACGTATGCTGACAGGAGTTTAAATTTAGATCTATTTGTTCTCTGTCAAGGCTAAAGGACACAGTCTTCTCTACTATTTTCATCCTTAACTGAGGAAAGAAGAAATAGATACAAACTTTTTTCAAGAGCATTAGAGCAAAAAGGATCCAACAGGCTATACTAGAATTTGAACTCGACATGTTGATTCCATTGTCCAAATAAACATTACAATATGAAAAATAGAATCATTATTACAATCATTATTTCTTCTCATTTACTCTCATGCACAAATAACTGCTGAAGTACATTTTAATATGCGGAAAAATAATTATCTAGGTGCCTTGCCTTTTTTGATTTATCCAAAATATTCATAAAAGTATAAAACTGTGGCGATTATCTTTTCCCAAAGGAATTGCTATCTCTGCAATGCAAATGGATAAAACTGGTAAAAAAGTAAAGAGATGTGTTTAATCGTTTAAGTTAAAAATGGTCATTCATTACAAGTTTAAGTCTTCAAACAAAATTTTTCTAAAATAATCAAAGAAAAATACAAATTATTTTTGTCTTTACATTTTTTTTTTCTAATATAATCGTGTCACCCGAAACAAGGCATTTTATTGCCACTGTTGTGCAGGGGTTACATAGGAGGAATGTTATGAGGAGTGAGAGGTTGCAGGGGGGTGTCAGGAAGAGAGTACTGATGAGAGTGGGGTGGACGGTGAAAAAAGCATGAGAGAAGAGGATATAAGTTAGTGAGACAGGAGATGACTATTGACTTTACATTTAAATTCTTGGAGATTATAGCAAGTCGGGAAAGCAAGTATGTGGAACAGAATTCCACAAGCAGGATGTGTGAGAAAAGAAGCTGATGGAGTAGAATTTGTGTTTACATTTTATTGGTTTCAAAGTAAAAGTGTGGTACCTAGTTGCTAATCTTGTTGCTCGAGGAAATTCATATATAGTGGGTACCAGTGAGCTAAGTTCATTGGAGCAGTAACCGTGAAAGTATTTGTAGAAGAGACACAGGGAAGCCACACTGCGTTGGTGAGAAAGCAACTGTATCCTAGCTGCCAAGTCAGGATCGCAAGGACACCTAAGTCGATAGCAGGAGCACCCGACCAGATATAGCAGCAGTATTCAATGTACGGGTGGATGGTAGAATTGCATATGTGCAGGATTGTTTCGGGCCGGAAAAACTTCCTGGCCCTACACAGAGAACCGACTTTCTTAGCAGCGGATTTAGCTATGGATTCTATATAGTTATTCCACTTGAGGTCTGATGTGAGAGTTAATCTGAGGAGACGCAGTGTTTTACTTTCAGGGAGAGAAGCCTGATCCATGTCAATGGGCAGGAGGAACAATTATCTGTGGTGGTTATTAGATAGCAGCTTCATTTTGGAAGCATTAAAATTTACGAGCCATTTCTTACCCCTGTCCACCACGGATTGGAGGTCCTTTTCAAGCTCGGCAGCGAGGTTTGCTTTTTCAGTTTCGGTAAATTTTTGATCGAGACGAGAGCAAACCATAGTGTCGTCAGCATATATGCCCACTTGGGATCTTACATAAGTTTCAGTGATCCACAACACCCATAAATAAAAATAGTTTGTAAAATAGTTTATGTAATAAAAAAAAAGTACATAATTAATTGAAGATAATTTTGGAGAAAGAAAAGTAGATTTAGAGAGAGAGAAAGAAATATTGGTCTATATCAAACTGACTGCTTGATATTTGAGAAACTGATTTTGATGGGAAAGCCAATTAAATGTATCATATGAAGTAAATCTTTCCAATAATCACTCCATTTGGATTTCAGATAGAAAGCTTTAATAAGGAGATCAGATCAATAACAAATATTCTAGTGAAATGCACTTTTAGACATGAATATTTGGCAAACTTGTGACAGAGACAAGCAGAAATATAACAGTCATGAACGAATGAAACACCTTCACGTCAAATGCAGGGTGGGGGTTGGAAGAAGGAGGCTTCAACAGCAGTAAAGTCGTCATCACTGCGGTTACTGAATTAAACTAAAATTTAATTACATATTTATCTAAATAGCAACATCAACTTTCCATTTGACGATTAATCAAATGATTTAATTAAATCTAATCTAAAGACAATGTCACCGTTTTTGTTTAATAATCTTGAAATGTTTTAATAAAAATTTATGATCAGAATGATGTGGGAAAAAGCTAAGAAATAAGAAAAGAGTGCCAAAAAATGTAATATCAGTCCTCCTCTATGATAGTGAATGCTTGGCAACTGGGAAGGAAGACTTGAGGCAGCAGAGAAATGGTTCTTCAGAAGGCTGCTGAGGATACCAGAAATAGATTGTGTGAACAAGGAAGAAGTTTTAAGGAAAATGGAAATGAAAAACAGACTTAGAAAGAGACAGTTACAATTGTGGGGATACATAAGGAAAAAAGACTCGGAAAATTTGACACTCCCAGTACATACCAAAGGCAAGTAGCCTACTTTACAAGATTGTGTAAATGGATGATAGAAAAGGGAGGTGAAATGATGGTAAACAAACACTGCTAAGAGCTACAAAGGATAGGAAATTGTGGCGAGACATGATCATATATATCCTGAAAAGCCATGGTGTGAGGAAAAAGAAGAAAACTATTTAGTAACTTTTGGATTATTTTTTAAGAGTTAATTTATGTGTGCAATGACTTTTTTTTTTAATCATTTCATCCCAAGCAAGATATTAAAGCCCCTAAGACACAAGGGATCATTCAGAGTGAAAGAGAATGAGAATACATTAGTAAGGAGAAAGACCAATAAAAGAACAGGATGACAGAAGATGTTGACTGGTTTTCCATTTTAATTTTTGAAGATTGCAGGAGGCAGAGAATCAAGAAATTAGGGAAGAGTTCCACATTCGAGAAGTGAAATTATTAGAAAAGAGTTTACAGTTACATCTAGACATATTTCAAAAGCAAAACAATGAGCTCAACATATTTGTTCATTTTTTTTGTATGCAATCCTGCTAATGTTTCTTTATTTGGAATTGATGGAATCACATGGTTATATTAAAAAAAAAAACTTGATAATAAACAACAGTCTCTGCTTCAGTGACCTTTTACTACTCAATATTAAAAAAAGATTACATTGAATTTTTTTGTCACATTATTACATGAAACAAAAGCTAATAGAAAAAAAAATTAGTTAATTAACTAACATAAAGCAAGGTGACTTTTACTATTAAAAAAGTATATATTTACTGTCACCATCTTCAAATCAATGTAAGTAAGACTAAAAACATTAATGAAATTATTGGTTGTTTCTTCATTAGACATTTTTATTTTTTAGAATTATTTATGACATTTGTCATAAAATTGTCTGGTGGATGCATTTTTTTAGTTATTCAACCTGAAATTGTATGCAAGTGTGTGAATAGTGTGTGAATACAATCAAGTGTGTGAATACAATCAAGTGTGTGAATACAATCAAGTGTGTGTAGACAATCACAAATATTTTCACTAAATTACTTTCTTGTTACTCTGCCTTATTATACATAGATTTATTTATAAGTTTAGGAAATTTTTTAAAGGAGATACACACACACACACACACATATATCAATGACCACACTTCTATTTACACAATCTATCCTAGATATTGAGAAATTTTACTCATAAATATAGCATTCCTTAAAATTATATTTTATTATATATATATATATATATATATATATATATATATATATATTCATATTCCATTTGTAAACAAGTTATTAAGTGATCTAGGTTTTCTACCATGAGTGGTGTCTTCAGGCAATTTGCAATAACTGATTTTACCATTTAGCCTTTTTTTTTTTTTTAAGGACACTCACGTGGCAGGGAATTTTTAAACATGCAACTTTTAAAATTACAAGAAATTATAATGTTTTCATCTATGGTTTTATGAATCTAAGAGGTATTTTTTAGTCTGGTTACACTTTGTCATAATTTCTGTTCTTCCATTCAATAGTTCACTTTTGCTTGGAAAACAAAAAACAAAAAAACAAAACAAAAAAAAACCCCCAGTAAAATCAGTTATTGCAAATTGTCTAAAAACATCACTCATGGTAGAAACCTAGGTTGCATAATAACTTGTTTGCAAATAAAAATTATTTAAAAGTTCTACAATTGTATTGAACATTTTTTAATAAAAATGTGCACTGGTCTAATTTTATCATGACCAAAAGCTAAGTAATTAAACAATTAAAATATATATAAATATAAATTTTGAGTGAAAATAATGTTTTGGATTACATTTCTATTTGATTTGCTGCGTAAACACTATGAAAATGCGCCATTTTGAAGCAAATTGTGGCCAGAGATAAAAAATGGATGGTTTACAACAATGTTCAGTGAAAAAGATCCTGGGGGGGTAAGTGAAATGAGCCAAACTCTAGCCACCCCAAAAGCAGGTCTTCATCCTAAGAAAGTCGTGCTGTGCATTTGGTGGGATTGGAAAAGAAACCTGTAATATAAGCTTATATCAAATAACCAGTCAATTGATTCTAAAAAGTATTGCTTGCAACTGGACGAATTAAAGGCAGTAATTCAAGAAGAATGTCCAGAATTGGTGAACAGGAAAGGTCGTGTTTTTCACCAGGATAATGCCAGACCAAACACTTTTTTGGTGACCTGGTGAAAAAATATTGCAGATTGGCTTGGATATGTTAACCTACCCACCATATTCATTAAACATTGCTACTTTAGATTTTCATTTATTCAGGTCTTTGCAAAATAATCTCAGTGGTAAAAATTTTCTTAGATGACATAAAAAAAAAACAAAAAAAAAAACATGTTAATGAGTTCTTTATTGAGAAACGACCAACATTCTGGGAAGACAGATTGTTCAAGTTGAAGGAAAAATCGAGAAAGGCTACACGACAAAATGATTCATATTTAGTTGAATAAATATTTAATCACATAATTTTCTTTTGTGTTTTAATTTCCCTTAAAATTTGGCATGTACTTTTTAGACAACTCATATATATTTTGATTTTTTTAATTACTTAGTTTCTGGTCATAATAAGATTAGACCAGTCCACATTTGTATTAAAAAGTGTTCAATACAATTACATTGTAGAACTCTTAAATATTTTCCATTTGTAAATGAGTTAATACACGACCTAGGTTTTTACCATGAGTGGTGTTTTCAGGCAAAAATCACCTAAAGACACCACTCATGGTAGAAACTTAAGTCATGTAATAACTCATTTACAAATGGAAAATATATTTTAAGCATTACTCTTCAGTAATGAAATGAGCTCTTCCAGTGACAGGCATGTGGATACACCAATTATATGTAACACATTAAAATTTCCCTTCTCCCGTTCCATTCGCCTATGGCTTAGGGAGTAGGGACTGACACCAAATCAGTTGAGTTTCAATCCTGACTCGAAGTAAGTGAAAATATAGCCACCAAACTGATGAGCTGTGATACAGCAAAATTTACTTATTTATTTTGAGTCTGTTATTTTACATTGAAAATGTTTTATTACAATCAATAATCAGTGTGTTATATATATTTCATGTTTAAAATGAGTTTAAATTAAATTAAAAAATAGCATGTTGGTATTATAATATATAACTACCATGAACAAACGTAAGATGTTTGCAGAGTGCACAAAAGTTCGAGTCATGCTAAATAAAATTTCAGATGAAAATTCAGCTAATAAAAAATTTCAGCAAAATAAAAGTTTCAGATGAAAATTCAGTTAATAAAAAATTTCAGATGAAAATTCAGCTAATAAAAAATTTCAGATGAAAATTCAGCTAATAACTGTCTGAAGCTGTAGATTTATTCTTATACATAAATATATATATATATATATATATATATATATATATATATATATATCTAGAAAAATGGTAAAATCATTTATTGTAAATTGCCTGAAGACACTGAAGGGTAGAAACTGAGGTCTTGAAATAACTCATTTCCAAATTATATATATATATATATATATATATATATATATTCCAAATTATATATGTATGTGTGTAGTATAACAGGTGAAGAAATGATCAGAAATTCCTTTAAAAAAATAAACAGCTAAATTATATTTCTACATCTGTACACTTTTGAAAATTCTGTTTCCGGATTTATAATCTGCTTTGATTGGAAACATATCAATTCCAACATTTTTCCAAGTTGTATAATTTCAAGATCCATATTTCACACACAAACCAAAATGTAATAGCAGCGGCCCTTGTACATCTCATTTCTTAGAGATGATAATTGAGAAGCAAGCAGTATTCTTTGAATTTTACAAATTCTTGCCATCCCAATTTCCTGGGATGGACTCGAATCTTCCAGCTCATTATATGAGAGACTGAGTAAATAACATCAATCACTCATCTGTATAAATCAAAGGCATCCATTAAAGCAATCAAAAACGTATGTAACCTATTATTTCTGCTGGCAATAATTTCAGTTATCCTTACAAAAGTAAATGAACCATAAAATTGAATTTATTGCTCTGACAACAATTATTCAAGTGAAGACGTAATATGAGCATTCATCATCAGAAAATTGGAAAAACTTTTGAGTCACTTCTGCCTGCTCCAGATATTTGAGAAAATAGAATGAGAAGGAAGACTTGCAAATTTAATCTGCAAATATTTTATAGTAATTAAAATAATAGTTTTTAACAATTACAAATTAAGATTTTTTGTTTTTGTTTTTTTTCTTTTCACATATCTGCAATCTGGTTGCTAAACTGCTTTCAGTTTTACAAGTAAAATTTATAATCGCACACAGAAGGACCTGGCAGGAAAGAAAATCCAAAGTTAGTAATTTGTATATAACTAAATCTGTAAATTAAAAAGAAACTAGTTCATTCTAATAATCATACGCAGGAAGGACTTGGCAGTAAAAAAAATCCAAAATTAGTAATTTGTATATAACTAAATCTATAAATTAAAATGAAACTAGTTCATTCTAATAATTGTACTCCGAAGGACTTGGCAGTAAAAAAAATTCAAAGTTAGTAATTTGTATACAACTAAATCTGTAAATTAAAAAGAAAATAGTTCATTCTATAGACTTAAAACTTTATATGAGTGAATAAATATTAAATGGATTTGTGTCAAATCAAGAGATGCCATCATGTCCAAAAGTTTTTATAATATGATTATAAACTCAAATATGAAAGTAACAAAAAGTAAACAATAAAATTAAAACTTTTTGAATTTCATGTAAATAAAAATTGAAATCTTCAATGTTTTTTCAAATATTTTGTGAATTTTTCTTTTTAAAAAATCCTGATGGAAACATCAAAGAAAATCCTAATCATTTGCAGCTATTATCAGGAAGCAGTCGTTTGGAATTGTTTTTGATCATTTCAAATATTAATAGCATTATTTTGTCCTATGAAGAGAATTGGTTAGAAGTCTATTGACTGAAATCATTTGTAGATATAAGCTGGGTGGAAATTGAAATTAACAATACATTATGACTAGCAGTTTCATGCCATAAGTAATATTCAGCCCATGTGCTTCTTCTCTTTGTGTAGGCTCTCTGTATGTATGTGTATATATATTTATATATATATATATATATATACATACACACACACACACATATATATATATATATATATATAAAAAAAAAAACACTGGCAAAGTTGATGAATGTTTCATGTGATGCATTTTGTCTTTTAAAACTTCATTGGACTAAAGTGGTGTTTACATTGATGTCTTATACATGTGCGAGAAGGAGAGGGGGATATTGAGAATTTTAAGTTTAAATTCAAATTCTTTTTTGTTTCTGCATTAAATGTATGTTTTGGCAATACAATCTCATCAATTCATATAATTTGTTTTTGTTTCCATCACTTTTGTTATTAAAAATCCCAAATTGTGTTAATAGAAGATTTGTTAAAAAAGGTGAAATTTTATAAGAACCTGGACATAAATTTGCTGGGGATGATGTCAATTAAATCACTTTCTATACACTTACATCTTTGTCAATTGCTGTTCTCATTAGAGTAGCATTTTTTTAAATCAAAATATTGGTCAGACTCATTATGATAAACCAATTTTCCTGGTTTTTGTTGGTTTAAGCATTAAATTGATAAACCTGACATGGAGTTCACTTATTATATTTTATTTTCTGCTTGAATTTCTGTGATGAGGAGTTATCATTTGCATGCAGACTATTGTCTTAATCTTTGTCTTTCTTATTACAATGTTTCGGCTATTGTGCCCTCCAGCCTTCATCAGGTGCTTGTTGATCTGAACCCTTTATTTAATCTCTGCGGATAGCTTCTTCTCATTCCACTTCCCATCTCTCATCTCATTTTTATTTAGTACTACTCAGTTATAACTCACTCCATATTTTATTTTATTTCTGAATATTTTTTCTGTCTATATCTACTTTCCCATTGCAACATCTTTTGAAGTAATGACAGGAGGAAAGCTTTTAAACTGGTCAGACAGACACCTGCTGAGAGACAATGGGACTCTTAACCCCAAGAAACTGTAACAGACAAAAACCCGATAAAGCCAGAAAAGAATTAAAAAACTCTTCCAAGAAACAGGATTAAAATCAACATGTCTTCTTCTATGTGCCCTGTCCTTTCAGGACGTAGGCGATCATGGCCTTCCACGTCTCCCCATTCCTGGTGGCTCTTAGCACGCTTTCTCCTGTTACACCACTCAAACCCCGCTCTGACATCCACTAGTTCAAGACCATAAATCTAGAATATAAATGTATAAAAACTAGCATGGCCACAAAATGAGGAATCAGTTTATATATTCATTATAATATGGAATTGATCCCCCATTTTATATATCCACATTATAATTTCTTATAAACAGTTGGCATATATATTTTTCTTTTATGTGCCTTGTCCTTTCAGGACGTAAACGATCATGGCTTTCCACATCTCCCTATCCCTGGTGGCTCTTAGCACACTTTCTCCTGTTGCACCATGCAACCCACGTTCCACCATCTAATTGATGAAGTCCTTCAAATATGTTATTCACGGCTTTCCCTGGTCTCTTTTTCCCCCTCTATCTGGCCTGTTAGTATCAGGTTCTCCAAGCCCTCCTTTCTCATTGCATGTCCCAGGAACTTCCAGCTGTCTCTTCCTGATGCTCAGTATTAATTTCCTTTTCATTTCCATCCTTTCCAAAACATCATCATTGCTCACATGCTCGACCCATGATATTCACAGCATCCTTCTGGAGAACCACATTTCAATTGCTTCAAGTTTTTCCTTCATCCTCAAAGATATTGTCCAACATTCACTGCCATATTGAAGAACCAACATCACATAGCAATCCAGTACTCTCTTCTTTGTTTCTAGCGAAATTGTCCTGTTTCTTAATACTTTACTCAATTTCTGGAATGCTTCTTTCACCATGCCAATTTGCCTTCGGATCTCTGTGTTGCACTTTCCGTCTTCTGTTAGAACACTTCCTAGGTATTTAAATTTCTGCACCTGCTTGATTTTAGAGTCCCTCACCTGTAATTGGTATTTTGGGCTGCCCTTTTTGCTGATGACCATGCATTTGGTTTTCTTGCAGTTTATTTGTATTCCTTTCTTGTCACTCACTTCAGCTACCTTCTGTAGGAGGTCTTGTAGTTTTCTTTCTGTGTCTGCTATCAGCACTGTATCATCTGCATACCATATATTGTTTAAATTGTGACCTCCGATGACGAATCTCGGCATAACTTCTAGGGTTCTCAGAATAGTCTTGCTGTATAAGTTGAATAGATCAGGTGAAAAGACGCATCCTTGTCTTACGCTCCTTTCAATCTTAGTACAGTTGCTGAATTTGTTACCTGCCCATATGCAGGCAGTTTGCTGCCAGTAGAGATTCTTGATTATTCTTATCAACATGAAACAGCCTAAAAATAGTAAATTTTTTCAATGTAACTTTCAACCTTCAAGAAGATGCATATCAACAACACAGGAAACAATAAAAGCCTGATTTATTTTTCTTTTTTCAATAATTTCATTACAAGCAAGGCAATAAAAGTCACTAAGACATAACGGGTTACTAAGAGTTTATCCTCATCTAATAAAATATTTTTCATCACAAGAGACAGTATCTTGAAATATTTATAAAATATTTAATAGGCATATATATATATATATATAGTTATGTGAATTCATATACATATGGGAATACACACATGTATAAAAATATTATTCAGGTGTTAATAAAACAGTGCTCAATATAGACTATAAATTATATATATATATCTCAGTCAGTTAAGTGCCATACATGATACATGCTTAGGTGATCATATCAGAAGATTATCCCGCAGTAGGTTGCCATTACTTGCTGCGGTAGACTGGTTGCCAGCCAAGGCTATAGAAGCCAATCTTTTCTGTTATTTAGCCCATAACTGGAGGGAATAGACAGATTAATACCTTTCCCAAGGGTGTGTGCGTGTAAGTGAATGCAATGAATTCAACTGGAATTTGAACTCGGCTTCCCAGGTTTCTGGTTCCGAGATGATATCCACTGCACTACAACAAACATTCCATATATATATATATATATATATATATATATATATATATATATATTAATCCTATGTTAGTGGCACAACTTACATTTTCATATTATGCAATCATCAGATGCATATTACAAACTATTATGAATCATATATAAAATTTTAAAAATGCCTTCTTTTTCGTATGTTCTTGCTTCTCTTAACCATTGCACACAACATCACCAGAGACTATTTTAAAGTAGAATAAAATAGAATATTTTTAAAAAAAATACAAGACTGTAGCCAACAGAATCTTGTCTACCACACAAACACCATATGGTTCTTGAAAATGACTAAGACAGTCAAATGTACTTGAACAAAACATCAACTTTAGACATTTTATCCACTATTTTTATTCCAATCTAGAAAACATTCGATAATTGGAAAAATGCAATAAAAAATAAAACAGACAGATCTTCGTTGGTTGACTTCAAACACTGAACATATATGTATGAATTATTCTATACAATATGTCATTGACAGTTGTAGGGTCCATGTAGGCAATGTGTGCACTGCATACCTTAAATTTTTTCCAGGATAAATAATTTTGTCTAATATAAAATTAATTATTGATAATTTTCACTATCCTCTTTGTTCTTAAGTATTTGTCTATATTTCTGAGATGAGGTAGTATTTACAGTATTATTCTGACTATTGTCCTCATCTTTGTTGCCATTTGTACAACATTTAATAATAGATCATTCTATTTGTCTATATTTCTGAGATGAGGTAGGTTTTACACTATTTACATTATTCGGACTATTGTTCTCATCTTTGTTGCCATTTGTACGACGTTTCGGTCGTCGTACACTCCAGCCTTCTTCAGATGTTAGGAATTTTGAACCGAAACCTTTATTACAATCACTTTACGCAAGGAATGAGAATGATATACCCCAGTGATTGCAATAAAGTGATAATGCTTTTTTTATTGCATGCAGCTGAAAGCAAAGACTTGCCCATTCAAAGAACTAATAGTCAAACACATTTAGATGAAAAAAAATTATTCAGTTCTGAAGAGTATACAGAAAACATCTGATGACCTTAGTGTCACATCAAAAGTCCCTTTTTTTTTTAACTGAGTTTTAAAGGGTTTTAATCCATAATTTCTTGACCTCTTAAGACCCAGATTCAGTCATATGACCATTACCAAGAAAGTTTTTGACCAGTTCAGATGTACAGCAAAAAGGAGTAACCACCAAAGTTTATTTTTTGCGATTAAAAGATAAATTTTCATCTGTTTCAATGAACTTAAGATTTAATTTTAAAGTTTTAAAAGTTTTTTTAAAGTTATATAAAAAAATTTATTGGTAATATTGTATATTATTTCATTACTCATTGTTAAAGGACATTTTAAAAAAATTCACTGCAATACCTAATTTTAAAATTAGATTAAAAATATAAAAATTCAAATTCTATATATTAATATTGATGTTGTTGAAAAGTTGAACATTATTTTAAAAGAACATTTGGGTAATTGAATCAATTTAAATTAAAGTAATATTAATATAGTTTATGTTAAAATTACAAATTTTCATTTTTCAAGTAATCAATCAATGCCATTTTTTGACATCTGTCATTAAGTGATAAGAAACTCATTTAAACATTTTTTTAAAATTAAAATAAAAATATCTAAATTCTCATTAAAGAACAAACAGTGAATTTGATAAATTGGAAACAAGATTAAACCAAAATTACTTCCTTTTTTCCTTAAAAAGTAGTGAAAAACAACATTTTCTTTTTGTTTTTTGGCAAGGGTGATTAGCCTGCATAATGGATTGTATACTTTGGTTCCCAAGTCACCCTTTACTACTGATATCGCTTTTATGATAGCACAAAGTTTATATGCATTTTATTGCATTTTCTATAAGAACCTTCACAGAAACATGAAGAATTGAAATATCTTAAAGATTGCATTTCTGTACATTTCTGTACATTCCAAAATATGTAAATGATAAAACTTAGGGATAAAAACTGACGTGAAATCAAGATGAAATCTGATATCTTCCAAAAAACTTTCTTTTTAAAACTGCTTGCGTCCTCTTTCTGTATCACCGGTTTCCAGTCAGCCATTTTGGTAGACATTTTGAAACAGTAGAGATTCATGGTTGGTGCATTTGACAATGATGTTAGTAAGTAAAATGTTCAACACAAGCCTGCTGTTTGGTTTACATAAATCTAATTTCAAGTCAAAGTCAGTCACTTCATTCACATAATTACTCTTTGCCGAATGCATATAGCATAAAAAAAGACGAAAATTGTGTTGGCAAATTCATCTACCTAAGGACGATGTTAGCAGACTATAATGAAAATGTTTCCACAAAAGTAACAGAGATGAGATAATTAGTCCAAATGAACAAATAATCAATAATACTTCATTTCATAAATATCGACCCAAACTGAAAATAGTTAAGATTTTTCACAATCCAAAATGGACCACCTACAGAGATGCATGGTTCATTGAAAAAATGAACTTGAAACTTCATTTAAAAAAAGGAAAACATTTTAAAACTGCTTTTTTTATATTAAGTGCAAAAATAAGATGTGAATTTCAGTTTTTGAAGAAAATAATTCAGATGGTATCAGGCTGCGGGTGGAAATAAAATAATACCGCAAATGAAGAAAAAAAAAAAATTACATAAAAAAACAGTAAAAAGTGAAACAGGAAATCTATAAAAATAATAAAAAATTTTTTTAAAAATCTGCAGATTCCTGTTTTTTTAATGTTTTTATTTTATTCATCAAACAAAACATTTTTTTAAAAATCTTTGATCTTTTTGATTTGTTTTTGTCTTTTGAACTTTCTATTGTTATTGACACACCCTGCCATTGACTTTGTGACAAAAATTATTAAGTTTTTATTCTTTGTGGTTCCGGAAATGATCATTGAAAATTTTGTTTTTCAGAAAAGAAGAAATAAATTTATCAATTACGTGATATTTACAGGATTTGTACAACTTTCAAGCAGTTAACAACAATAATGTCTTTGTTGAGAAATTAAGTGTATGGGTAAAATATTAAATATATTTGATGGCACAGGAACAAGCATGGTGTTAATAAGAATAAAAAAATAAAAGAAAAATTTATTTTTCTTTCTTTAATAAATCAGCATTCATCAATTCTCATTCTTCTACAGTTACATTTATGTGTAGGCCCTCTCAGGATAAAAATTAAATTTCCTCTCATATTGTAAAATGGCATATTTTAATTACATTTTTAAAAGATGGACATTTTAAAAGCATACCTGTATACTAGATGAGTTAGCCAATCCCTGTGGTAGATACCTGCACAGGCACATTTGTGTTTGTTAAACCTTCACTTAGCCTATCTGCTGTTTATACAGTAACCATGCTGAGCGGACCTTAGTTACAGTTTCTGGAAGACAGTGCATTATCTGGTATGATCAGCAGTCGAAAGAAGACAAATATGCTAAAACCCTCGGTCACAATGACTTGTGGCTTCATGCTAGCAGAACAACCAATGTTCCATCTACCCTATTTCACTCACAAGTTTTGGATTAATCCATAGTATAGTTGTCAGGCAATTTCAAAAGGTGCCACTTGCTGGGATCACCTCCCCCAGAGTGATAACATCAAAAAGTCACCTCCCTAACAAATCAACCCTAGTGAGATTCAAACCCAGTTCTTATGGTCAAAAAGCAAACATTATAACCTCATAATACATAATATATGCAAATATATTAAAATAACAGGTAGGAAGGAAAAGAAAAAAAATTGAAAAATATAACAAGAGAACAGCAAAAAAAGAAGCACCTAGGGATTCAAAATCTAATTAGAATAAAACAAATTTGATTCTCCAAAGATGTACGACTAAATCATTGGGGAGAGAGAGAGAAAGGGACAGAGAGAGAGAGAGAGATGTCTGAATCTTTCCCCTAAGTTTAAGATCAAATCTGGAGCATATCTAGCCCTTAAAAGCTTTACGGAGGGTACTCAATTTTATAAGGGCTTTAAAAAATGGACATTTACAAATTACATATTCATATCATATACAGAAATTAAAGAAAAGGTAAGATAAAAAAGAAGAAATTGTTCTAATGAGCTTTTCTCTTTGGTATCCTAGCTTGAATTTAAACTTAATACAAAATTAGAAGCTAGCTCTCATCATTTTATTGTTAAAATTGCTAAATGTAACTGTAAATTCTATTTTAATACTCCCTTCTTTTGCTCTTCAAACCTGTAAAACTCACTTCTAGCTTCTTGCTTTCTTCTCAACAATAATCACCTAAAAATGGCAGTGTCAATCATCATCTTTTTTAATCTTTTTATTTTAAAACTAGCAGTATAGCCCGGCTTTGCTCGGGTGTAATGAAAGCTTTAAAACTAATCCATAGTCCTGGAGCTCAGACTCAGCGTAAAGAATATTTGTATAAAGGACATACAGACAGATAAACAGACACACAAACATCTTGCCTTTTATATATATATTATCGATTTTCTGCACTATTGTAAGAACTTCAACCTTGAAACTTCTGAATATCGTCTCTTATGTCTTTGTCTATGAGTGTATCAAATTTGATTAAAATCGGACCACTCCTTCTATAACCCGATTTTGTTGATTATTGATATTTATCGGGGGGTACCTCGACACAAAACCTAGCTAAGAACACTTGCAGACGCTTATAGTACAACTATGTACATTTTCAAGAAAATCAGTTCAGCCATTTCGGAGTCTATAGGTAACGGACACACACAGAGAGAGAGAGACAAAGTTCCATTTATAAATAAGTTTAGATTTTTCTCTTCAATAATATCTTCTCAGTTTATTAAAATCTTGGTAACCCCTTGCGTCTTTAATGGTTGTATTGCTTTGATTGGGGTGAGATGATTAAAAAAATAATAAAGTGATAACCTGGAAAAAAAACTTTCTTCCTGTTTGTGTTAATATATTTATGTATATATTTAGCCATATATGTATTAATATTCTTACTATTGGAGTTTATAATAAAAATGTCTATCACCTGATGATGTGCTACAAGTAAAACTAAAACATGACAACTCTTGTGCAGTGAGAAACAATGTTTTTAGAACAAAATCCAATTATAAAAATATTACTACCAATATTGCTTTACTACATATCAAGCACTGTTAAAAAGTTAAAGCTACAAACTGTGGTGTGTTATTCTATTAGTTCTTACTACTAAGGTATATACTACTTGACAAAAAAAGGAACCGCCATGGTACACAGCTTTTTGTGCCCCCTTACACTGCAAGACACTTCATGATGGCCTGCGCTGACTTTTCATCTGTACAAAAAAAGGGCAATACAAATACAATGAAAGAGCTATTTGAACCACCAAGAAATATCATTTAATGGCATATTTAAAGAAAATAGGACTATACCACAAAAATTAATTAAAATAAAATGTGTACAACCAATCTAATGCGTACAACCATTCTAACACATGCAACGACTTCAAAACAAGTTAACTATATTAAAAAAATGTGATCCTAAAATTAAAAACTGACCCTTAAATGACCATAATGATTGACGGGTTTTAAACTTATATATTTTTCATTTGTAAATGTGTTATTATGCAATCCAGGTTTCTACCTTTCGGTGTCTTCAGGTGATTTACAATAAATGATTTTACTGTTTTTTTAAAAATGCTCACTTAATAATGAAATAATGGTAAAATCAGTTACTGTAAATCGCCTGAAGATACCGAAAGGTAGAAACCTGGATTGCATAATAACTCATTCACAAATTAAAAATATTCAAAAGTTCTACAATATAAATGTACTGAATGCTTTTTAATACAACTGTGTACTGGTCTATTTTAATTATGACCAAAAACTAAATAATGTTTTATATATATATATATATATAGATATATATATATATATATATATATATAAAAACCCTTTGTTGCATATTGGCTACAATTGTAACCAATATGCAACAAAGGGTTGAAATGTACATTTTAAAATCCTAATAAAATATTTTAGCACCATTATTTGAATTGCTTTTATCTATTTTATAAAGAAATGAAGTTTTAATAAACTAAGAAAAATTTAGTCTTACCTTTTTGAAAGTTAAAAAAGAACCAAAAAAAAAAAAGAAAAAAATTGAGCAGATTTTATTTAGAAGGACTTGGCATGAAAAGTTGATATTAATGTTGAGATGAGTTTGAAAAGAACTTCAAAAGGGGTTTTGATTATAGGTCATATACTTGTGCCTCAAGTCCAAAATAACTGTATTTTGAGAGGTAAAAGATCTTGTTTTATTTAATAAAAAAAAAAAAAAAAAAAAAAAAATCGACATTGGAGCTGCTAACTCATACAATTGTCTTAATGACCCTGACAATCTTAGACATTGATTCACTATATCTGGACTAATCAAAAGAAACTGATAACAGCATTTACAGAATATCTTTAAATATACAAATATCTACACACTATATTTTCTCAGATACATATGATCAATCCCCTGACTTCCTGGTCAAGATTGTTCATATATTTAATAGGTTAGGGAGTCAGGGGGGAAGAATTGATCAGATTGAACATTATTTTGTTAACCATTTTATCAGTAAACAGAAATTATTTATCAAGTTCTATGATGATATGCGAGATCACAGGGAGAGATGGATTCATGTCTTTCATGTGGACATTAGTATAAAATGAATGATTTCAGAAAGAATTTTAAAAGTTTTTGTGTTGCTTTTCACAATGCCACAATAGAAACATACACATGCATTTATGTATGTATGTATGTATGTAAAGTATAAGCATAAATTTTTTAAAAAAAGTTTTTACTTAGGATTTTGTTTCTTGAATTATGTTTTCAAGAATTTACAGTCAGAATAGAAGAAAGTTACAATTTACAGTCAGACTGCTAGAAAGACAATTTACAGCCAGTGTTAGAAGGCCAGAATTTACAGAAAAAGTTTTAGAAAAACAATTTAAAGCCACAGAAGTTGTAAAAGCTGTTTTCCTCGGATCTTAAGAGCAAATGAAGTTAATTTTAGTTTATCTCAATTTTTAAAGAGTTTCAGTTTTTTTATTATTTGCAACAAAATTTGAAAGCCTTAAGGGATTTTATTTTAATGCTTCAAAAAAGAAAATAATTGAAGTTTGAAAATCATCAATTTTCCTTTTCATTCTGTGTCTGATTTTCTAAAGGACATCAAATAAGTCGACAATTTGGAAAGTATGGCAGCTTTTCTAAACACATGATCATATGCATTGGCAAAGTAGCTTTTCAGCAGTGGCATTTGTTAAAAGTGTCTTTCAAAGTAGCAACCATCTTGAAAGGATTGTAGTTTTAACTTAGACGTATTACTACTCTGCAGACAAAACATGACTTGAAGTCTAGATAACAAGTTTACTGTTAACTAAGCTGTTGAGATGAATGTAGATGCATAAAATTATCAAACTGGAAAAGAAGAAAGAAAGAACGGAATGAGGTGAAAGGTAAGGATGAGATAGAAGAAGAGGAGGAAGCAATCGTAAGTTCATTTTTAATTGTTTCTATCTTCCCATGAATGTCATTACTCATAGAGAAAAAAGTTTCTTAGTTTTTTTGACAGGTTAGATATGATGACTGCTTCATAATACCTAATTGGCTGGCTGAAGAATCAAGAAAACCATATTTTTAGTGAAGGTGATTCAGTATTACAATGACAGCCATTATCAAGTCTATATAATAAATGTCACATTTCAGTGTCCAAGCCAAGGGTGACCATAAAACTCTTGAAACATTTTGTTTCTTCCTGGATACAAAGTAGCAAGAGTCAAATTATTTTAATTTTTACCAAAACTTTGTTTGGCTGTTGACCTTCAAATGTTTGAAATGAAATTGAAAAGGCCACCAAAATCAATGCTGTAGATATCATTTTTTTTTAAATTTTTGTTATAGAAACCTAGTTTTTGTAGATGTGAAAAACAGTAAAGAAATTTTATAAGTTATTTTACTGCAATGAAAATATTTCATTTTTTGGGAAATGAGGTGAAACTGAGAAACAAGAAAATGTTATAAATAATACATAACATAGATTATTTTCTCAAATTGTAGCTTAAAAACACTTCAGTCTGGAAACACAAATAAATGCTTAATATCTATGAATAAAACCATAAGATCAAATTCGTTGCACAGTTCAAAATCTGAAATTTAATGATACACACTTTACCTACTGATCTTACAAGCAATTTATATTCAGCGTTTGCTATACGATTAACAGTGTAAAGAATACATTTGATGTTGGCTGCTTTTCTAAAGAAATATTTTGACAAGATGGTTAATGTTTATAAAAATAAACACAGACAATTTTGTCAAGTGTCATCACCCAAGAAAGGTTAATGGACACTCAGGTTGAGAGAAGGAAGATAAACACACCAATATTACTTCTGGGATTTTTTGTTTGTAAGGAAACACGATCTATCAATTTATTTCAAAGCTTTTAACATTTCAAAAACATTGACTGCACTGAAACTTGATTGAATTTCAAAATTCATTACAATCTCAAGTGCATTTTCTTGCCTTCTCAGAGTATGTTTTTACCAACATTAATAAATTTATTCAGTTGAAGCCAATATCATAAATGTCCCTTGACTTGTCACTGAATTGAAGTTGAAAGCAGTATAAGAAATCATCTTAATAAACATTAAATGAGGAACCATAACAGAATTCCAGCTTCTGCAAGTAAAAATGAAAACTGATTTCAAGGCAAACGGAAATGACATTGTGCTTTTTCTAATTTTATTGCAACACACGGTCTGATTCTCCAGAGAAGGAATAGATGCTACCCTCAAAAGAATGAACTTAATGGAAACTAATATATGTATCTACGCACACATTTATGGGGCAGAGAAGAGATATGGGAGAGGATAAGGTAGTAAGAAAAAAAGGAAAAAGGAGAACAAGAAAAGAGAATTGAAGAAAGAGGAAGAAAGGAGAGAGAGGGAAGAAGAAGGAGAGAGTGAAAAGAAAGAAGAAGTAAAGAGAGTAAAAAATGGAGAGAGAAAGTGGGAAAAGAAGAGAGAGAGAGAAAAAGGGAAAAGAGAGAAAGAGTGAAAAAATAAAAGGGGGAAGAGAGAGAGAGAGTGAAAAAGGGGAAGAGAGAGAGAGTGAGAGAAAAATAAAAATCAGGGAGAGAAATAGAAGAGGAGGAAGTGAAAAAAGAGGAGAGAGAGAGAGAAAAAAGTGAGGGGTAAAAGTTATACAAGTTCCTCTCTTTGATATCTATTCATTTAGATACTTAAAAAAATGTCAACTTGACTTTTGAATCTAGTGTCTTTTTATGCTACTTTATCTAATGATTCACATAACTTGGATTGAATTTTATTGCTAGATAGGTGAGGTACATTACCATGAACTCACTTAAAAATTCTAGGTAATGAATGTTTATATTCCAAAGCCATATTTTTATACAGTTTGTGACACAAAATTAAGTCTGAGTTTTTTGTTTAACAACATATCAACCTCATGTCGGGTTTTAGGGTATTTTTTTAATGTTCAGTTATAGTGAAAAGGTTGATTTAGCCAGATTTTAATTAAAGATTAAATTTTTTTAAATTTTTTTTTTTATTTAGAAAACTATAGATGTCTTCTATTTTGTATTCAAAAATGTCTTGTTGGTCATATTTTTATGCATATATTTCTATAAAAGTCTATTTTGTGTAAATGAATCTGAGTTTGAGTTTTGTTTAATGACATATCAACCTCTGTAGGTTATTTAATGCCAAAAATGTCAGGTTTTAAGGTATTTTTTTAATGTTCAGTTATAGTGAGAAGGTTGATTTGGTCAGAGTTTAATGAATTTTTTTTGTTTTTCATTTTATTTTAGAAAACTGAATATGTCTTCTAGTTTTGTATTCAAAAATGTTTTTCTGAGAACATTTTTTTCCTTCAAAAATGTGTTATGGTAATAATTTATTCTTCAAAAATGTATTGTTGGTAATACTTTTCCTTCAAAAATGTATATATTTCTATAAAAGTCTATTTTTATATATATATATATATTTCTATAAAAGTATTTTTATTTTTTTAATCATTTCACTCCAAGCAAGGCGGAAACGCCACTGATGTGCAGGGGGCTACATCAATGTAAAAAGATTAATTAGAAAAGAGTGAGGAGTACAAACTAGTTAGAAAGGAGCAATAGAAAACTGAGAAAGCAGGTGCGATGACAGATACAAAGGTGGAGAGAAAGGGAACGTTATACGGGGAAGGTGAGAGAGCTAGAGTCCAGTGGTTAGTAGATGAGTATTGACTTTGCATTTAAATTTCTGGAGGTTGTAGCTGTCAGGAAAGCAAGAATACGGGAGCGAGTTCCACAGGCGGGAAGTGAGAGAGAAGAAGCTGCAGGAGTAGAATTGTCGTCTGCATTTGGCTAACCTGACTGTGAATGGGTGGGACCCAGTTGCCAGTCTGGTTGCACGAGTAAACACCTGTTGAGGAAGGCATCAGTGACTTAAGTTCGTCTGAGCAGAAGCCATGAAAGTATTTATAGAACAGACAAAGGGAGGCCACATTTCAACGATGGGGAAGTGGCTGCAGTCGAGCCGCCAGATCAGTACCTATCACATTACAGACTCTCCTTTGGAGCCTGTCAAGAACACTGAGGAGAACGGCAGGGGCACCTGACCATAAATGGCAGCAGTACGGTTGTTAGCTGGTCGGCCGTGGACCTGGCAAAGCGGAATCCATATAGTTGATAGTTGGATGGGTCCGAGGGTTCACCACAATTCTTAAATACAGGAACGACTGAAGAGAACTTCCAGCATGCAGGAAAGCAGGAAGCAGAAAAGCAGTAGTTAAATAGTTTAGAGAGGACAGGGGAAAGTTCAGGAGCACAAAAGTTTATTTTTATGTATATATTTCTATAAAAGTCTATTTTTATACTTTCATAGTGTTTTGACCCCAGTTTGAGGGTTAACTATTTGCCTATAGCTGGGACCCTAACAGGTGTTACCATTCCGTGTTAATGTGGACCTGAGAACAACAGCAATTAAGAGGTGGTTCCATGCTTCTCACAACCTCCCCGTCAGAGGCTTTGCTACCGGATGCAGTTTAACATCATGCCCAGGACCAACAAAATTAATTTATCCACTGAGACATTATAGAAATTGATTTTGCAGATATTTTTGTCTGAATTTTCATTTGCAAATTATATTTCCCTAAGCAATGCATTCTCTAATGCATTACCAAATTTTATTTCTAGCTGTCTGCTCAGTTTGTCTTTCCTGTTTGGAGTCAATCTTTTTGCAACATAAAAATCTAACATCTCATTAGACATAGAATAATTGCCATAGGACAATGTTTAGCAAATGTTTTATAAATCATTAGTATGACTTATTCTTCACAAAATCTTCATATAGTCATTAAACTCTGTTAAATTTAGTTAAGTTCAAGAAACCTCTTTCTTCTTGACAGTTCCATCATGTCTATTGGACATCTTAAACCTTATCCACCAGAGTGTCTCCAATGGAAATGGATCCACCAAAAAATGCATTCTAAAAAGCCAGCACATACCATTTAGGTCAGTCTTTTTCTTTATACCACTTTCATACCATTGCTTGAAAATTGTTGAATTTCCATGAAAAATGCTTATAGCATATTTACTATAAAGAGCAGATGAACCAAGTCTTATGACCCTGCTATGCATGATCTCCACAAGAGTCGGGTCAGATTGAAAATCATTTTTTTCCAGCTTTGGGTGATGAATTGTTTTCCACCCCACAGCCCCTTTCCTCACAGATGAAATGTCACAAGGCTATTGCTATCTCCATGACAAATGTTCAGATCAGATCAGTCAGTTAAGTGCCATACGTGATACACGCTTGGGCGATCATGTCTCGAAAGAGACATGACTGACTGGGCAGAAGATTATCCCGCAGTAGGTTGCCATTGCTTTCTGCGGTAGACTGGTTACCGACGGAGGCTATAGAACCCAATCTGTCCTGCTATTTAACCCATAACTGGAAGGAAGAGACGGATTAATACCTTTCCCAAGGGTATTTGCGTGTAAGTGAATGCAATGGATTCAGATCAGATAGATTGCTTAATTTCATCAGTTCAGACCTTTGCAGTTAGGACCTACCATGCTATATAAACAAGGTTGAATTATCCCCATTCTCTTCATAATCTACTGGGAAGAAAGAAGTTCCACCTTCACAGCTTCTAATAACTGCTTACTTATTAATTTATCAAATCAAGTTGTTAATACTGTTCAGTTATTAATTAAGTAATATTAAAAATAAAAACTAGATGAGATATCCCTAGACATGGCAGATGAATAAAAACAGTCCTACTCCTCTAACTTAAATAAAAGTTTTAGTTCAGAATTCCCTGTAGGTTACCCAAATTTATATACACCTGATGAAGGCCAGAAGATGAACAACCAAAATGTTGTGATAATAACAATGAAGATGAGGATAACAGTCTGCATGTAAATAGTATAAATAATGATAACTTCTCATCAGAGAAGTTAAAAGAAAAATACATATTGGTATTTAACTTTTAAATTATTTACTTGAAATGACATGTTCAATATATGAAGGGATTCGGTTCAAAATTGATTTCTTTTCAAGAAAAGATATGGCAGGAAATCAGTAGTTTTCCAAATGGACTCAGAACTTTTATATTTTCTTTAGAAAGTTGCAAGAGAAAGGAGAAGAAAAAAGAAGGGAACTAAAGCAAAAGTGTGATAGAGAAAAATATGCACTGATAGAAAACTCGGTTTGGCCAAACTTGATTCATATTTTTTATGCTACAAATGGAGACGGCTTTGACAATTCTGCTGCAACTTTTGATGAAACAAATTTTTCTGTTTGGTTATAATAACAAATACCCAGGCGAAATGTATCTTGTCGTATCGAATATGTTTTTGTCTTTTAATGCTTCCATGCAAGGTTTAATTCAAGAGGACATTTTCTGAGCAATGATGAAGAGCTGTGTTGGATAGATACAATTTAATGTACTTTGATTATATGTGTGTGTGTGTGTGTGTGTGTACATACTCAAAACAGAAATGAAAAGAGAAAAAAAGAAGTGGAAAAGACAATATATAAGTGCATGTGTATGTGCATGCGTATATAAACATACTTGTATTTAGGTAAATGTGTGCAGAAGTGTGGATGTATGTAAGTATGTGCAGATATACAAGTGCTACACAGCAGCAGCAGCAGCAGGAGCAGCAACCAGTCATCATTCACTTATTTGACATTTTGTTTTCATAAGGGAAGTTCTGACAGTAGTAGTACTGGAAAGTTTTTGGTAAAATGATAATCTTACAACAAATAAAAAATAAAATTTCATAAGAAATTGAAAATTTCGATTAGTGAATAAAAATGTCCATAAAAATTTACAACCAGCCATTACCCCAGATAAACAATGAACCATTCCTGTTTGACTGCAATGATAAGCTGAAGAAAAAATATATCAAATGTGTTGTTTGGTTTTATGAAAAGAAAGAAAGAAATAATGAATGAATGAATGAAAGAAAGGCAGAAGGGCTTCTTCAGTGAAATGTAAAAACCTGTCACTTTCAAATCTTTTTATTTGTACCCTCTTACTTCTTTAAATAATGAGCTGCATTCACAAATTTATGATAGTTATTGAGACATTTTGTTAAAGTGGTTAAGCTCAGACATGCAATAAGGGAATTTCCATAGTCATGGACCTGACAAGGAAATTATTCAATCATTAACTTACAAACTAAAAAAAATTAAATTGGAAAGCAATGAAATTTTCATGGGTATTGCTAGTCAATAAAATTCTTAAACTTTTCTGGTACAAGAGAACAGAAACGAAATCTGCATAAAAACAGACGAAAATTTAAAGAAAAGAAAAAAAACTGGAGTCAGTGATTCATTAACAGTAAAGATTAATAATTAACAAGGTTAAAAACTGGGCTTATTATGAAAGAAAAAACTTTTTCCACTTTGAGTTTTGTATTTTCTTCAAGTCAGTAGTATTTCTTTCGTGTTTCTCTGAAACACTAAAATCTTATCATTTGTCTCTGTTTCCGAGATGAGGTAGTATTTACATTATTCGGACTATTGTCCTCATCTTTGTTGAAATTCCTAGCACCTGAAGAAGGCCAGAGCATACAACGGACGAAACGGCATACAAATGGCAACAAAGATGATGACAATAGTCCAAATAATGTAAATACTACAATGTTATCGTCTTAAAGTCTAAGAGCAATTGTTAACTATTCTCCATAGCCTCATTTCTGCCTGAATTTCTATGACGTACATTATGTATACTGTTTATATTTGGACTGGATGTTAGACGTAGTGCAGTAGATATCAGCTGGAAATAGAAATTGAAGAGCCAAGTTTGAATTCCATTTGCATTCATTTATGCACAAATACTCTAGGAAAAGGTATTAATCCATCTCTTCTTCCCCCAGCTATGAATTAAATAGCAGGACAAATTGGGTTCTACAGCCTTGGTTGGCAATCAGTCTACCACCGAAAGTAATGGTAACTCACTGCGGGAAAATCTTCTGCCTAGTCAGTCATGTCGTTTTTGAGACATGATCACCCAAGTGTGTGTCAGGTATGGCACTTGACTGATATTCAGATTATTATCCTCATCTTTGTTGTTGTTTTCACAACGTTTTGGCCATTGTGCCCTCTGACCTTCATAACATGTATATTGTAGTCTACCTGAATTAATATAAACCTGATAAAGGTTAGTTGGCACAATAGCTGAAACATTACAAAAACAACAACAAAGAGGACAATAATAGTCTTGCATTCATATCACACACTCTATTCAGTAATGTTGAAACTTGTATGGTTTGTAATCCTTTATTGACTGAACTTTAAAAGAAAAAAAAAACTCATATTAGATACATAAATTTGTCTATACTTCTGAGATAAGGTAGTATTTATATTACTTAACACTGTTCGAGCTGTTGTCCTCATCTTTATTGCAATGTTTATGATGTTTCTGCTGTTGTACACTCCGACTTTCTTCAGGTGCTAAGAATTTTCAAACAAACTCTTTACTTCAAACACTGGAGTATATAATTCTCATTCCATTTGTGATGCCACTTCCGGATGCCAAGTAGTTATCTCCCTTTAATTCAACTCTCTGCTGTAGCCACGTATTGAACTCTTTGGGTGAAGTCACAGGAAATAACCAACATCTTTATCCACTGGGCCATGGTATCTGGAGGTTGCATCACACATGGAATGAGAATTATACATCCCAGTGATTGAAACAAAGGGTTCAGTTTAAAAACCTTAGCCCCTGAAGAAGACTGGAGTGTACCATGGCCAAAACATTGTAAATCTAAACTTATTTATAAATGGAACTTTGTGTGTGTGTGTGTGTGTGTGTGTGTGTGTCCATTACCTATAGACTCCAGAACGGATGAACCGATTTTCTTGAAATTTTACACAGTTATAGTATAAGCATTTGCGAGTGTTATTAGCTAGGTTTTGTGTTGAGGTACCCTTGAGAAATATTGAAAATCGATAATTGAAAAAATCGGGTTAAGAAGGAGGGGTCCGATTTTAATCAAATTTGATACACTCATAGACAAAGACATAAGAAGCGATATTCAGAAGATTCAAGGTTGCAGTTCTTACAATAGTGCAGAAAATTTGATATCGATACCAGGAAATCAAAATTTGACTTACATCCATTCATTTTTCTTTCAGTTTACAGTTTCGCTTTAACTAGAAACAACTATTGTCTGAGATCCAGGACCATGGATTAGTTTTAAAGCTTTCATTACACCCGAGCAATGCCGGGCTATACTGCTAGTATGGCAATAAAGATAAGAAAAATGTCTCCATAATTCAGGGCTTAATTGGTATCAGATAGATTTGCATAATTCACAATGATACAACTGGTCTGTATTTGATCCCAAGTAAAATCTAAAATTTCTTAATGTTGATTTTTGATATAGGCATGCTCTCCCACTTGAGGGATCGGTGCAACACACTCTTACTGTTTCCAATTTGAGGTTGTGATTACTTGGAAAATTTTGCAATTGGCCTTGTAGAAGATCAATTTTAAGAAATGTTAAGAAAAACATGAGTACAAAAATATTGAATAAACAAAATTTGTCTTTCTGTATCTCAAAAAACAAAATCTTAAGAACTTATTTAACATTTTTTGATGTTATTCTTTGTTATGAATCACTACGTTTTCTTCAATTAAAAACACTTCTCTTATTATTATTATTATTATTATTATTCAGGATAACTGACCACAATTCTATTCTTATCTGTCAGTATAACTGAAATTGAAAAACATTTTTGAACTTGCCAACAATACATTTCTGACCATCCCTGTCATTGAAACTGTCAACAATGTTGCAATAGTTGAGCAGTTTTGACTCTGACATGAGGTTGGGACAGTGGTATTCATAGGTCTACTAGTGACCGAGATGAGGATAGACATTGGCGCCACCCCTACTTACCTAACCCTACCCCAAACAGAGTTTATTTTCTTTTGGACGTGGTATACTTAATGACGTGTGTTGTCCTGCAGGGAATATCAGTTCAAAATGAGAAATTGGAGAGCCAAGTACAAATTCCAGTTGAATTCCTTGCATTCACTTATGTACAAATACCTTTCCGAAAGTATTAATCCAGTTCTCCTCTTCCCAGCTATGGATTAAATAGCAGGGGAGGTTGGGTTCTATAGCCTTAGTTGGCAACCAGTCTACCGCAGAAAGTAATGGTAACCTACTATGGGAAAATATTCTACCCAGTCAGTCATGTCTCTTTTGAGACATGATCGCCCAAGTATATATCATGCATGGTACTTAACTGACTGATACTTAATAACCAGCCCAAATTCATAACTGTAAGTGGGTTCCATCCCCACCACCAGACAATGCTTTTTGGAGATATTTTTAAAAACATGCTGGCATCCTTTGAACCTTATCTAAAATTTTCTTCCCAGGTTTGGCCAAATGACCAGCAGCCAAATATAAATATTTTAAAACTATTTTATTTATTTTTAATATCTAAAAATAGTTGCTAAATAACAATTTATTTCTAATATTTAAAAGTATTTGCTAAATAAAAACAAAAATAATATATTCCATGAGAAGTGCTCCAGCTCCCTTTTATACACCACAGAGTTGAGATTATTTGTAAAATTCCTTAATTCTAATTTTTCCTGACCCTAAAAATAAGTAACCAAGGAGCTACCACCAGTAATAAGATGTAATTATAACAACTGGGTTGTTCAAAGCTGAACCTATTAAATGCAAAAAGATTTCAGTGGTTGCAATCTCCTTTTGTTTGATATCAGATTTATAAACAAAGTCTGAACTTTAGAAATATATATTTGCATATGCATCCGTGTGCTGAAAATTTGCTATATTTATGCAGAAAATGCTCAACGTTGGAATAGCATGCAGGTAAATATAAACAGGCATGGAAATGAATACTCATGCGACTGGCAATTTTACACCTTAAGTGATAATCAGACACCTATGCAAGACAGTTTCACATTTTAGTTGAACTAAAAAGCTATATCTGCACTGACTATATTTGAGAATGGATTTAGTGATGACATTGCTCAAAATGAAGTTACACACACACACACACTTTTGTGTATATTTGCTTTTATAGATCAGAGTTTGGCCATCAGAAAATGACCATTTCATCTTTTGCCCCCAAAACAGAGTAGCCATCACTTTGCTTGTCAAAAAGATCAGTTGTCCTTTCTCTCTAGCATTGCTATTAATTCTTCTTAATGTGCTTATATCATTTGCAGTTCTTTTATAAACATTCACTAATATTCTGAGGATCTTTTGCAGCACTTATGTAAATTCTGTGATATCTCTTGCTTTCTATAGGGTGCGATGGGTAAATTATCACCCTTTTATAATTTTAATTCCACACATGCATGTTGCTTTTGTCGACAAGTAAGTTAGGCATGGTCTACGAGAAAAGAGAGCCATAATGCAATTTACTCTGCCAGAAATTTGGCATTCATGCAGGAAACTCCAATATAAATATTTCAGAGTGTTTGGGTGCCAATCTGAGGAGAGTGCAGAGGATGCTGTGTCCCTAAAAGATGTGCCGAGAGTGATAAAAACCAAATATCTAGTGTGTAACCCTATTTCCAGATGGCAGGTATTAATTTTTTTATTGATTTAAAAAATAAGAAATTTCTCTAAAATTGAATAAAATGAGAAAAATACATTTACTTTTGTCAGGAAAAGTTAATGAATTGGTTGAATCTGTGTTTGGGTACCACAGACATAATATTGTCATCTTGTTTTGACGATTACAAGGCCCCAGGTAAAATTAGAAGACGAGAATTTCTTGTCTTTGGTTACCTGAGCTTTTGGTATGGACAGGCAAGCAATAAGAGAATAACGATATTATATTTCCATTCATCTCACATGGCTTCAGACAACACAAAGGCCTAACTCAAGTGCCTTGAGGAGGTAACGCTGCCTTTGGTCAAGAGGATGGCTGCTGGAAGATCTTATGCCTGGCAACAGAACTCTGCACCATGCCATACAAGCAAGACAACCCAGTTATGGCCGTCAGACAATTTCTGTGACCACATCAGGCTACCTAACTCCCTCGACTGCAAACACCTGGTTATTATGTGTGAGGTGCAGTGAATGAGAGCACAAATAAATTGCTTGCAGGATCAAAGATGAACTGAAGGCAAAGATTATGGCAGCATTCACTAACTGAAAAAAGGTGATGGCCAAAAGAGATGCAGGAGATTCCAAAGTTGTCTGGTGGCCATAGTTAAAGTCAGTGGTGATTTTATAAAATAAATTTACTCTTTAATATTTTTGTGTAAGTTTGATAAATACATCTGTTAAAATGAGATGTCAGTTTTATTTTCATTTTTGCAGAATTTCAACAACAATTCAGCTATCAGACCCTGTGTATGAAATATGAAACAAAGCTAGCAAGCACACTGAATATATGAAAGCTGGGCCAAGGTCAGCAGGTGCACTGAATTTATGAAACACAAGACAAGATCAGTGGGTACACTGAATATGAAATATGATACATTGTCCATGGGCATGGTGAATATATGAAACAAGGTCAGTGGGTACACTGAATATATGAAGCATGAGACAAAGTCAGTGGTCACAGTGAAGATACAAATGAGGCAAAATTTGAAAGAGAAATTTATCTTGCATAGTTTACTAGAAATGTAGAATCTTTTATCTTAAAATTTATGAAGTTTTTGAAAGTAAACAAAATTAATCTCATTTAGTTTCCCTGACAGCCAACTTTGGTCAGTTTCTAGGACTTGGCATCAGGGGATTGCTGTTTGAAGTGTCATCAGTGACAAACAATTTATTACCAAAATGAAAAATTTAGCATCATTCCATGTAATAATTAAATCCTTTTTGAGGAAGAATATTAGTTCTACTGAAACTGCCAAACTTCAAAGAATAAAAATGTCATTCATTTTCTATCATCTTAAACAGATTAATACACACAAATTCTAATTATTCTCTAAACAAATTACAAATATTGATTTTAAACACTTGAAAATCCCTAGTTATAAAATCTGTTTTGAGATCAATTTGTCTATTTTCAACCAGAATCAGAGTTTAAGGCTGAAAGGCAGGATTTTAAAGGTCGATTTGCAAAGCAAATGTTTCCACTTGAAAGATTAGCATAACATGATCTTCTGACTTTAATTCGAATCAGTCAAGTCGAAGCAAAGTAAACATGACAAATTTGATTGTTAAACGACGAGAATCGTGTGAAGAATCATTTGAATATTTTAAGTAAATTTTGCAATTTTACAACAGGCCTTGTAACCCTTTGCTTGTTAGAAAAAAGTCAATTGAAAAGGTTTTAACAATTCAATGCATTCATCAATTATTGATGGGCTACCATTATTAAATTAATCAATTTCTTTTCAACGTATCAGGGCCAAATGTAAATCTTTTCTTCTGGCATTCCTACATTTTGCATTTATTGTTAATCTGTACCAGAACGCAGAAATGCAGAAAATTGCTTTTTTATTTTTATTAAACTTTTATAAAATATTCCATTAATCTTTAAAAATCTGAAAGTTCTTCTGAAAAGATTAATTTTTGAAAGAAATTTTTTAAAAATTTGATCAATTCAAATATTGCAAATTTATAATCACGTTATCAGCAAAAACAGATAATCAATTAATTTCCTTTATGTGTGCAATTGTTAAATACAGATAACTGCATAAAATTTAGACTTATTCCAACAATTTATATAAAATATGAATTTTTTTTTAATAAAACAATAACTAAACTGCACTTTTTTATATTAAACTTAATACAACTGATAAAACAAATTAATTTCTGATTTGGTTTTATTAATAAAGAATGAAGCACCTTTTTTCCTTTTTAAATATTTCAATACATATTTAAATCCTTATCAGAATAATGAGTGGAAATCAATCAGACTACTCTTTTAAGTTATGATAATCATGCAAAAATAAGAAAAGATTTAAGGAAATACTTGTAAAATTTTATAATCAGCAGGGAAGCATTTCAAAACAGAAAAGATGACAAGTGGTTAGAAACAGAAATAAAAAGTTATTTTAAGCTAGTCAATGCCAGGTTACCTTGTTAGCATATCAATTTTTATTCTCTCTACCAATGTCTACATTTATACAAAAATGTTGATCTTAACAGCAATTAACTTAATTTATATATATATATATATATATATATAAATTTACTCGAGCCACAAGATTAGCAATTAGGTCCCACCCTTTTACTGTGAAACCAATAAATTGTAAATGCAAATTCTACTCCAGCAGCTTCTTTTCTCGCACTTCCTGCCTGTGAAATTCTCTTCCATTTACTTGCTTTCCCGACAGCTACAATCTCCAAGAATTTAAATGAAAAGTCAATAGTTATCTTCTATCTCAATAACCTGCATCCTCTCTCTCATGCTCCCTTCTTCATCAAGTCCATTCTCGTCAGTATTCTCATCCTTCTCTTACCCACTTCCTGACACCACCTATAACCTGTCACTCTTTCTCATAACTTTCCTCTTATGTAATCCCCTGCAAAACAGTGGCAGTAAAATGCTTTGTTTTGGGTGATATAATTATATAAAGAAATATATATATATATATATATATATATATATATATACTACTATAATCTGTAGATAAAATGGGGGATCAATTCTACTTTACAACCAATATATAAACTGATTACTCTCTTTATGGCCACCATCATCATTCTCTTACATACTTCCTGACACCCCTATAACCTGTCACTCTTTCTCATAACTTTCCTCCTATGTAACCTCCTGCAAAACAGTGGCAGTAAAATACCTTGCTTGGGGCGATATGGTCATAAAAAAAAAAAGAAAAAAAAACAAAGCTCATTGGTAATCAGAACGAAGCTGAACATTTTGAAATATTAACCAGAATAAAATGAAATCAACTTTTCAATGCAAAACAGAAGGGTGAGTATGTATTCCCCAAAAGAAATAAATTATTTCAGGAAAGACTTGTAAGCAAAGCAGTAGATTACCAACAGAATCAATGTTATTTTTTCATTTCATGTCTAAGAAATCTTCAAGATGGGCTCAACTTTTCTTTTCTACAGTAGCACAACAGGAACTTTTATTTGTGATGATAATTAATTTGAAAAAGCCTTTTTTATATTTATTTGATTTTTCTTTTAATTAAATAGCCTTTTCAATTTAAAGGTGATGAAGTGCACAAACACACACCTGGAGAACTGATTAAATTGTAGTTTAACAATTATAACAATAAAAACATTCCTTAGAAGTAGAAAACTATTATGAAACCTTCAAACTTAAATATGAAATGAGTGCTCAGAAGTTCATAGCCCAATCATTTCTCAAAATCTGACAAAATATTTTAATTCTTTCTTGACTAAATAGAATAATTATATATATATATATATATGCTTCCAAAATATATTAGAAAACCAGAAAGTTTGTTGATAAAATAAATAGACATAATATGTCGATATTATTCAATGAAACATGTCTGAATGAAGATATGCAGCCTATATATATATATATATATATATATATATATTATATTATATTATTTAATAGTCATCCACATACAAACCTGTTTCGCTGTATCACATTATATATATAGGCTGCATATCTTCATTCAGACATGTTTCATTGAATAATATAGACATATTATGTATATTTATTTTATAAACAAACTTTCTGGTTTTCTAATATATTTTGGAAGCATGCATATATATATATAATTATTCTATTGTAGACACATCCACTTGCTTCTGGCTGGAAATGAAACTTGACTGATTTGGTGTCATATATATAACATAGCACACTTGGTATACAATCCAGGTAAATTCCAATAGAGACGAATTCAAGAGAACTCAATGTTAAATTCAGTTATTTAATCTAATAGAGTAATATAATTTATAAAAGATTTTAGGTTATTACCGTGGTTTGTCAGATCCAAATGGTATAACTGTTGTACTATTTTGGGTCTGACGAGCTACAATAATAACATCAGGATGTGGTGAAATATATATTACCCATTGTAATAATCTAAAATCTTTATATATATATATAATTATATATATATATATATTTAGTATATCGAGGCAGCAAGTAATTTTCTAAACATATTCTATTAAATATAAGAGACAATGAATGTCTATTATGTTTAATCATGAGCCGTTCTAAACGTCGTATTTTTGCTTTAATTTCAGTTGAAAATAAACACAAAAATTCTCCAACATTTGGATAATTATTTATTGGTTTTCTTCTAAGCTTTCGGCTCACATGAGCCATCTTCAGTTTAATTTAAACTACCTCTCTGAAGATGTCTCATGTGAGCCGAAAGCTTAGAAGAAAACCAATAAATAATTATCCAAATGTTGGAGAATTTTTGTCTTTATTTTCAACTGAAATTAAAGCAAAAATACGACGTTTAGAACGGCTCATGATTAAACATAATAGACATTCATTGCCTCTTATATTTAATAGAATATGTTTAGAAAATATATATATATATATATATATATATATATATATATATATATATATATATATTCATTCCAAATTATATTTTAGAACAAGTACAAATTTTTTTATATATCCAATACAAATTGTACATTTGTTTTGACATTGCAACTACAATGTCTCATCAGGTGGTGTGGTCAGGAATATTTTTTCCATTTGAGTGTATTTATATGGCTTAATTTGGCCTTGTTTAACCATGGAATCTTCCATGGTCAAGTGGTTCAGGCACATCAGATCACTTGATGGCTTCTCTTAGGTATATAGAGGTGCAGGTTCAAATTCTGCCAGGTGATGCATATTTTCCTAACAAGATTTCTTGTATATGCTGTTTTTTTTTTCAGTAGATTATTGGGAGAAGGGCATTTTAGGCAAGCAGGTTTTTTGTCATATAATGCTCGATATCAAGATAGAGTAATTATTTATATTATTTACATTTTTCAGACTGTTGTTCACATCTTTATTGATATAATTGTGCATTTGGGCAGCAAATCCTCTTTTATGCAAGTCTCATTGAAAACAACTGACAAGGTAAGTTAAGTTTCTTTTATGTAATTTTTTTATGTTTTCTTGTAATGTTCTTTTCTGCACGCAAATTATATAAAAATTGTCCAAATGTTTTTATATGTCTGAGTGCTTTTGGCTATAATTTAGCCATTATCAATGATGAATTATTTTTACTCTTAGCTGAATGTATGGATTGTTTTATGTATATATCTAAAGTTATAGGAACATTTTAGTTTTCAAATACGGCCACAATGTACTGACCATATTTTGAAAATAAAACAATCCTAACCACAGTATATTGTCAAGCATTTTTAATGAAACTTGCATATATATATATATATATGTATGTGTGTGTCAGATTAAAAAAAAAATTGAAAACATTGAGTCTGATTATTTTTAATAAAATCTGTTTATACACACAAATAATCTTCCATGTATTATAATTGAAAAATGTAAGAAACAATCTGTAATGTTGACAGATGATTTTAGTATTCATTTCTCGATGTTCCCAAGTACTTTCAATCTCTTTATCATCATCTTCAGGGGTCTGAGTTGTGTTAACAAAAAATAACCACAAAACTGTGTTGCTAAATATTACTGTAAATTTTCTTCTTGCATGAAATGTAATGGTTTAAAATTGCTTAACGTTCATTAGAACGTGAAAATTATTCAAAATGGAATTTTTATGTTGTAATGTCATGGTCATGTCTGTGTTAAAGCATGAAAAAACTGTTCTTTTTATAAACATTTTACAACATTACTACAGTGTTCATAACTAATTCTATTAATTGATGGCTTAAGTTTTTTTTAATGAATATTGCCTCAAGAATCTGTAGTTTGCTTTTTTTGTTTTCTTGATGTAGGATAGTTGTGTTATCAATCATTATTTTTTATACTGTGAATGTAGACAGGAATGCTGTCGATGCCAAGAAATTGATGAACGGTCAGACATGTGTAATGTAAGACATATAGTTAATGTAGTTGTTGTAAATCCAACATATATATTTGTTTTTTGTCGGAGATACATTCTCCTGAGGGACATTTGAACTAATATCTAATCATTTTGAGATATAATAAATTTACATTAATTTTTAGGAACACAGTTTTGCTGTTACTTTTTGTTACCAGAACTCATACCCCTGAAGGTGATCTCAGAAGAAGATTGAAAGTACTTGGAACATTAAGAAATGAATAATAAAATCATCTAATAATGTTACAGCTTATTTCTTACCTCTTTCAATTATAATACGTGAAAGATTATCCATGAGTATAAATAGGTTTTATTAAAAATAAGTAGACACAATGTTTGCTATTTATTTAATCTGACATGTCTAAAAGAAAATTTGCTGCCTAAATTCACACATATATATATATATTCTTGACAAAAGTTGCAATGAGTGATTGAAATATTATGAAAAACTGTGCTGGCAGTTGATAAGTATTGAATATATTTATATTTTGATGATAATAATTATAATAAATATGTATATATACATATGTAAGAGAATTTTCCAGAAATGATCAAGTCATTTAATATACCCCTGCTCCAAATATTCTATTAATGTAATTGTACATTTGCACTCTTCAAAGGATTCAGACCTTGTACACTTTTCTCAGTTTGTCTTTCATTTTCTGAAACAGTTTATAAAATCTTGTTTTTAGGGTTGCTCTTATCTACCACATCACATTAATCTCGTCCACAATCTATAATTAGTATCAATCTTGTAGAAAGCCAAATAAAGAAAATGCAAAAAAAAAAAAAAAAATCAGTGATGTCATATAAAAACAAAATAAAACAAAATGACCAAAGAAATTGCACAAAGCATAAAGAATGGATAATATTCCAAATTAAAACAATCTGTAGAATTTTCAGCTTCAATTCTTTCAAGGTCACTCTCTGATTTCCCTTAATCACGTTCAGGTGTTCTGGTGCTGAAGGCTGTCAGAAATGCTGACAAGATTTCTGGAAATTTGATTTGTCAATACCAAAATTTTACTTGAGTAAATACTGAATTATTCTTGAAAACATTTAACTCATTTCTGTGGATAAATGTCCAAGTTTCAGAGAAAACTTAGTACATATTTAAATGCCCACTCAAGAACCTTTCATTGCTGAATATTTTATTTTCCAAACATGGCCACAATTTTGAAAATAGAACATTCCTTAGAACATTCCTTAACAGTGTAAGCAGATGTGTGAACAAACCATTTTAATTTTGAGATTTTTAGAATGCTTGAACATTCTGGATACACCTTGTGTATGTGTTATGCATTTTAAACAGGATATTTACATATAAATATTTGGCTTAGACATGTTCTATTAAATAGAATGAACAGAGAATATATGTTGAGCCTTTTCGTGAATATTTCTTGGTACTGAATCATTTAAAAAAAGAACTACTGTGAAACAACTATATAAACTGACTTGTAACACACAGGAACAAGACTGGCCATAATTGATTTTACAAATATCACCCTAATTAAAAAAAACAAAAACATAATTCCTTATATCAAAAATACTTTGAAGAAATCGTAATAAAAATTTCATCAACTAAAACAAGTCAAAAGCACTATATCACCATCTTTTATTAAATCTAATTTAAAAAATATAATGTTAACTACCATGATTGGCATTTACATAAAAATGGTCTCAAATCAACATATGGGCAACCTCCAAGCATGAATAATAACTAAAAGACACACACACAATTATCATCTTAATTCCATGGAATGACAATATAGAATCCATAGCTAAATCCACTGCTAAGAAAGTTGGTTCTCTGTGTAGTGCCAGGAATTTTTTCCCCATCTGAAACAATCCTGCACATAAATAAATCTACCATCCACCCATGCATTGAATACTGCTGCCATATCTGGTCAGGTGCTCCTGCTATCCACCTAGGAGTATTTAACAAAATCCAACGGAAAATTTGTAATGTGTTCAATCCTGACTTGACAGCTCAGATACAGCCACTTTCTCACCAGCGCAATGTGGCTTCCCTGTGCTTCTTCTACAAATACTTTTAGGCTTCTGCTCCGATGAACTTAGCTCACTGGTACCTCCTATATATGAATTTACTCGAGACAAGATTAACAACTAGGTCCCACCCTTTTACTGTGAAACCAATAAAACTTAAACCCAAATTCTACTCCAGCAGCTTCTTTTCTCACACTTCCCACCTATGGAATTCCCTTCCATTTACTTGCTTCCTCGACAGCTACAATCTCTAAGAATTTAAATGCAAAGTCAATAGTCATCACCTATCTCACTAACCTGCATCCTCTCTCTCATGCTCCTTTCTCCGTCCACTCCCCTCTCATCAGTATTCTCATTTTTCTCTTACCCACTTCCTGATACCCCCTATAACCTGTCACTCTTTCTCATAATATTCCTCTTATGTAACCCCCTGCAAAACAGTGGCTGTAAAATGTCTTGCTTGGGGCGATATGATTAGAAAAAAAATGTAAACAAACTAGAATTATAATACATTATAATACATATAAATTACGTGTATGAAAACTGCTTGACGTGAAGTCTTTTTGACCAATAAAAATCAAGCAACACTAAATTAAAAATACTAGAAAAATTTCATCTCATTTTCTAATGAAATTTTAATAAAAGCAAAGCATGTTTGAGTTATAAACCAATTTGTTGTTCATCATTCTGTTAGATTCTGATTCATATTTTATTTGTATTTATATCTGAAAATGATAGTTCATTTTTTAGTAGAATGACACCCTAACCCACCTGTACTCCTGTAATGCAATCGACAGCATGATATGATCCTCACTAAATGTCCCATTACTATAGCCTTGTACCAGGCCAATGTATGTTTTAAAATTTTTTTAAAATATACAACTATTTTGAAAGAGAATTTCTTGCTGAAAGACTTAACTGTGAATGTCTCCTCCCAAATATTTACTAAACACAACTAAAAAAATGTTGACCTATGAACGGCTAAAAAATAGAGCACAGGGATAAAACAAGTGTTAAATCTTTTCAGCACGTTTATGTGTTTCCAAAAAATAAAAAAACACAATTCAATTTGTGAATTCAAGAAACTTTTATTAATTTGACTTCACTTCTTATGAATGATCAAAGTAAATAGTTGACAAAAAACCTTTACTGACAGTGTGAGGTCACCAAAAGCCTGAACGTTTTCTATTGAAAGTGATTCCCAACGTCTGGCATTGGGAGACAACCACAAGAAAAAAAAAAGGTGTTCAAGTTGGGGTTCACTTGAAAGAATCTTATATAAGTTCTTGCTGAAATCACAAGCCTTTCTGATTTGACTAAATCAAGAATCCAAATTTTGGACCAGAATCAGAATTATTGGCATTTTGATTTGAAAATGAAGACAGTAAATAATGCAAACATGAATGTTATAGTTTTGGGTATTCTGACTTTATTCTCATGCAAGTAGTTAGGACCCCTTTATTTTGTCCCTTGGCCAAACTTTATGAACTGGCTACAAATTGGAGATATCAAAATTAAGCAAGTACAAAAATGTTAAATATCTACATATTTAACAGGGGGCAGAATATGTGACATCAAAATCTGAAGGTTTAATGGAATGGCAAAAGATACCTTCAAGAAGCTAAAAAAATATTAATGAACAGGATGATTTTATTAAAAACCAAGAGAAACAAGCTCAATTGCTATGTAATATCAATCCTTCAATATGCCAGCAAATGCTGGATAATTTCCTAGATATGATTCTACAGAAGGATGATGATAATTCCGTGGACAAAGTATGTGAGTAAGTTTCAAGAAAAATGAAAACAAGAACCACACTTATACTTAGAATCAGAAGAGACATTAGAACTTTTCAGACATATAAGGAGGAAAGAACGTTTGAAGAATTTGACACTCACAGGGCATATTGAAAGCAAAATGAATAGAAAGAAACATTAATAACAATCTTGCATAAATGGATGTCAGAACAGGGAGTGAGAGGGAGAGTAAATAAAAAAACAGGGAGTGAGAGGGAGAGTAAATAAAAAACAGGGAGTGAGAGGGAGAGTAAATAAAAAAACAGGGAGTGAGAGGGAGAGTAAATAAAAAAACATTGCTTATAGTTACCAAAAGATAAGAAGTTGTGGAGTGCCATGATCGCCAAGACCTTGAATGAACATAAGATTGTAATCCAGAAAGAGAAACTGACATTTGCTTTATACAACAAATACTATTAATAGTTAATTTCCACGTGTGATTTCTAAAAGGATCTGCAAACTAAACATGTGTATCAGACGAGCAGATATATTTTTTTAATATTATTGTGAATTTGAAAGCCGAAGCCTGAGCGTTTCTTAAATAAGAACGAATCAAATGCTATAAACGACTCTGCTCACTTTTATCTATTGAACAGTAATTGTATCTATGAGGCTAAAAGAGTTCAACCAAGAGAATTTATAAAAGCAGTACATTCAATAAAGATAAGGATGTTAGTTTCAATAAATTAATAAGTCATGACTTGGAATATTTTGCTGGTTATGCCTTTGTGATCAAAGAGGCTTTGTACATCTTCACCTCAGGGTAAGGCCTGATTGGTTCAAAGAGATTAGACATTTAGCATGAGAAAGCAAAGAAGAAAATAGAAAGAATAGCTTTTAGGAAATTTACTATAATTGAAATTGCGACAGCACTCAAAATAGGGACATGCATGGTGAGACACAAATCAGGATCAAATTGAAAAATACTGATATTTTATTAATGCTTTCAACATCAGATCAAATCTTTTAGCCCCGTATCTTGTTGCGGAAACTTCAGTGACTTGCAGATAAAGCATACCAAGCAATTAATGGAAGCTTTTTCTCTACCACAGATAGTTGTATATGAGAGGGTATCAATAAATCAGTGCCATGATATTTACTTATTAATCAAATAGTGATTTGAAATTTTCACCGTATAATGTTCAAGGTTAAATTTTAAATTGGAAGTTAATCTCAAAAATGATCTAGAAATTGCTTTGGCAAGGAATGGTTTATTAATTTTAATGGTTCCAAAACTAAACTTTTTTTTAAAAAAATCATCATTACCTTTAATCAACATGGCTGATGCTAACCGCCAGGAGAGGGAATCATTGTATCTTCTCAGGCTAACGTTTTCCACTGATATGAAATGGAAAGATTATATTGAATCAATCACTAGGTCTGCTTCTAGGAATTTTGGTTTACTGTGTCCTGCTTGGCAATTTTTCTCGCCTGAATTAATCTCCAAAAGATTGACTCACTGCACCTTCTTGGGCTAGTGATTTACACTGACATTGTGGAAAAATTATATTGAATCAATTACTAGTTCTTCTGTGAGTAAAGTTGGTTCAATGTCTAGTGCTAGGCAAGTTTGTTTTTTGACAGAATCTTACATGTAAGTCTAGCATTTAACCATGCATTGAATGATTGCTGTCACATATGGTCAGGTGCTTCGGCTATATATTTAGAAATTCTTAAAATACAAAAAAGAATCTGCAATGTTACTGAACCTGAAATGGCATGTTAGCTTCCATCACTTCCCTGCCTCCAAAATGTAGCTTCCTTGTACCTTTTCTATAAATACTTTCATGGTAATTATTCTGATGATCTTTTCCTTTTGGTACCAATAATTTATGAATTTAAGCACATTACTAGATTGGCGACAAGGTTTCAGCATCTTTCCTAACAGTTTTTTTTTTATTGCACTTCTCACTTGTAGAACTCTTCAAGGTTCTTGCTTCCCAGTAAGCTTTGCTTTTCTAAAATTTAAAGGTGATGTTAATCATTATCTTCTGTTTACTTGTTCTTTTATTGTTCTCTATCCTTAATTATGTTTTCTTATATTCTCACGCACTCAGCAAACCTTTACATCTTAGTAGCTTTATTGCCTTGTTTGGGGTGATATGATAAAAACTTTTAATTAAAAGGACACCATAGTGTTTAGAGCATAGATAAGGAATAAGGTCATGTTGTAAAATAAATAATTTTCATTATCATTAAGCCATGGATTTAGCACTATAACTGTGTGTGTATGGGAAAACAAGAGATAATTTTTTATATATCAAGAAAAAATGTAAAAAAGAAAAAAAAATCACCTAGACTATAAAAAAAATTAATTTAAAATTCTCTTCGTGTAATATTAACTGTTTCTCAAAAAAAAAAAACATTTGGCATTCATTGACTATGGAGCCAGTACTGTTTTCGATTTAAATTTATGATCCCTTTCTCTTTTTCCACTGTTGATGGGTGGTTTTCTTTTAAATTTTTAGTAGTTTGGAATGTCAACATCTTGTTTATATTATTATTTTGTCTGAGTTACATGTGCTATCCGTTTTAGTTGTTGCCACTGTTGGTAGTTCACAAGTGATGTGGTTTCTGTTATTTGGTACAATTCCTTGTTTGTGATTCTGCAAATAAAATATTCAAAAATTTTAATGCAGCATCAATTGCCATCTTCTGACTTGAAGCCCTTTGTCCTTTAATCAATCGGCCTTATTCTCAGTCTTCTCTTTCAGTTTTACTCTATGTAACCTTCTGTATACTACTGGCATTACCACCTTGCTTGGTGTGAAATGATTAATATGAGAAAATAAGTTTCTCAACTTCTTATTGCTCTTTCCAGTACTGATTGTGGTTTCCTTCTAAAACTTTTGTTTGAACTTAGTGTTGCATTTCAACACCTTGATTATGTCATTCTTTTCTCTTTGAATTACTTGTGCTATTCATTTTAGATGTTGCTGCTGTTGGTAGTTCTTAAATGATATGGTTTCTATTATTTGACACAGTTCTTTGCTTGTGAATCTGTAGCACCTGTTCACAAAGTTCGCATAATGATGATCTTTGCCAAAACCTCCAGCCTCGACTTGCTCAAAGTCATTTTTCACTACTGATTTTAGGAAGTAGCTGTATATAGTTGCAATCACGTCAATGTAAATATCAATTTAGTCAGATGAATTCTTAAGAGATGAAACTGTCACACCAAAACTTTTTACACTTATCATAGATCTCTCTCTCTATATATATACATATATATATATTAAAGTGCTAAATAACAGGGATAGAGTTTATGCAAATATAAAAGTGGACACTGAGGCCAACACCCAGAAGAAAGAATGTGTTTCATGCTAAACATAATTGTCATTGCATCAATTGCATTGGGCATGAAACAGACTGTCATCTGTGGGTGTTGACTTCAATGTGTGTGTAGATATATATATATATATATATATATATATACATACATACATACACACACACACTTACAAAGCCACGCAAATAAGATAATCAAAAAAAGCTGTAGATTTTCTGGACAGACCAAAACTCGGAATGGAACTTAGTCTTTCTTATTTCATTAAATACTGCAGAAATTTCTGTCATTTGTACTTAAACCATAGAACTGCAATAATGAAAATTGCTTTTATCTGAAGTTAAGAGGTCAAAATTTGGGCAACATGAGTCAAATATTGGAGAGCAGAAATAATAGGGACATTTATAGATTTTAACTGTAGCTTTGATTATTTCAACTCATTGGTGCACACAAACTCACACACAAAATCATGGCACCAATTTCTACCTACAAATTTTCAAACAAATGTCATGAAAACAAAATGTTTGCATTTTAAACTGTGTCATTCAAATTAACACTATAATTAATATGAGATTCTAATTAGTATATTTGAAAGTTAATGGGAAAATGTTTCTGTTTTACCTTAACATAAAAATACAATTGGTCCTAACTTTTAAATAAAAAGACATACTGTATATAGAGGTACAGTAAAGTAATAAATTGCAGATTGGATTGAGGACTTGGAAAGCTGAGTTTAAATTCCAGTCAAGTTCATTACATTCAATCTAATTATTACGTATGCTTATTAGGAGGCAGGGGTTAGGGTTAGGAATTGCAGCTTGAATAGAGGAATTGGAGGGCCGAGTATGAATTCCAACCGAGGTCACTTATGGCCTAGGCCTTAGAAAAAGCATGAATCCAACTCTTTTTTTTTCTTTCTTATGTATGTTTATTAGGAGGCATGCTAGAGTTAGGGATTGTGGTTAGGATTGAGGAATTGGGGAGAAGAGTTTGAAATCCAGTCGAGTTTATTACACTCACTTATGTGGAAATAACTTTAGGAAATGTATGACTCCATTTCTTTTCCTTCCAGCCCTGGCTAAACAGCAGGACAGAATGAGTCCTATAGCTTTTGTTGGCAATCACTCAAGAAATACAACTCAAAACCCGAATGGTCGAGTAGTTGGTGATTAGACCAGATTCCCCACCAGACCCAGGTCTCATGAGGAGATTGTGGAACTGCAGCAACAAAACAATCAGCTGTTAATGGGCAGATAAACTCGTCAGGGTCAACAGCTATTATCTCCCAACAAAACCTCACCAACCTGCAATTGGCTAAGCATGGTGTGTATGGCTACACCTCTGATTGCATCGCTAATCTGAGAGTGGTTCTTCTAACAGGAGTGAGTAGGCTGTCAATTTGGATTTGCATGCTTAAATTTAATGTTTTCTTAATCTGAATTTAATTTCACAGAGTTTAATACTTTCAACTTTTGCTTGAAATCAAAAATGAAGTGATAACATTTATTTTCTGCAAAGGTACAGAAAATCATTGAGGAAAAAAAAAGAAAAAAGGTAAATGCTCTCCCTCTCAATCATGTTTTCTGAGAGAGAAAGAGAAAGAGAAGAGAAAGAGAAAGAGAAGAGACATACATATGATAATAAAGTCATGATTGGTTAAAATGTGTTTCTGGATCCTTTCATGACAATTCAAATGTGCACTTGATTTTATCAGTTTCTTAAAACAGTGGAAGAAAAAAAGAATTGTCACCTTTAAGCGTTTATTCTCAATATATAAATCAAGTTTGACAACATTATATTGAAATTAAAAAAAAAAATTAAAGGTATTTTATAAATAAACTACAAATATTGCTGTTTAAATTCAAACATTATCAAGAAAAACAGTACCATTTAAAAAAAAATAATTTTTCATAATTTTTTAGGAATATATATTTACTGTGAGAAAATGGTTTTGAAAATTTTTCAGTAATAATATGAGACTGATTAGAAGACATTTTTTATTAAACTGCAATTTAGAAGCTATTGAAAAGAAATCATCAAAATATTTTTAAAATTAGCCAAGTACTGTTTTATTAAGTACTACTTTGAACTGTTACCAGATTCTTACAAAATATTACAAATGTTTTTAAGGTTACTGAGAAGAAATATTTTCTAAGTTCATGGAGGAAACATACAGTTCATTAAATGAAATATGTTTTATTTTCTCTGTTTCAATTTAATGTATATTTTTAAGAGACTCATTAAATTCTAAGGTACATTTGGGGTAAATTATTGTTTGATTAAAGAACAACCAGAATTACAAAATGGATTTATAATGAAATATTTTGCTCTCTTCTGTTGCTTGTCAGAAGAAATTGAGTTTTCTCTCATACTGATGCTGCGATCAGACAATGATTTCTGGTAGGGATGCCATAACTAGAAATTGAAGAATTTTGGAGAAAATATTATTAAAGTATCTTGAATATTTTCCCTGGAACCTGTTCTATGTTAAATGAAGTTTAGTAATTAAATGTAGATTTTGGTCAAGCAGTGTATGCTGATAAAAGTTGGTCCATTGGCGTGCAACAAATGACCAAGTAATAACCGACACTTGGTTTGAAGAACACCCAATACACTTATTTTAAATGCCAGCTAGAGGTCAAAAGGTTACTTAAGAAACATTTTGATGCAAACCGAAGAATGAGAGATTCAGGCATTCCATGTTTGATTGCGGATGAGAAGGTAATATAAAACCGACTTAGTGAATCTCCTTGCAGAGGTGTCGACATCGAAAACTATAACAACCTGACTAATTTGTTTTTATAAAAACACATGGCACTGTCTTGACAATTTTGCTGAATGATTGTCACCATAAAGTAAGCTGGAAGATTTTCCCTGTGAAAATGTCCTTGGTTTGAGTGGAAGAAGGCCAATTGTTTATTCAACTTTCAGACTAGAAAGAAGAAAAGTAAAAAGTCAACACTGGTATCAATTCATTTATGAGGTGATAGCATTTGGAACAATAATTTTTCCTTTCTTTTTTTAAATTAGTCTTTACAGAATGGTTGAAGTGACAGATGAAGAAGAGAGATCAAAAAAGAAGGAGGAGGAGCTGCCTGCACCCACTGAAGGGCAGCAGGCACAGACGAGACATAGCCGTCCATGCTCACAGCACAGTATTAGTGTGAGATGCTAAGAGGAGGAAGAAAATGGAATGTTACTAGTTTGGTTTTTAAGGCATTGAATTTAATTGGTTAGTTTTATCCCCCATGGGAAGTTGGTGCTAGATCTGAAGAGAGGTCAGCTGCCAATCTTTGATCATCAAGAGTTTTAGTTCATACCTTCATATTTGCTTGGTAGTGGCAACATAAACAGTGGATTATAGGAAAAATATTCACCTCCCTGACAACAAGTTAGATGCAGCAAGAATCATAGAGGGAAACATTTGGGTACTTGATTAGTCTTTTCTATCCTACCTGGCATATTGACCTGATCTAACGCCAACTGATTATTACCCTTTTCAATTGCTGCAAAACACTTTGACAGGGAGAACTTTCTCTAATGAAAAACAAATTTAAGTGCTGTCCTCATCTTTATTGCCATGTTTACGATGTTTCAACTGTTCTACATTCCGGTCTTCTTCAGGTGCTATAAATTTCAAACCGAAAACTTTATTTCGATCACTGGGGTATATCATTCTCATTCCATGTGTAATGCCACTTCTGATAGCCATCTATTTATCTCCCTCTAACTCAACTATCTCATCGCACATGGAATGAGAATGATATACCCCACTGATTAAAATAAAGGGTTTCATTAAAAATTCCGAGAACCTGAAGAAGGCTGTAGCATACGACAACCAAAATATTGCAAACATGGCAATGAAGATGAAAACAACAGTCTGAATAATGTAAATACAACCTCATCTCAGAAATATAGACAAATTTAAGAGTATTTGACAAAAATGTTTTCATGTCAAAACTTGGGAAAAGATATTGAAGAGCCTGATAAGTGGCCAGAGACTATTCCATATAACGGTGAATATATAGTTGAGTAAAATGTAGTTGGACTTTACTGCTTGAAGAATGAAGTTGTTAAACAAAAACAAAAATTATTTATGACTCAACCTAATTCATATGCAGATATGAAAGAGATATACAAACAGATACAACAGTAATGGTCTATGATAGAAATAACAAAATCTGTTAATGAATCTCAATGATTTCAAAACAAAGGATAAATAACCTTGTCAGTTGTATGGAAAAATTATACAATTTATGATACATGAAATTAAGAAACATTCAGCTGACCAATAAATAAAGATTTACAATTTTCACCTGAAGAGATTTTGTTTCTATAATTTACTCTCATTGATCACCAACAGCCAAGGAAAATGCTGGCTCTTAACGCATTTTTACTGCAAAGAAGTGTAAAAACTCATTTCAGAAAGTGCCAAAGAATCGATATTCAAAAAGTAAAGTAGTCCCCACTTTGAGCCACCATTGAAGAAATACTTCAGCTTAAAGCCATAGGAATCTGTGCAATTACATAGCATTTCTAGCCAACGTACTCACGTACACTAAATTCTTTTTTGTTGCTCTTTAAAAGAAAAAAAATGTTCATTTGTCATTTCAACTCTACTCAGCAATAAATGCAGAGTTTTCAACAAAAAATATTTTGGTGTTTTTTACCATTGGCTCCATTTGTCAAAAAAAAAATATTTACAAAATTAACGATATTCAATCAAAGATAGTAAATTCTTTTAAATATTAAAAAATCTCTTTCAAATCTAAGTTTGACTAAAACAGAAATAATATATTTCCAGACCCCCTTTAATCATGGAGATTTTCAAATGAACAGATGCTAGTATGAGAGAGTTGTACATTTGAATTGTATAAGAATATTTTGGTGAATCTAACTTGGTCTAGCTTCAATTGGTGTCACCGAAATAGTCTGATATCCCATATTTAAACACTTAATGCAAAACTCAAGACAAACTATTTTGGTTTCAAAAAAGAAGTCAAAGACAATTGAATGAAAAACAAGAAACAAATATTCTTTAAAAAAATTTCTCGTTGAAGTTGATTTTTGACAATTGGTACCATTTATTTTTTCATCTAATATCATTTTACACTTTTGTCTAAAACAATTACAAAACGTTTGTTGCAAATCAGTTGACTGATCCAGAGAGAAAAATCCATTAAATATTTATTGATATAATTTTATTCAATTTTTATTAAATTTAAATTTAGATGTGAATTGAATAGAATGGCAAAATACATTGGAAAACTCCTCTTTTAAGATGTATCAAACAGTGTCATCAGAAAAATGGATCTTATTTCTACCAAATTTATCATAGTTTTATATGAAATCTGTTTCCTCGGAATACTGAATTTAATATATTCAGAAATAAATTCCCATACCATTTATATCTTAATAAATAATTATATAAACCTAATTTGAATTCCCTCCTGATCCCCAAAATTATAGACAAAAATTATTTGGAAAGAAAGTCTGGCAACTGGCACAGTAATGAAGTTGGGGAATGAGTTACAGAGAAAAGCTGACCGTGTTTATCAAAAAGGAAAATATTAATGTATTTTTGTCGAAACAAAAGCTACCAGTTTTAGTATTTATTCATCAGACCAACAATAATTATCTATTGTTTACATATCATTACTGATTGGCCAATATCAGCAGATACAGTATCCGGCAGGAATTCCTGAGCTGTAGAGCTTATAAACATCTATCATTGAGATGACAGATCGAAAGACTCAAAGCTTACAACATAAACACACAGAGAATCGTTATCGTGTAACTCATAATATCTTCAAATATGGAGCAAATTTTTACCTCTCACTCTTTCTCTCCATACTCTTATCTTACTGTTGAGCTTCTTCATTAAGTGGTCTTCTTTTTGTTTTTAGTCTAAATGGACAACAGAGAAGCTGCTCATCTCTCTATGACGTGGCCAGTCAGTAGGACAATAAAAAAACAAAAAAAGAACATCAAAAGACTTGTTCTCTCGCTGGCTTTGTGCAAAATGATTGGGGATCATTTACTTATCAAGACTTATCATTGCTATGTGATGTCTGTTCTTCAATATGGCAGTGAATGCTAGACAATCTCCTCAAAGATGAAGGAGAGACTTGAAGCAACTGAAATGTGGTTCTACAGAAAGATGCTGAGGATATCATGGACCAGGCATGTGAGCAATGAGGTTTTGGAGAGGATGAAAACAAAAATGTAACTAATACTTAACATCAAGGAAAGACAGCTGAAGTTTCTGGGACATGTAATGAGAAAAGAGGGATTAGAGAATCTGGTACTCACAGGTCTGATAAAGGGAAAGAAAGACAGGAAAGCAATGTGTAACATACATGATGGGCTTGAGCAAATGGATGATAGAGTTGGGTTTGGGTGGGGTAACTGGAGAAAGCATGCTAAGGGTCACTAGGGATAGGAAGATATCAAAAGACTGGACATTTGTTAATCAATATTCTATGGACAATAAATTGTCAAGTTCAAATGTCTAAATTCCAAAGCAAATTTTTCTGAATATTCAAAAATTGTTTACACAACCCAAAGAAGTTGCATGGTGTTGCTACACTGGTTAGTTGACTATTCAATACTATAAGTCACCTAATATGAGCAGGTTGGTGGGTGTTTTAATAATTGGGGAAGGATGGAATTTTTTTAAAATATGGAATCAACAGAGGGAGTCTTAATAAAAGTTCTGATGGAAAATTTGTTACGTATGAATTTAATAAATAGGGTTGTTTTAACAAGGGCAGAGGTCAGAAAGTTTGGTCAAAAAAGAAAAGAAAAAATGAGAAAGAAAAAAGAACAACAACAACATCCCCCACCCCTCTTATAAAGCATCCATTTTGTTGCAACACTTTGACGATCCTGGACTGATTATCAAAACTCAACTGAAAAAGCCCTATAACTTTCCACCCTGAAAATTGCTGGAAATTAATTATTAGCCATAATCAGGAAATATTAGATGATGGAAAACAGTGTCTAAATTAGCAATTTTCATATTATAGAGTAAAAAACAATAGTGGTAAATAATGAAATGTTCTCTGTTCGTGACAAGACATCCACTTAGATGTTCATTAGACGAAAAGGTAATTTGAAAGCTTAAAGGATTTAAATTAGTGATTTAATAAATCATACTCACTTTAATACTCAACCAGTAAAAGAAAAACAAATGATACTTTTAGTACGTTCAAAGTTGGAAAATGGAGGAGACAAAATCAAAGAGGACAAAGGTCAGGAGAACAGAAATGTGGTTAATATTGATTCTTGTTTCGGAAATTTTATTTTTCCAGGAAACAAATAAAAAGGCTTACAAAGAAAAATTAAAAACTTGAAAAATGTTTAAATAAATCCCAACTTAAATAAAAATGGATGTTAATGCAGACAATATAGATTACTTGAAGCGAAAAAGTATGTTGAGTGTTTTTATTTAATTAAGAACAGCAAATTACTTGAACCAAGAAAATAATGGCAGGCAGAATATAAAAGAGCAATAATAGGCAGACACATTTACTAAACAACAAACAATATAAGAAAAGTAGTCGATGAACAAAGATGACAACAAAGAAAAAGTCTTTTATTTTCAGTTTTTTTTCCTTTAAGGCCATAATCCTATCCGGCCACAAATAATGGACACACGCTCAATGCATTATGATTCCTATTGTCAACTTCAGATTTTGTTTTCATCAAAGAGGAAGGAAAATTCTTTGAGAGAAATTAGTTTCAGTTGTCGCATCAAGTTAATGTCCAAATAACAAAAGTCATAAGAAATTCTGTCTGAAACTTAAATCTGTAGCTGAGTCAATGATTTTGTTTGCTTTTTTTTTTTTTATTCTTTATTTATAAAAAAAACATTCTGTCCAGTTGATTTCTGACTATGTTACTGCCAAAACAGAAGATAGTAAAAGGAAATTTAGTAAATATTTGTGATAAGCTGTGTATATATATGTGCGTGTGTGTATATATATATATATATATATATATATATATATATATATATATAGGTATAGTTGTCAGTCCGTAAACTGGTGAGGATAATCCAACAAGATTTCCTTAATATAAATTCTTAATAGATAAATCCATATAGAGAGCTTGATGGGTGTTAACCAGAGCAATATGAAGTTTATAAAGGAAAACTCAACTACATATATGTGTGTATGTGTGTGTGTATATATATATATATATATATATATATATATATATATTGCAGAAATTAACGAAGATTAACGAAACTTGGTTATAAACAACCAACAATTTGAAATGATTTGTTTGAACATTATTTTTTATCGATACTTGTATTTAAGTAGATATTCTGTTTTTTAATTAAACAGTATTATATATTTATTTCTACTGGCCTGTTATTTATGATAAATTTTTATTATGAAAATGTGTGTCATTCAGCAGGATTCGAACCTGCAACCCCCATCCTATGGTAGTTTCCCCTATGTGGATAGGGGTCCCAGTTTCGAATCCTGTCGAATAACACACATTTTTGTAATAAAAATTTATCGTAAATAATCAGGCCAGTAGAAATAAATATATAATACTGTTTGATTATAAACAGAACATCTACTTAAATATGAATATTGATCAAAAATAATGTTCAAACAAATCATACACACACACACACACACACATATATATATATATATATATATATATATATGTGTGTGTGTGTGTGTGTGTATGTATGTATGTATGTGTGTGTGTGTGTATATATAGTGTATCAGATAATTTTCTAAACATATACTGTTAAATATAACAGATAATGAATGTCTATTATGTTTAATCATGAGCCATTCTAAGCATCGTATTTTGGCTTAAATTTCAGGTGAAAATAAAAACAAAAAATTGTTCAATATTTTCTTTAGAGAAAACCAATGTAGTGTATCTATACATGCCCATTCAGAGATTGTATCTCTGGTACTAATAATAAACCCACTACACATATTGGTTTTACTAGAACCACACTCTCTCATAAACTTACCTGTCACCTTTCTGATCACAGTTCAATTAAACAACATTTCTTAGAAAAACATAGTCATGTAGGGAATATCTGACAAATTTTAGTTGATAATACAATAATACACACTCATACACACATTAAAAAGAACCTTCAGATATTGGAGGCTATCTACATTAAATCCAAACAACCCACACTTAATAAAATCATATTTAAATCTGGTCATAACACATTACATTGCATTTAGACATATGGTTCTGTTAACATTTCGATCACTCACGTGGTGTGACATCATAGAACTACATTACAAATTTACAAACTGCATCTGCTATTCGGTGACTGTTATGTTTGCTTAGCAATGCTTTATGCCAACAAAAGATAAAATCATCTTTGATGGTAGTCTTTCAGTTAACATCCCTGAAAGCTCTCTGAAGATGGCTCATGTGAGCCAAAAGTTTAGAACCAGCATAATAAAAAAATATCCAAATGTAGGACAATTTTTGTCTTTATTTTCACTTGAAATTAAACCAAAATATGATGTTGAGATCAACTTAGGATTAAACATAATAGACATTCATATATTAAATATAACATTTAACAGTATATGTTTAGAAAAAAGAAAAAAAAAAAAAATATATATATATATATATATATATATATATATATATATAACTCTTCAGATATTAATTGAGTTCTTTCGGTGACTGGTGTGTGTGTGTGTGTGTGTGTGTATACACTGCTTATATACAACATGTTAAAATTTCCCTTCTTCTCTGATTCCATGGACCTATAGCTTAGAGGGTAATGACTGATTGACACCAAATCGGTAGAGTTTTGATCCCAGTGAGAAGCAAGTTGATGTGTCTAGCCACACTGATGAGCTGTGATACAGTGAAACAGGCTTGTATGTGAATGACATATATATATATATATATATATATATATATATACACACACACATAGTGTGAGTTTGAAGAATGTTTGGTGCCAAGGGTGTTGTTTTTACAGTATTTATACTGATAAAAGGTTTATTGGCGAGCAGGTTTTTTGTTGTACAGTGCTCAATATTGGGGTAGACATAGAGCATTGATAGGATTAATGCTGAGAAGTTTGGCACTTAACTGAACAAGTTCATACTGATTTTGAAGTTTCATCAGGACACCATTATGATGATGTCACTCTTCAAAGAAAGTTATTTTTCTGCTAACCTGGTTTTTACTCTTATTTATATAGACTTTGGTGTAATTTGATATTTTGTTTTTAATGAGAGTGATCAATTGCTTTTACTTTTGTTGTGTTGATTTTTTTGATGTATTATTTGTGCAGGTGACTGATTTCTTTTTTATGCTTTTTAGTGTTTGCATGAATGGATGCCTGCTTAATTGCTTTATAATGAGTGGCTGTCCACTTTATTTTATTTTTGTTGTTGGTTTGTTCTTGTCATTTAGGTTGACCTCTTTTCTTATTGTGCTGGTTTAACCTTTTTCTTAAGAGGGTTTCTTTTTTAGGTCATGGTTGAGTGTTTCTGTTTGTGGGAGTAGTCAGTTATATTGCTTTTGTTGGGTTGATTTTCTTTTAAATGTTAATTTAGAGCAATAAAAATGAGAGCAACAGTCTGAACAGTGTAAATAGTTACAATATCTCAAGTCAAAAATATATAAAATAGTGTGGATATATTAATGAACACTTTATGGTGACTGGAAGATGATCTGATAAAGGGTATGAATCAGCATTCAGGGTTTGTTTCCATCTACACCATTTTATATCTACAAAAACTATACCCAATACTGAGCACTCTCCCTTTTTATTTTTACACACACACACACACACAAACAGGGTGCAATGGATAAATTGTCAGTATTCTATATTTTTAATTTTGTGCATGCACATCGTTTTTTATTTTGTTGACTGCACGGCATAGTAGAGTCAGTTGGGCAGTCTGTAAGAAAAATGGCACCATAATGCAATTTACTCCACAAGAAATTTAGGAATGGCATACTGTGCTGCTTGGCGTTTGCATCAGAAGCTCTAATACAATTATTTCAGAGTGTCTGGGTATCATCCTGAGAACAGTGTAAAGGATTTGGAAAGAGTTGGATGAGTCTAATGGTGATTATGAAGGTGTTTGAAATGAGCACTAATGAAGGTGATGTTATGCCTCTATCTTCCCACAGAGCCTCTGGAGAGTGTATTGCCCTGAGTCAAGAGGGTGGCTGATGGGAAACCCTATGTTTTGCAACAGGACTCTGCACCATGCCACACAAGCAGGAGAACCTAGTCATGGCTTTCAGACAATATCTGTGACCACATCACTCCTTACATCTGGCTTCCTAACTTTTCAGGCTGCAACCCCCTTGATTGTTTTGTGTGGGGTGCAATTGAGTGAGAGACTAACAAATCTCCTTGTAATACCAAAGATGAACTGAAGGCAAGGATGATAGCAGCGTTCGCCTACTTAACCAAGGAGACTGCTCAGAAGAGTTGCAGGAGATTCTAAAGTCATCTGGAGGCTGTGGTTGAAGCCAATGGCAATTTTATTGATTAAATTTATTCTTTAGTATTTCAAGATATTTTTGTGTAATTTTGGGAAATATATCTGTTAAAATGAGATGTCAGTCTTATTTTCATTTCTGCTCAATTTAGATGACAATTCATTGATCTCACTCAGTATATTATATATCTCGGAACAATATTCAATGTCCCTACATTAATAGGGGAACAATGTTCAATATCATAAATATCATAAATAGAGTATAGATATAGACAGTGTAGATATAGGAATCTATATTGCTTGGTGATTAAAAATTGCATTGAAGAATGAAATTGACATTGTTGATTCCTATGTGCACATTGCTTATATATATATTTATATATATATATATATATATATAAGTAAAAAAATAAAAAAAATAGTGAGCCAGACACACCTACCTAGGTTTCACCTAAACGGATCGTCAGGGAAAGCTGGCTCCTGACGATCCGTTTAGATGAAACCTAGGTAGGTCTGTCTGGCTCACTGTTTTTACTTATTTTGCGATATATAAGTATTGAGCACTTTTTGTTAGTTGATTACTCGTCTTGGGGTTTTTTCTTTGGGCTACGTGCTGACTTGGTCCGAACCCTTTTGACTGATGTTCATGTACTTAGCTCTTTCTTTTTTAAAACTGTATTTTCCCTTTCTTCGTAGATTCGTGGAAGGTTTTTCGACATGAGTATAGTTATAATCTCATATATATATATATATATGTGTGTGTGTGTGTGTGTGTGTGTCTGGCCACTTGTATCCAAGGATGCCTATCTACTAGGGCAGCTAGCTAATTCTCATTGCAGATGCCTGCTCAGGTACATATTTAGGTTTATTCACTCACAGAGCCCATCTGTGATTTATACTGCAGCTATGCTGAGCAAATATTAGTTATAGTTCCTGGGAAAGAGCGTCTTATCTAGCATGAAGCACAGTTTGAACAAGGCCATATATATAATGCCCAGAGGTAGAATCGCCAACTGACACCAATTCGGTCGGGTTTCAATCCTGGGTTAAAAAGCAATCGGAGTCTAACCGTACTGATGAGCTGTGATACAGCGAAACAGATCTGTCTGTGGATAACTATATATATATATATATATGATTGTTTAATTACTTAGTTTTTGGTCATAATAAATTTAAACCAGTGCACATTTGTATTAAAAAGTGTTCAGTACAATTATATTGTAGAGTTTTTCGAATATTTTCTATTTGTAAACGAGTTATTACGTGACCCAGGTTTCTATCATGAGTGGTGTCTTCAGGTGATTTTCAATAACTGATTTTACCGTTTACTGTTTTTTTTAATAGAACATTCATGTAATGGAGTTTGTTTTTTCTTGAACACTTGTGTAGCAAGGAATTTTTTTGAAGCTCAATTTTTAAAATTACAAGAAATTATAACGTTTTCATCCATGATTGTATGAACCTAATAGGTATATTTTTAAGTATGGTTACACTTAGTCATAATTTACGTTCTTTCATTCAATTGTTCATTTTTGTTTGGGAATAGCATAATCTCTAAAAAAAACAAAAAACAGTAAACGGTAAAATCAGTTATTGAAAATCACCTTGAAGACACCACTCATGATAGAAACCTGGGTCGTGCAATAACTCGTTTACAAATGAAAAAAATATATATATATTTATTATAAATTATGTTTTAGAACATGTACATTATTTTTTAATATATGTCCTCGACAATCATATGTTTGTTTCAACGTTAGGTATGTTTCTTCAGGAGGTAAAAGCAAAACTGAATTCGTCTGCTCCCTATATTTTGTTGTGGGAGGTTGGTTGGGGTTATTGATAATGAAGGGAATGTGTCTTCTAGAGTTTTGAAGAGCCTTGGTGTGTAAGTGCTAAATTCTTGATTAATGGTATTATCTGTTGGAGTGTACGTTTTTATCTGTGGGGTATATCTTTTGGTTAGAATTTCACAGAGATTGGTGTGTGTGTGGGGGGGGTTTATTACTCGGTCAGTTTTGTGTGTTTGTGTGGGGTTTTCTTGTGTGTGTGATTGGGGACTTGTCTTGTTTGTTGACATTAAGAATTTTTAGGCGTCTTGCTGAGCTAGCGCTTGATTTATTTGTGTCTTGTTACCAGACAAATTTTATTTATTCTCTTTCATTTAGTGGCGAGGCTGTTTTTCTTAGGGTTCCTTATACAGACGTGATAGGGGTGGCGTGTTTTTTCTTTTTAATTTTGATTTTTTCAGTACGGCATATTTTTTATTTTAGCGGGATCAGGGTATTTATTCATGTATTATTGTATTTAGGCAAATTTGTTTCTTAAAAAGTCTAAACTTGCATTCTTTCGGAAGTAAATGCAAATTTCTATTTTGTCAGCTTTTATAATGTTTCTAAATTTGTATATTTAATCTTAATATTGAATTTAGAAGATCGATTTTTTCCTTTTAATTTTTTTGGATTCTTTTTTAATTTGGGAGCTATTTTTTCTTTTGGAATATTAAACTTTGTTGTAGACTTTTGTAATTTGATCTATTTAAGTGTGGATTGTTTTGTATTTAGGCGAGGTTATTTATAAAAGATCAAAAATTGTATTTTTTTAAAGGGCAAATGTAAATTTGTATTTTGTCAGTTTTTTATAATTTATCTAAATTTGTATATTTTTTAATTTTGATTTTGAATTTAGGAGATTGATTTGTTTTCCTTTAATTTTTAATTATTCCTAGATTATAGTTTGGGAGCCTGTTTACTTCTTTTAATTTTACATTTTATTTATTTAGATGTTGTTGTGGATATTAGATCTTACTTTAAGGATTTATTAGATCGATTTTTCTGTAGCATTTTTAGTCATTTATAACAAGAATATCTAGTCAAACTCCTAGTATTTCCTAGCATGATTGTAGGGTTAGGTCCCTAATGTGTTTACAGTTTACTGTGGTTTCGTGCCTCTGGTTTAAAAGCTTGTTACTATTTATATATTTAAGGATCTCTATTTTTTTCTTGAAGGCAGAGAAAACATGGTTCTTTTATAGATTTTGCTGTTCTTGCTTGTTTGAGGATTTTCCATTTAACCTTAGGTGTTTTATTTTCGTTTTTTAATTTCCAAAAGTATTTGGAGAGAGACGTCATGTTTTGTTTTCCTTTGTTATTGAAGGATGAGAAGTGATTGTAAAAGCGCTTTTTAAATACGTTCATGGTATTCCCAATATATATTTTTTCATCTTTAGGATTTTCTATGGATGAGATCGAACACATATATATCAGAGATTTCGTCAGACATTTATTGGTCATGGGGCATTGATTGGGGTTTCTACAGTTACAGAGGTTGTTATCACAGGACGGACTTGTATTAGTGTTGGATTTAATTTTGCTGTGTAGTTTTAATATTTTGGTGTTATGCATTTTTATTATTTTTTCTAGATTATTGGAACAGCTATAACTTAATTTTATGGTATTTTTATTGAAGATTTTGCTCAGAGGGTTATTTTTGGGAAAGTGCTTTTCTATTAATTTAAGGAATTTATGCCCCAGCTTGAAGTTAACTGATTTATTGAAGAGAGGATTATACCATATTATTTTTCTGTTTCTATTCTTGCTTTTTGGACTTTTGAATTTTTCTACAAAGCTGATTTTTGATGATTTATACCCGCTTTCCTTAAGGATTTTATTATAAATTACCTTGTGCTTATCAAATATTTCTTTACTGGATGAGTGTGTGTTAATGTGACATTTTACCGATGATGGGAAGTGCTTAATTATGGATGGTGGGTGATTAGAGTTGGGGTTTGTATATATTGGGTTGGCGTTTTTCATGTAAGGTTGGAATGTGTTCGATACTAGGTCTAATGTTATGTCAAGGAAGTCTACTTGTTTGACATTGTGATTAATCACTATGTTAAGGCCAAAAGATTTGAAGATTCTATGGATTAGTTTTCGGTTTTATCAACCTTACCTCCAGTAGATTTATCAATTATTATTAGTCTGTCATCCCTATATAGTCCTATTTTATCCATTTCGATTTCCTTTTATTTTTATTTGAATTGGTAAGCATATTGGTATATATGTGAGTCATTATATATATATATATATATATATATATATATATGTGTGTGTGACTCACATATATACCAATATGCTTACCAATTCAAATAAAATGTTTCTACTGAGACAGACACGAAATGACATTAAAGTTTATCAAATCAGGATCCACTTGACAATGAAAAAAACGTTGGTCACAACCTTATGAAACAAAAAATTTGCTTTGTGGATGATGAAGTTGTATATTTTATACCAGCAGCAGGAATATGTGTTCAAACATAAATAATGCCATGAGTTGGAATGCTGATTTTCAAAGCAAGCATACTTCCTGAGGAGAAAAATTCTTGCAGCCCAATGTTGTATCCCACTTTATTTATGAAAAACTGAGCAAATCTTGATAAAAATATCAAAACAAATAATGTGTCTGAAATGAAATTTTTTTTTGTTAAAGCAACACAAATGTAAAACAGTAAACCACACATTTTTAACATGTTAGAAATATTGACTAACAACTTATACCTGCATATTGATTAACAGCTTACATATCCAATATCTGACTGTACACAGTATGTATTCTAACATAGATAAAAGTAATCCTTGTATCTGGTGTGTAGGTGACAAAATTCTATGCAGTTTCTTTCAAGGAAACAAAATTTAACTGAAAATGCCTGGAACATTCTATATTGGAAAAGGATAAACAGTACTTCCCATAACATTTGAACCCGTGTCTCCTAATTTGCAATAGTGCCCTAAGCTATTACAGTATTCAATCTGTTTTCTGAATGTCAAATTCTCCAAGTCCTCTTTCTTCATTATGCACCATAGAAATTTCAACTCTCTTTTTCTGGTTCTAAGTATAAGTATCTTTTATATTTCCATTTTCCCTAAAACTTCCATAATAATTGCATGTTCAGGTCATAATATTCTGTGGCAAAAAAAAATAAAATAAAATTAAAAAAAAAATAAATAAAGATATTAGTTAGAAGAACCCACAGGAAAAGAAAGCATTACTAGTCCAAACATATTCACTCGGCAAACCAAATTCTCACTTCTCATCTTTATCTCCGACACACTGCTCCCCAACCAACACGAACACATGAACAACTCAACCCCTCTTAAATGAGCATATGATGTTTTGTATACTCAACCAGTCTACCACTCAGCTAATGAGCACCTAGAACAAGTTAATAAAAATGGCTACAAGTGACACCAACACCTTTATGAGCACAAAGTACTGTCCAATTCACCATTGGTCCAAAGCTCGTTGATTCACCGTCTCCACACTCCCTTGCAAAACATACATGCAACTCTGGCCCTTTTGAGTTGCTGAGAAAAGTCATTGCTACATATTCTCAGCATCCTTCTGTAGAACCACATTTCTGCTGCTTCAAGTCTCTTCTTCATCTGTGAGATTGTCCAGCATTCATTGCTGTAGAGAAGGACTAATATTACAAAAAAGTTTGGTATGCTTATCCTTGTTTCTAACAAAATTTTCCTGTTTTGTAATGCTTTGCTTAGCTTTGGGAAGGCATCTTTTGCTATTTAAATGGTGCCATCTAATATTAGTGTCACATCTTCTGTTCTCTGTTGAAACAATTCCCAGTCGTAAAACAATGTTAATTTTGAAGGCGACATAAACAGGGAGCTGAAATATTCTCAGCCTGATTCACTTCCCAAAATCTAATCAGATGACCAATTGTAGGTCAGACAGAAAATTTATGAACATCTTTAAAAAAAATAAAAAAAATAAAAAAAATAAATAAATCCCTATAATTTCTCATCCTAAATAAAGAAATGTTTAAATTAAATTTTTAGGAATTTATTTCCTCTTTTTATTATCATCTAAATCTAATCTAAATCTAAACTTATTTATAAATGGAACTTTGTCTGTGTGTGTGTCTGTCTGTTACCTATAGATTCTGAAACGACTGAACCAATTTTCTTGAAGATTTACACAGTTGTACTATAAGCGTCTGTGAGTGTTCTTAGCCAGGTTTTGTGTCGAGGTACCCCCGATAAATATCGAAAATCGATAATCGAAAAAATCAGGTTATAAAAGGAATGGTCCAATTTTAATCAAATTTGATACATTCATAGACAAAGACATAAGAAACAATATTCAGAAGTTTCAAGGTTGCAGTTCTTAAAATAGTGCAGAAAATTGATAATATATATACATAAAAGGCAAGATGTTTGTGTGTGTGTGTCTGTTTATCTGCCTGTATATCTGTATTTTTTTCAGCCCTTTTATTTTAGTTTTTGCTTTGGGTTTGGCTCTAAGTAGGTATAATTGTAGTTCTTAGTCTCAGCCATGATACCATTTACTCAGAGGACTTATTTAGCCTTCAAAATTCAGTTTATGACAGAAAAAACTTATTTGATATCGATACCAGGAAATCAAAATTTAACTTACATCCAATTCATTTTTCTTTCAGTCTACGGTTTCGCTTTAACTGGAAACAACTATTGCTTTTTAGTCTTTTGTGCCAATGTCCAAAGAGTCTGAGCTCCAGGACCATGGATTAGTTTTAAAGCTTTCATTACACCCGAGCAACGCCGGGCTATACTGCTAATTTTCTCCTAAATGTGCATGTTACAGACATGTATAGAAGAATGCTGTGAATAGCATGTGAGCAATGACAAGGTTTTGGAAAGGATGGAGACAAAAAGGAAATTAATGCTGAGCATCAAGAAGAGACAACTAAAGTTCCTGGGACATGCAACCAGGAAGGAAGGCTTGGAGAACCTGATAGTAACAGGCCAGATAGAGGGAAAAAGAGACAGAGGAAAGCAGCGGATAACATATTTAAAGGACCTAATCAGGTTGATGACAGAACGAGGGTTGCATGGTGCAACAGGAGAAAGCAAGCGTGCTAAGAGCCACCAGGGACAGGGAGATGTGGAGAGCCATGATTGCCTACGTCCTGAAAAGACATGGCACATAGAAGAAGTACTGACTATAAATGAGAATGATCCAAAAATGGCAGATTAAGAATTGTCTACAATTCTAAGAGAGAAATTCAAGAGAATAATAATTATAATAAATTCAGTTCGCTTTTTTGTATATTTTTCCTTGTAATTATTAAAACTTGCTAAATATTGTGTGTGTGTGTGGCAGGATTAACAAAAATACTTTGCCATAATTTTAGTATGAAAAGTTTTAAAAAGTATTTTTATAATCAAATGTGTCTGTCTAATGTAATTATTGATTGAATCTATGTGCGACGAAGAAAGAAATTTTGATAAAAAAATTATATTCTGAATAATGATAATATAAATTAAAATAAACAAATTTATTTAATGAACATTTTTTCCCATCTTTTAGTTTGATAATGACATTTACAAATACTATAATTATTTAGCAGCTATTTGACTTTTATTCTAACATATTTGAGAGCAGACATATTAAGCAAACAATTCATAGAAGATGACAGACGTCTTTTAACCATGAAAATGCTTTCAGATACACGTATCTCCATCAGCATCTTGACAAATTATAAAGAAACAGAAAATTTCAGTTCAAGGCTGTAGTCAAACCAGCAGATGATGATAAGGCCTTTCCAGACTGACGGCAACTGTATTATAGCAAGTTTGGTTAAGCGAGGCTTTATTAAACATTTACAGATGAAATTTAAGTATTTGTGGGCAGAGAGCTTTTATTGTTCCATGACTGATGTATATTAATTCATTTCTTTTCAATCACGATATCTTGCAGATTTTCATAAATATTGTCACGTCCGCAAAGAAATATATAAATAAAAAATTAATTATCCTGTCATGGTGCTATGTTTATAATAAAATAAGTAAAAAAATAATTATAGTGTCAAAATTATAACAATTATAATTCATTAATTCACCAATGAGAATTAACCACATTTTCCTCCTCTACATACACAAAAACGTGACATTCCCACTATCAGACATGCACTACACATGGATAGGTCGTAAACACTTGCGACAATGAAAATTTCATCTCATTTTTTTTCAGGCCATAATAGTAAGATTTATCTCTTAACACTCAACAAAAATTTGGGGTAAGAAAACCGTAGAAACGTCTTATCTTTTCACACTAAACTATATGCGCACACATTACATGAGTCTATAAAGAAAAAAATAAGCAAATGAGAAAGAATGTAAACAGTTTGCTTATTATTTATCTTGACCTTCTGTCAGATTCCAATCTGTAATTCATCCAAATTTGACCCGCAACTTACTCAGAATTATAGTTTCTCATTTCTTTAACACAACAATCGATTAACCATTTCAGACAATCGCTCCTACCCACCATTAGCATGGATCAGGCTAGTCTCCCTGAAAGCAAAACACTGCGCTGCCTCAGCTTAACTCTCACAACAGACCTCAAGTGGAATGACTACATAAAATCCATAGCTAAATCTGCCACTAAGAAGGTAGGTTCTCTGTGTATGGCCAGGAAATTTTTTCAACCTGAAATAATCCTGCATATATATATAAATCTACCATCTGTCCGTGCATTGAATACTGCTGCCATATCTAGTTGGGTGCTCCTGCTATCCATCTAGGTGTCCTTGACAAAATCCAACGGAGAATCTGTAATGTAATAGATCCCGACATGGCAGCTCGGATACAGTCACTTTCTCACCAGCGCAATATGGCTTCCCTGTGTCTCTTCTACAAATACCTTCACAGTTTCTACTCCGATGAACTTAGCTCAATAGTGCCCCCTATATATAAATTTACTCAAGCCACAAGATTAGCAACTAGGTCCCACCTTTTTACTGTGAAATCAATAAATTGTAAATGAAAATTTTACTCCAGCAGCTTCTTTTCTCGCACTTCCCGCCTGTGGAATTCCCTTCCATTTACTTGCTTTCCCGATTACTACAATCTCCAAGAATTTAAATTTAAAGTCAATAGTCATCTCCTATCTCACTAACCTGCATCCTCTCTCTCATGCTCCTTTCCCTGTGCACTCCACTCTCATCAGTATTCTTATCCTTCTCTTACCCACTTCCTGACACTCCCTATAACCAGTCACTCTTTCTCATAACTTTCCTCCAATGTCACCCACTGCAAAACACCAGCAATAAAATGCCTTGCTTGGGGCAATATAAATATAAAAAAAATACAACTAGATAATAAATAATGCTCGTTTCATTGTTTCCATGTCTTGCTGTTCTTCATTTTTAATGATTATTTTTGCATATAAAAATGTTAGGAGGTTTATAATTATTTACCCAGAATTATAATTCCCCTACAATATACGTCATATAAAACTGTATCAAGATTTCAGGTTCATAAGAGAAAAAGGAATTGGTGTTACTTTAATTTCTAACTGGAGAAATCTGTCATAGCAGATCATGTGGGGAAAGGAAAAGAAAACATGTCAGTCATTCTGGAATGAGGTTTAAAAATTAACAAAGGAAAGAAATCACACACACAAGTCTCTCAAGTAAATTGGCTGCCATTTTCAACAACATAATGAAACCAATATTCAAGAGGAATTAATTTTGTTTATTTAATGTTTTAATGAGGATGTGCATTGTGGTGCAGTGGATATCGACTCAGAATGAGAACTCGGAGAGCTGAGTTCAAATTCCAGTTGAATTCATTACATTCACTTACATGCAGATACCCTTGGGAAAAGTATTAATCCATCTCTTCCCTCCAGTTATGGGCTAAATAACAGGACAGATTGGGTTCTATAGCTTTGGCTGGCAACCAGACTACCACAGAAAGTAATGACAACCTACTGCAGGATAATCTTCTGCCCAGTCAGTCATGTCTCTAAAGAGACATGATCGCCCAAGCGTGTATCACGTATGGCACTTAACTGACTGAATGTTTTGCTTTCAAAAAGTAGGCATGTTTTTTAAATCATGCATTGAAGTTGTCTTGCAAGTAGAAAAATGTAACTATCAGCTTCAGCAGTTTGTGAAATGAGATTTTTTTTACTTTTGAAATAAAAATGAAAAAATATACTAAATTACTTGTCAGAGATGACTGGATTCAACTTGCATGTTAAGAAGGCCGAAGAATATATTATCTGAAACACTGATTTAATAAAAGCATACTAGCATGAAAATTGCAATAAAGAAAAAAAGAATTACTTTTTTGATTAAAGTCTTTTACCATAAGCAATGAGTGCTTGATTTTATGTAGCTTATGATCAGGCAAACAGCTGGACTCTTGACTGAAAATTAGTCTATAAGAATAAATTGCTTTGATGTTGAAAATGGGATAGAAATTGCCAACTTATAAGTTTAGCAGAGTTTGTCATAAGACAATTTAGGACTTAAAATGTTATTTTCAGCCAAACTGCAAGGAATATCTATTTACTGAAACTGTAGGTGAATATGTGAGCATTTATTTCTTACAAAAAATAAAATTAAAATGAATGTGTTAGTAACCAAGAGGATAGCATTGAAATCAGCAACCCAAATTCGCCTGGGCATTGAATACTGTCGCAATATATGGTTGGGTGCTCCTACTATTCATCTTGAGGTTCTTAACAAAATCCAAAGGAGGATTGATTTTTTTTATAATCATTTCATCTCAAGCAAGGCAGTTTTACTGCCACTGGTGTACAGGGGTTTACATAGGAGGAGATTGAGGAGAAAGAGGACCAAATTATGGAGGGGGAGTCAGATAATGGGTAAGAGAAGGATGTGAATACTGGTGTGATGAGAGTAGAGTGAACAGAGAAAAGAACATGAGAGAAAGGATACGAGCCAGAGAAATAGGAGATGACAATTGACCTTACATTTAAATACTTGGAGATTGTAGCTGTCGGAGAAGCAAGTATACGGAAGGGAATTCCACAGGTGGGAAGTGCGAGAAAAGAAGCTGGTATAGTAGAAATTACAGTTACATTTGATTGGTTTCACTGTAGGGCAGGACCTAGTTGCTAGTCTAGTAGCTTGAGTAAATTCATGCAAAGGGGGCACCAGGGAGATTCGCTCGTCAGAGCAGAAGCCATGAAAGTATTTGTAGAAGAGACACAGGGAAGCCATATTACGCTGGTGAGAAAGTGACTGCAGCTGAGCTACCAAGTTGGGATCGATCACATTGCAGATTCTCTGTTTGATTTTATCAAGAACCCCAAGATGAATAGCAGGGTCATCCAACCAGAAATATGACAGCAGTATTCAAAACACAGGCAGATAGTAGATTTATATATGTGCAAGATGGATTCAGACGAGAAAAACTTCATGGCCCTACGCAGTGAACTAACCTTCCTAGCAGCAGATTTAGCTATGGATTCAATGTAGTCATTCCACTTGAGGTCGGATGATAGAGTTACACCGAGGAGGTGCAGTTTTGTTTTCAGGGAGACTAGCCTGATCCATGATAATGGGTGGGGGGAGTGACTGTCTGTGGTGGTTAAAGGATAGCAGCTTTGTTTTGGAAGCATTAAAATTCATGAGCCATTTCTTACCCCAGTCCACCACAGATTGAAAGTCCTTTTCAAGTTCGACAGAAAGTTTTGCTTTGTCAGCCTCAGTGGATTTCTGATTGAGGCGAAAGTGGTGGTGTTGTCAGTGTAAATTGATCCTGACTTAGCAGTCACTTTCTCACTCATGTGATGTGGCTTCCCTCTGTCTTTTCTACAAATATTTTCATGGCAAATTGCTCTGACAAGATTTTTTCCACTGGTACCCTGACCACATATATTTACTCATGCTACTAGAGTGGTATCTAGGTCCCACCCTTTTACCATTGAAACAGATAAATGTAACTATCTCTTCCACGCTAACAGTTTTTTTCTAGCAATTCCCGTTTGTGGAACTCCCTATCATTTGCTCCGCTCCCTGATAGTTACAACCTCCAAAACCTCAACATCAATTGCCATCATTTATCTACTTGATTTCCATTCATCTCATATCTTTTCTTTGACATCCTCTGTAAATTTTTTATTCTCTCACTGTAACCCCCCTGTGCACCAGTGGCATTTCTGCCTTGCTTCGGGTGAAATGATTAAAAAAAAATTATTTCAAACTGAAAGATAATCTGTATTTACTATACATAGTAAGAAATAGGAAAACAAAAAATGCAAAAAACATTGAAAAATGTGCTTAATTAAGAAAAGTTCCCATACAGCTTGTGTAAATGTTGTATACCGGGAGGGGATAAACAGAGAAAGAATCGTGCAAGAAATAACTCTTAACACTGAGGAAATATAAATAGAGATTTATTATACCTCAGTACAATTAACCAAATACAAGTACACCAACGAACACAAATAACAATTAAGAAGGCAATGTCTCTGTATAGAACGTATGCATCCGTCTTGAGAAGTAGGTTTCCGTCTAGTGACATCTAACTCTCGTCTAAAGCCGATGGCTTTCGACTCTGGTATAATGACAAAGACTCTAGTATAGCCACGAACACACTCGATCTCTTTCGAGTGCTATCCCTCTGTAGTTCGTCTCGTCTCGGTCTTTTATAACCCAGGCCATACCCATTCTGGGGTAGGACCAGGATATTCCTCTACAACAATATTCCTCCAGAACAGTAAATTAAGGCAGTATTAAAAAAATGGATTAAATTTTTTTTTTTCCTAAGAAAAATTTCTATATCTGTTCGAGTGAATAAATTTGTGATGTTACATATCAAGGTCTGAAAACAGATCTCAATATGTAAGGTCAACTTCGGACTCAAAACACAGGTTACAACATAAATATAATTATAGACACTTAATATATTATACAAAAAATTCTTTTTCTATCGTATCACCCTAGCAGGGTGGTAACACTACTGATGTGCAGGGGTCTACATAAGAGTATAAAGAATAGATAGAAAGAGAGTAAAGAGAAAGACGAACCAATTAGAAAGCAGCAAGAGAAGGATGGGAATACAGGTGAAAGGTAGAGAGAAAGGAAAAGATACACAGGGAGATGTAGAAAGAACTAGAGTCAAGTGGTTAAGGTATGGGTATTGACATTGCATTTAAATTCCTGGAGGTTTTAGCCATCAGGAAAGCAAGAATATGAAAGAAAGTTCCACAGACAGAAAGTGCAAGAAAAGAAGCTGATAGAGTAGAATTGTTGTCTTCATTTGGTTGATCTAACTGTGAATGGGTGGGACCCAGTTGCTAGTCTGGTTGCATGAGTAAACACCTGTAGCAAGGGAACCAGTGACTTAAGTTCTTTGGAGCAGTAGCCATGAAAGTACTTACAGAACAGACAGAGAAAAGCCACATCCTTGTCAGTGAGAAAATGGCTAGAGTCGAGCAGCCAAGTTGCAACCTATCACATTACTTTGGAGCCTGTCAAGAACACTGAGATGAACAGCGAGTGTGCCTGACCATATGTGACAGCAGAATTCTATCCATGGACGGGAAATAATAATAACAATAAATTTACACTTTAAACAAAATATTCACGGATTCTCAAACTTTTTTTCTCCTATACCAATTTATCTTGTATGAACAACTATTTCTGTTTTCAATATTTATTTAAAATTTATAACATAAGTATGCTATAACATACTTGGATATATATAACCATATTTACTTCCTCCTCCTCTTCAAAGTTTAATGATAGCAAAATATTTCTAAAAAACTTCAGCTAATGAAGAGATGAGGATCAAAGAGAGAGAAAGAGTGACAGTTAATCAAGAGTGTATAACGAATGAAGGGTGTAAGCAATGGAAGGTCAAAATTATAAACAAACAGCTGAAATTTCTCGGACACAAAGAGGAAGGAAGGCATGGAAAATATGATACTCAAAGTACCTAGGGAAAGCAAAGCTGACAGGGGAGGCAGTAAGCCACCTACATGATGAACTTGTGTGAATAGACATTGGAATAAGGGGAGGGAAGGAGGTTAAAAAAATAACTGTTACTAAAATCGAAAAAGAATAGGAAGTTGTTGAGGGCCATGATTTTGCCCACATAATGAGCAGGGTGTATATAAGTAGTGTGACACTTGCGAAAGACTGGAGAACTGAATAGCTGAATGAGCAAATTAGCTAAAAAAGCTAAATATTATTGTCAAAACAATTTATTGAATTGTGAGAATAATCTCCTTTGCAACATCAGAGACCTGGAATAAGCTGGATTAGGATTAAAGAGCTGGTAATCATAACATTGATCATAAAATTGCTGTCAATCATATTGCTTTTTTCAACAAATATCAAAATGATGATAATATTGTGATCGTCAATGATCAAAAGTAAATTGAACAAAAGCATTTAAAATAGTGAAATCAATTCTGATATCAATTTAAAATATGATAATGACATTAGAAAATGAAATACATTGGGATCATTTGACCAAATAACAGTAAGAAAAATTAAATAGTGAATAGTATAATGTTTTTTCACAACAAATTTAAAAGAAAAAAATCAGCGTATCAGTCTCTGAAAGTCGGATCAAGGCGAGGGTCTAGACAGTGAGATGGTTGGAATAATGCCAGAGTTAAACTATCATTCTTTTTCTAATCGGCTAAGCACTGGCAGTACAGTTTCCATTTATTTACCCCCACCCACTCCAACAATACAACCAAGTCTCCTGAGTGGTACCTCCTCTTCCCCAACACAAAACTTAGAAATCAGGAAAATATATAAAATACATTACAAATTTCTCAGCTTTGATATGAAAAACTATACATTAAAAAGTGTTTACAAAAAAAAAGAAAAATACATTTAAGAAAAAAATAAGTTAAAAAATTTTCCAAAAGATGAAAAGTGCTTCATGCTGAGAAGAAAAAGAATCTCCATTTTTGAATATCAAATTTAATATTAAGTTGAGCAACCAAAATGGAGGAGGTTATTTCCAGGAAACCATTTTCTTTATTTATATTAAAAAAAAAATTAAAAAAAAAAATAAAAAAAATAAAGAAAACAAGAAATTAAATAAAAAAAAATAAAATAAAATCAAAATCAAATCAAACATCCAGCCTTAGAAATATTTTTGCTTCTGGGAAAATTTATTTCATATACATCTATCTCACTATGAAGACTTATTTATTGTGCTAAGGTCAGTATATCTAATATCAGTGAGCCTTTCTTGCAAAAATGTACTGAGCAATTTTTGGACAGTTTCAAAAAAAAAAAAAAAAAAAATCCAAGGAAGGAAATTAACATCAGTGCAGAGTGTGAGAAAGATTGTATATGTTCATATAATAGACGACCAGAATGAAATTGCAGTCCGATTTTTTCTTTCTGTTCATGCAACCAGTAGATGACAGTTCTTGAAAACGTCCAGGATCTTCACATATACTATGCATTACAAGGTTCAAGTTTCAACAACTTCATTTGGCAGAGGTAAGTATTAAATGATAATTGGTCATCCCCATTAAACATAAAAAAGTAGAGACAACAACCTAATACCTATTGAATAAAGGTTGCTCACCAAATTATTTATAAAAATTATCATTGTATAAACTACTATTATAAAAAAAAAACAAAAAAAAAAAACAAATGTTAAATATATACATCTCTCCCTTGGCATATATATATATATATATATATAAATATCACACACAGACATATATAAATATATATATATACACACACACACACACACATATATATAGATACCTATATATATATATATATATATATATTTACACATCTCTATATATTTTCTAAATGTATATTGTTACATATAACAGACAATGAATGTCTATTATGTTTAATCATGAGCTGCTCTAAACATTGTATTTTGGCTTTAATTTCAGGTGAAAATAAAGACAAAAATTGTCCAACATTTGGATATTTTTAAAAACAAAATTTTTTTTCAGCTCATATGAGCCATATTCAGAGAGGTTACATGGACATTAACATAAAGAAATCTATCATCAAAGATGATTTTATCTTGTGTTGACATAAAACATTGCTACGCGACGATAACAGTCACTGAATAGCGGATGCAGATCGTAAATTTGTAAAGCGGTTCTATGTCACACCACGTGAGAGACCGAAATTTTAACAGAGCCATATGTCTAAATGCAATGTAATATGTTGTGATTAGATTGAAAGGTGATTTTATTGAGCGTGGTTGCTTTGATTTAATGTAAATTGCCTCCAGTATTTGAAGGTTCTTTTCACTGATATTATGTGTGAGTATTATTGTGTTATTGGCGAAAATCTCTCTAATTATTGTATTATCAACTAAAATTTGTCTGATATTATCTACATGGCTATGTTTTTCTAAGAAATGCTGTTTAATTGAACTATAATCAGAAAGATGGCAGGTAAGTCTATGGGAGAGCATGATAGTAGTAAAACCAATATATGTAGTGGGTTTATTATTAGTACCAGAGATACAATCTCTGAACGGGCATGTAAATTGATACACTACATTGGTTTTCTGTAGAGGATTTAGTTGTGAGATTGAAGGGTTATTAGAGACTTTGAGGTCAATTGTTTTAAATTTTTATAATATATGATGAGTTTAATTAGATTATTATTAATTGGTTTAATATTTTCACTTAAGTACTTTCAATGATGTCGGCCATTTTCACAAACTAAAGATAGTCAAGAGATAGACATGACTTTGTTGGTTCTATCCTGGTATTTTTTTTTGCAATGCTACAATTAAAACTCATTTAAATTATTAAGATTATTCAGACTGTTGCCCTCATCTTTATTTCCATATTCACAGCATTTTTTGAGTTGTTTCATCAGGTTTGTAATGGTATAAGTTAATCGTGTTATGTTTATTTTGACGTACACTATTATTATTATCAATACCAAGATTGTTAGAGGCATTAAGTTTATTAAGATATGTTTTAATCTATCTATTTATATTATACACACACACACACACACATATATATATATATGGGGTAGAATCGCCGACTGACGCCAATTCGGTCGGGTTTCAATCCTGGGTTAGGAAGCGACCAGAGTCTAAGCCGTACTGATGAGCTGTAATACAGCGAAACAGATCTGTCTGCAGATGACTATAGTGTGTGTGTATGTGTGTGTATATATATACATATTTAGTATATCGAGGCAGCAAGTAATTTTCTAGACATATGCTATTAAATATAAGAGACAATGAATGTCTATTATGTTTAATCATGAGCCGTTCTAAACGTCGTATTTTTGCTTTAATTTCAGTTGAAAATAAAGACAAAAATTCTCCAACATTTGGATAATTATTTATTGGTTTTCTTCTAAGCTTTTGGCTCACATGAGCCATCTTCAGAGAGGTAGTTTAAACTGAAATATTATAAAATCCACCATCACCGACAATTTTATTTTGTGTTGACATAAAACTCCGCTTGGCAACGGCAATAGTTACCAAAAATAATAAACGCAGTTCTTAAGTTTGCGATGCGGTTTTATGACGTCACACCACGGGATAGCGCGAAATGACAACAAAACCATCTAGTCAAATGCAATGTAATATGTTATTTCCTGTTTTAAAGTTGATTTCATTGAGTGTTGGTTGTTTTGATTTGATGTACATGGCCTCCAATATCTGCAGGTTCCTCTTACTGTGTGTATGAGTAAGGATCACCGTATTGTTGACCAAAATCTGTCTGATATTACCTACATGTTTATGTTTTTCAGAGAAATGTTGTTTAATAGTACTCTGATCAGAAAGATGACATGTAAGTCTACGGGAGAGCGTGGTTGTGGTAAAACCAATATATGTACTAGGTTTTTGAGTAGTATCAGAGATGCAATCTCTGAATGGGCATGTAAATTGGTACACTACATTGGTTTTTTGTAAAGAATTTAGTTTAGTGTCTGTTGGGTTATTATAGACTATGAGGTCAATTGTTTTAAACTTTTTATAATATATAATAAGTTTAATTTGATTATTACTTTCGACTGGTTTAACATTTCTACGTATTATGTTTTTGAGAGTTTTTTCATCTTGTTTATAATTATTATGTATTTGGTTGCAATAGTATAAATTAATAGTGTTATGTTTATTTTGATGTAAACCATTATTATTAATATTATCATTATTGTTAGAGCTATTGTTAAGTTTGTTGAGATACATTTTAATTTGTTGATCAATAACGGAGTTAGGAAATCCATTATTGACTAGTGTTTGCTTAATGTTGTGTAATTCTTTATAAAATATAGATTTGGAAGAAGATATCATTTGTGTGCGTTGAAGTAAGTTTTTTATAACAGCTAACTTATATCGTTGGGGGCATTCACTATTATAATTAAGAAGACACGAATTTATGCTAGTTGGTTTCCTATATAGAGAAGTAGTAAATTTATGTGTGCTAGAATCAATGAATACATCAAGGAATGGGAGTTTGTTATTAATATTAAGTTCTAATGTAAATTTGAGGACGGAGTGACTTTCAAATTTGTTTTTAAGATATTTAATTTGATCGATATTCTTAGCTAAAACAAAGATGTCATCTATATATCTTACATATATAGAGGGTTTATTGTTGTCATTAATTATTTTATTTTCTAGATTTGCCATATAATAATTAGAAAAGAGGGGGCCTAAAGGAGATCCCATCGCAATACCATCTATTTGTGTATAAATATTGCCTAAGGGATTGTGAAAGGGTACTTGTGTGGTGCATGCTAATAATAGTTTTTTTAATATAGTGGGTTTAATATTGATT